>JAAWXA010000020.1:13563425-14036927 GCA_038090715.1 Florisuga fusca
TTCTATGATTCTATGATTCTATATGCATATTCACTTTTTTTTTTTCCCCCTAAAGTGATTTGTTTTTTTTGTAGTTGATACCACAACTGAGAATTAATCCAGCATGGCTACATTTCTTTATTTTTTTACAAAAACACCCTCTGTGCATTATGTAAAAATACATTTTTGAATGAAATTAACTACTTTAAAAGAAATTTTAAAAATTCATCTTCGTAATACTGTCTTACATCTCTTTACTGTTGTTACTGAAGTGAGTGTCATAGTTTCATTCCTTTTCCAGTCAGACTTGTAAGTTAAAATTAAAAAATACTATGGACATTTATAAATTTCAGTTATGTTTGTATTCTTACAGTCTTGCTAAATATGAAACTGTAGAATATTATGTCAGATTAAAGATGGAGGTTCAGAAGGAGGCTGATCATCAGAAGGTAGCTGTTACAGACCATTTACAAGTAGTTATCTTTGACCTAACTGGCTATCATACTTAAGATCAGTTTGAGACACTGTAATAAGTACAGAGGGAAGCAGGTCTGTGACAAGGAGATCTACAAAATTCAGAATAATATAGAGAGGGAGAAATGGTCAGGAAGATTATCTTCTGTGCTGCTAGCACATTTCTGTGCCAATTTACAAGAGTTAAAGGCTGGATGATAATTTCCATTATCTCTAGATGATTAGGTACACATTCTGACATATTATGAAAACATCTGTCAGTGTCACCCAGAAGACTACAGCATAGTCTTACTGTTGTTAAGCTACTCTAGCTGTAAGACTAGATAATATATAGCTAGTCATGCATTGACTTCAGTGGAACTGAAGGACCAAACTCATATTTGGAATACAATAATTTTCCTCTACAAATATTGAAATACCATGTTTCACAACCAAAATGGATCACTTGATTAGTTTGAAACTGTCTTCCCCCCATATACATTAGTGTACATGTGTTTCAGGACCATTATTCAGACAGTTCAGATAGGTTATGGAACTACAGGAATCAGTACCTCCACCTAATGAAGCATGCATAAACAAAATATGTCTACAGAAATATCTGCTGAGGATGACTTAATTCATGTGTGGACCTCAAACTAAAGAGGTGTTTTTATTTGGGAAGGAAGGCAGGTAAATTAAGAGGGAAAGAGTGGAACTGCTGAAATTTATCAGTAATAGATAAAAGAAGAAAGAATAAAGCTCTAACCTTTAAAAATTCTGAACATCTCCAGCCAACAGCAGGCTCTTCAAGTTCACAGTTGTAGGGAGGAGAGCAAATATTGAGTGCTTTAGAGAGCAGTGGGGATAGGACCTACAGAATGATAAGACATCAAGTGATTTATTACAGTTGGAAATCTTCCTTCTGAAAAACAATGATTTTAGGTGCTGAAGCTGCAAATTTTTCTCTTTACCTCTATTCTGTCTATCATAAATACCAGATACAATATTTGGGAGCCAACCAAGACAAGTAGAAGATGTACAAGCACACACATGTGCACATAGGGTTACTTACTGTCATTTCTATGTAAATTAGGTGAAAATAAGTTGGAAAGAATTATACCACATATATATAAAAAAGATGACAATAACCAAGCATGCTGGAAATGACATGCATTCAGGATATACTTTTTGTAGCCTGTTGGTAACAACATTTAGTGTCCTAGCCTTTGTAAGTTTAAGTGGATTTTTTTCTTTTTTTTTTTACCTCATTCACATAATTTTATTGGTTAAATGGACTTTCCTATATTCTGTGCTGTTTTTTATATTCTCTACATTCAGCAATTTTAAGAGTAAAACACCCTTGTCTGACAGTTTACTTCAATAGAAAATGAAATTTCCTGGAACATCCTTATAATTTTCTTTATGCAGGAACACTAAGTGAAGAATTTTTTTCAGAATGCCTTATATCTATTAATATTTCAGATAAGACACGACTTGGTACACCACAAAATCAGATATTTCAGCTTCTTAGTGTGCTTATTCTCTTACTTAGATCAGGGTTTCTGTCTCAGTTGTGTCTCTTACGATGTACTACTGTCTTCCTATGTGTTTACCTCACCATAGAGAATCATGAAAGATGAACCTTAAACATGGCCAAAGACAGAATCTCAAAACAACTCGTTGTGAAGAGGTTGAGTCACTGGTGGTATTTCAAAGACATTTAGATGTGGTGCTTAGGGAGACGGTTTAGTGGTGGCTTTGGCAATGCTGGGTTAAAGGTTGAACATTAAGGTCTTTTCCAACCACAGTGATTCCATGATTCCGTGTTTCAGTTCAATCTAGGGGTATATGAACTCTTAAAAATCTTATAAATGGTAAGGCAGAAATAAAGCAAGTCTAATAAAATGAATAGTGACTGCGTGGGAAAAAATGAAGGCAAGGTGATTTGTAAAATCTCACTGTGTGCAGACACATGGAGACCAAGGAGAAATATTCACCTAAAGAGTTTCATGTTGTTGAATGTCCCACATTTCTCTGATCTGTTCCTGTGGCACTGTAGCTTCTTGAGGCATTTGCTATTCTATGTTCAAAGGTTAAGTTTGCTGTTGGGATGTTGGCTTGCAGATAGGATGTTGCAAAGTAGATAAAGACTGGTGCTCTCCAGTGCTGCTTCATGGCAGTCCAAAGCATGTGAGTTGATTTTCAGGTAATACATGCTGAGATCATATGGGACATAAAAGAAATGAGCCTTGTTAATAATGCCATTGCCCAATGCTCTAGGAAGATGCACTTCTAGCAAGTTTTCTTCACAGCCCCAATACTGCTTCGTTAAGTTCCTCAGGTGTCAAACTTTCAAGAACATTCCAGACTGCGGCTGAGAGCTCATATTTCCATTCTTCCCATTCTTGTTATAGTGGTGTGGGCTTGAAGCCTCACAACTTGAAGGCTAGGTACATCTTTTCATGAGAAAATGCATCCAGGTAATCCTCAAAGAGTAAGTTGGATTTGAGTTAAATTATTTGCTGTTGCCACATACTGCTCAGAAAGCCTCTGGCATTTTATTTGAGGAACAGACAAATGGAAGCACTCTCAAAACACCAGGCCAAAACTTATCAATCTTGCTTTATAACAAGGGAAAGGCTCTAGGCCTTTGTAGTTTGGCCCATATTGACAGGATTGCAAGAGTGACCCTTGCTCATCTGTGACTGGGTGGCCATTTACCACCTGGGCCGGGCCAGCGGAGACCCAGGCCTGCAAAGGGGTTTCACCTGCTGGGGTGGGATAAATTTCAGTGAGAGGTTTGCAGAGAGCAGTTTTGGCAAGGGAGCTGTTGAGATGCAGCAGTGAGGCAGGGATTGAGAAACTGGTGAGGAAGTGGAATAATCTGTCAATATAGAGTTTCAGGAGGAGGCTGGAAAATGTGCAAGGTCAGTGTTCTGCTTCTGCCCTTCTGAGTGGGGCTACCTGGTAGGAGAAATCTTTTTCAAAAGTAAGAAATCTCCAGGTGACAGCAACTGCTGCTGTGTTTTGTGTCTCTTGGTGCAGTCCTGTGACAGCCTGTGGCATCTTGGGAATGCTTTGGGAACAATCTGTGATGATTTAGCCTTGAAGTGTAATTGCCCTAGAGATAATAGAAGTGGAAGACATTTTGGCCCAAAACTGCTTAGGGGTGGTGTTTGGGATATCCTTCAATAGCTGGTTATTTAGTCAAGGTCTCATGTATTCCTAGAAAATTAGCTTTGAACTGCTTAAATCAGGCTTGAGTGTGGAAGCACTTTATTAAGTGTATGGAGCCTGTGCAGCTGCTGTGAAGTGTTGGTGTTTGAAGAATAATGTACAGTAACAGTGCAGGTCAGGAAGTGATCTGTCAGGGAAATAAAGCTCATCTAACTATGGGTATCTCCTTAAGCACATCCTGCATGAATGCTTAGTACTGTAACTTTTAGTGGGATCTGTGAAAGCCAATCAAGATGAGCATAAAATGGATAAAGACATTATGGTGCTCAGACTGGGGAAAGCTGTTAACTTCCATGTTCTGGTCTTCAGCCTCAGATAGGTTACCAGCCCTCATTTGCAAAAGAATAAAAGGTCAAAAGAACTCAAAAGAGTTTTAAAAGCCTTTCTCAGGGGAAGGAAATCTGACACTTCTACAGGGTGCAAGGGAATGTGTATTTGAAATCAAGTAATTTGAAAATTGTGCCCCATAGTAAACAGTAGGATGGGTACGAGCCTGAGCTGACTGTGAGGAGGCCCATGAACAGAGACAATTCCACTGAGATCTGGGCAGGGAAAGCAAGGCTAAAGTCAGGCTAGTGACAGACCAACATGGCATGGCTGGCACTGTGGAGGGGAACTGTGACAACCAAAATGTGCTAGTGTTCTGCGTTTGCTTTTTATTCAGTATAAATGCGCCTCAGAGCAGGAGGAATGATCCTTCTCTCTACCTGCTTTTTGTCCTTGCTGTTCTGAATAAAGGTGGAACAGTGCTACTATATAAACTCTCAAGGACTAAGGCACTAGCTCAGTAATGTGTGTTTCAAGGCAAAAATGACTTTGTGCTGGTTCTGAAGCTTTGTCCACTCGCTTAAAAGATGATGTTCTTTAATCATAAATTGGCAGTGGGAGTTTGTGTGCAAGAAGATCTCTGGGGAAATCAAGTAGGCTAGATCTCAGATATCAGAATGGTTTTCATTGGAAGAGACCTTAAAGATCATCTAATTCCAGCCCCTTGCCGTGGGCAGGGACACCAGCCACTGGATCAGATTGCTCCAGCCCCTATCTGACATGACCTTGAACACTTGAAGGGAGAGAGAACCTCATCTCATGCTGATGAGGTGCTCATCTAGGACTGTCTTGCCCTCCATTTTTTCTTCCTGTCTCTTATCTCAAAAAAACAGTCAAAAACCAAAAAAGAAAAAACAAAAAAACAAAACAAAACAAACCAACAAAAAAAAGCCAAGCCAAACAAAAACTAGCTCCCCACCTTTCCTCCAGAGCTCTACTACATTAGTTATATGGTCACTCAAGGCAATACATACTAATGCATAGCTGAGGGTGTTGAGGTGGGGAGGAGGCATTTGCATATTTTTTAGAATAGTGCAAAATTACTCGCTGATCTCTGGGTTTGAACTGAATGATACTTCTATAGACACCAGCAGTGAATTTGTGATGTCTACAAAGCATGGTGCTCACAAGCTGTGACCAAGCTTTGTTCCTGAACCCTGTGCTTAAGGCTAACAAGAGGTAATTTCCTTCTTTGTGCTGCAGGGTTTGTAAATCCATATTGTACCAAATGCAGGAAAATCTTATTTCTTCATGACAGCAAACTATGCACTTTGCATTCTGACTGTACCTCAATTTTGTCTTCTGCAGAGAGTCTGTGTTCCTCTCATGAAATGTTTAAATAATAAAATGCATTTTTAATATTTAAATTGTTCAAGCTGTCTTCCTTGATTACTTGGGGGATAGTGGCTTTTTGAATGTTGGCAACAAGTTGAAAAAACAGATATTTCTTGGCCTGTGTTTTTTCTTTTACTTTTGATTTTTTTTTTAATTAATTTTTCAGACGTTGCAGTGCAAGTACCAGAGACTAAAGAGGCTTCAAATGTATGGTGCTGCAAACAAAAACAGTGGGAGCATGGACTTGCAGAATTTATGCCACTGAATAAGATGGGTGTCAAAAATAATGAGGCAATCTAAGAAGATATTCTGTTTGCTGCCCCAAGAAAAAGGGGAAAATATGCCTATTGTTAGCAAAAGGAACTGGGAGTGGAAATGAATTATGGAAGCATCAGCTGTAATGAAAGTTAGTAAGGCAATAAGTGAGCTGCATCAGTGGAGAGAGAAGTAGCACACAGTTTTTGCAGTATTTATTAGTAGAAGGGAAGTCACAAAGATTAAAAGATAAACAACTTAGTTTGAGGAGGAAGGAGTATCTGGAATTTGTTTGCTGCAATAAAATCTTACTGAACAATGAGAAAAAAAATTGTCCATAAAATAATTTGAGTGCTGTATTTTTTTCTTTTTCCTCTTATTCTTTCAGCTGAAATGTCAGTGTAATTAGGTTAGGTTCTTTTCTGAGAAGTCAGGATAATGACTGACTTATGTAGTTTTTCCTGCACTAGGAACCTAAACTGAGTGCTTGTTAGAATGGTCCTTTGTAGTTAATTTGGCAGTTGAAGATAGTCCTGTTGTAGTGTGACTAATGTAGAAAAATACCTTCCTGGCTTCTAAAGCTGTTTAATTAGGTAAATGGAAAATCGGGTAGCTTCTAAGAATTCTTCCGTACCTTTATTTTTCATCTAAATCATTCTTATGCTAGCTATTTCACTTTTAGCTTCAGTAGGATTGCTCACTGCTCCACCCTTGCCATTGGTACTCTGGGTAATGTTTCTGAAGGACCTTCTGTGCTTTTTGGAGGAGAAGATATGCATAGAGCTTCTAGAAGAACAGATCAATGCCGGAGTTGTAGACACATCATCACCAGATCTTGTAATGTTCTGACAAAGAAGTCACATATCTTTGACTTCTTGCAGCTGCAGTTTGGTTCCAAAGCATGCAGACAAACTCATAGATGTAGGTGGTGACATGGAAGCATAGTTCATTAAAGCAGTGACTGAAAAGAATCTGGATTGTGAAGTCAGAACAAGAACTTTGACCTTTAAAGAACTCAGTTTACTCCGTTGCAGCAGGTGGTCAGGGAAATACCAGGCAATGTTTTGAAGGGGGTTGGTCTGTGGTGTTCCCTGCATTCAACACAACTGCTCACTCAAATACTTTTTGCTTTTTGAACCTTTTGCTTTGGACACTTTCAGCCCTTTTGATACTTGCTTGTCGAGAGACCATTGGTTACTGTGTTATCTGTTGTTCCTTGGCAGAGCAGAGTGCTGGTTCTAGTAAAAAATTTTATTTCTTTACCCGCATTCATCCAGGCTACACGGGACAGAGAAATCACCAGCTGATGTTCCAAAGTAAAAGATAAATAGAGTGTGGTGAGACATCTTTTTCATGTTATAGTGAATCGTATGAGTTTTGTTTGGCTTTAGTCCAGGTTGCAATAAAGCTTGCATTTATTACTTCCAGATTGGGCTGTTACAGCAAACCAGATCCTTTGCATAGGTCCCTTGAATCACTGAGCATATCCTATTGGTGTTTCACATATTTAGTTTCTTTCAGTGTCAGAACTTGTTGATGTATTTACAGTAAAGCCTTGCTCCGTTTGTGACTTAGTGAGAATATGGTATTCCAAGGAAGCTTAAGGACAATCATCAAAAGATCTGCAGAGAAAATAATCAGGCACTTTTTGTCTCAGAAAGGGTAAGATGAGATCGAAACCCATCTTGCTGACACGGAATTAACAACTTTCAAAACGAAATGCAAAGAGGAAAATCACTTATGAAATCCTCAAAGCACAATTCTCTATAATTCTAAACTGTTGTAGTTAGTGTCTTGATTCTATAGTGTAAGAAACTCTGGAAATGATAAGGATACAACACAGGACTTGCAAGAAATATTAAGTGAATTTGATTGTTGTTAATTTTAGAGCATTTTCAATCATATAGTAGCTGAATCTCAATAGTTTTTTATGTTTCTTAAATTATAATTTGTGGGCCTTTATTCCAAAGCATTTGAACATGTATGACTTCTGTAATGTTTCTTTTCCTTGATGAAGCAGTCACATTATCACTGTGCCTTTGTGGTATGCTGTTGTCTTCTAGCAGGACAAGGTCTCAAGAGCAGATGCAACATTTTAACATACCTAAAAAATAACTGCTATCTCCATTGTATTAGGGAGGAAAAATCACTCCTTTTTAGTGTGGTGAGCTGTCCCAAGTTTATTTTGTGTGTGTTTTAAACTTTTTGAAGTGGTTTTTGAACCGGTTTGAGGGTTTTTTGGCCAAATTGGTGGTAAGCTCCATGCTTAAGACTTAAACGTTTGGTTTCATTTTTTTTTTCCCCTTTTTTCCCAGATCTAGTGAAGCGAGATGTTATTTTTCTGTTTAATTTTATAAATGAACTGAATTATAATTACTAGGGAATTGTCAGTGGGAGGAAAATACTTTGTTTCCTAATATGTCAATAACCACTTGTTACAGTGTTACACGAGTGTGTACCTTACAAGGTGAAATGAAACCTTTTTGAAAACACTTCCTTGGTCATAACAGCTGCATTGAGAAAGAGCTTAAACCATAAACAGGTGTCCTGTTTATGATGAAGTCTTCTGTGTTGTTGTTCACTCTTAAACTAGAACTAATTTTCTCTTAAAAAGGGCATTTATCAGAGAACTGTGCATCTTCTTCACCTTCCAGTCCTGGGTGATGTGTCTTTGCATTTCCTTGTCCTAGGGCTGTGTGGTTGTGGAAAGGATACGATGTTCAGTCTGTAGCTTTAGGGCTGGATGGATAAAGTTAAGATGGTTTCTGTTTTACGTTCTTTTTATTGTCCTGTCCTTGTCAAGGGAGGTTCAGGTGCTTCAGAAAATGGAAGTCAAGTGGTGAAGGAAAGCTTAGATTAATGTGCTGTTGGTTAGTTATGAATGCAAGTATCAAGAATGGAAAGTGTTTGAGGGGAAGCCACAAGAACTGCTTCCTTTGGATTCCATTTTCTATTCATATATTTTTAACAGAAAACACATGCTCTTTGAATTATGCAGTAGAAAATCTGCTGTGTAGGACACTTGTTATTACATTCACTGTATTAGTAGTGGTTCTTCTTCTGCAATACAATTGTTCAATATTTGACTAAGAAGTCAAGCATCTTTCCAAGGAGCTTAGTTTTCCCTCCTGTAGTAAGCAGCTGCTGAAGCAAATAATAAACATTCACTCAGGCTCCCTTTTTAATTCCTGACAGTGGTAGGCACCCGCATTCTGCATCATTCATTTCTGGCATGTTTAACTACATCATGGCCTGTTCATCTACTACTAAATCATTCAAAGAAGCCATTAAGTCCATTCAGAGTTGTTCTTGAATGCAGTACAGCGTACCTGGGGAAGCTGAGGAGGGTCTGTGGTATAAATACAGTAAATACAAACATCTCTCATGGTGCCTCTGAACACCAGGAAGAACCTTGAGTACAAGTAGGACTCCCTGTATGGAAGAACACCATCTGGCACCATGCCCACTGCCCCAACCTAGGTCCATTTGGGGAGATTTTATGAGTTTTTAGCAGAAGGTTGCTTATTTGGACTGAGGCTGGTAGCTCAGCAGCTTTGTGGCTCTGAGGTAGGTAAGTTTGTGGATCTCTATCTCCTGAGCAGCTCCCTGTAGAAACCACTCCAGTATGGCTCATTGATTTCAGCTTGCAGAAAAAAAAAGGGGTGAGAAGTTGCACATTGACACTGTGTCAATTTATGACCTCTCAGAATAACAGACCACAGTAGCACTTTTGTGGAGGGAAGTGAAAGAAGGAGAGCAGGTAGCGTATGTTTTACTGGTAACAGTTTGGAAGTCGATGCTTAGATATGGAAGCTATCAGCTAAGGTTTTTTAATCTTCCTGAGTGACAGCTTTCAGTAAAAACTGTTTTTTTTTTTTTGTTAAAAAAGCTCAAAACAGCGAAACCTGATACTATTGTGTTTCAGAGACTTGATTTTGGTGTATTTTATTCACCAGCTTCATTATTTCTTTTTAAAAATTGCACACGTAAATTAATTTCTCTATTTAAATTTTCTCTCCTGCATATTAAACTTTCTCTGCCTGAAACTTTAAGCTGAAGAAAATTCCTCTACAGCTTCAGGTTTCCTTTCCAAAGAAAAACCATTAGGCAGACATGGGAAAAACATAATGAACCTACTGGATTTGTATGGCATATCTGTCAGGACCATATTCCTGGTATTAGAAAGCTCTGTATTCCTGGGGACAGAAGGACTGAATAATTGAAAAACACCTCTTGAATTTCACCAGTGTTGGACTGGGAGGAATTGTGTTTTCCTCTTACTACTTGTTTTAGACATATTGGGCATCTAGAATTAAAAAGATAGAAGGAAACACTTATCCGTGTAAAAATTTTTATAATTTTTTTTTAAAGGAAACTTTTAAATTTTCATATTTCATCTGGTAGGCAGGGAGAGGAATATCAATCATTCATCCTATGTATTTGTGGAGGTAGTAATTTTTTTTGTCCCCCTTAATGATATTTTTATTTTTTTCCAGATGAAACAGGATATGTCATAAGCCCTGCTAAAATAAGCTCCTAGCATGAAAGAGGTTTTGTTTTACATTAGCCTGCTGCTTGTCATGTAATCATCTGAAAATGCAGAGGGGAGGGAAGGATTTTGAGAACTCATCTACTTAGCCTTCCTGTGATGAAACAGACCTTAATTTACTTCTAAATGCCAGTGTGGGGTTGGTGTATGCAGTTTGGTTTGTTTAAAGTAAAATATGTGGATGCCATTTTCAAGCAAGGGGCTTGCTGAAGAGGACACCAGGTTCAAGCTTGAACATATGGGTGTTAGAGAAGGGAAACATCAACACTGTCAAGGTTTGCAGCTCTGTTTCTTTCTTCACAGCAGCCAGGGCCTTACAGAGCAAGATTTAGCTCCATCTGAAGCCACTTTGGCATGACCCTGCTACAAGGGGAGGACTCTGTTCTGCATGGCTCTTCTTTGAGCTCTTGGCAAGATTTTGTTTTGGTTTTTAAATTATTATTATTATTATTGGGCTTGTGGGTTTTTTCCTAATACCAATGGTTGTCTTTGAATATAGATCCTACTTTATCTGTTTCTCCAGCATCCACCTTTTTCTAGAAAACAATGGCAGCTTTGGCCTGCACCTCAGGAAAGTCTATCTTTGTTATTACTCGTTTGAAGTTTCCTTAGTCTGTAGGAATCTCTGAACTGGTTGTGCCAGCTTGGTCTCTTAATGTGTTTTAGTGAGAACAAAATCTCTACCAGCTGCTCCCTTAGGAGTAGCATTTCATTGTGTTCCATGCATAGACCTAGCACTGAAGAGCTCTCCTTTGAGGGAACTGTTTTCTGGAGATGATTCTGGCAGTGGGAACTAAAACTGTACCTGGACCATGCAAAATGTTTGCCTGCCATCATCATTTTGCATCAGCACCTATTACCTGACTGTGAGGAACTGCTTTCGGGCTTCTGCAGCAGTGTAAAAGAATAATGACTTGATTATTCTAAAGTGAAAAGAGTGAAAGTAAACTTTTATTTAGAAATAGCTGAAACTCTTCACAGTCAATGTAGTCCATATTGGGTTGTTGATTTATGTGATCTCAAGTTAGAATGGATGCAGGAGAAAACACTAACACTGTAAATCTTGTCCTTGTTATAGAAGCACAGAAGATCGAGAAAAAAAAAAAAAAAAAAAAAAGTAGTTTACACCATAAGTAGGTGTACCAAGCAGCTCTATAATTGGCTCATTATCTGTCAGGCACAAATATGAACCAGTCCAACATGTTAGCAGCTGTTGAACTGTACTCAAGGCATGGATTACATTACTCGCCCTATTGTTCAGTTTAAAATTAACAATCCGTAATCCTCATTAAAACATCGTATGTGATATTTCATTGTGGTTATTATAGGGTTCTCATTAAGGCAAATTGTATTACTGAGTTACATTTAATAATGCAGTGCACTGTAACAATTGCATATATTTCAATTAGAAATAAGATTATGCCTGTAGGACAACTTAACATTTTATTTTAGCCTATAACAAGTTAAAGTAAAATTTCATGGGGACAAAGCTTATGCAGCTTTTTTGTTTGCTTCTTCTTAAAAGTTGTGAATTAGCTGAGGTTTTAATCATTTTCATACATCTTTGCTATTGCATACATACTCTTTTGGCTTGGAGGCTGAACATCTGGGTGAAGGCAGAAGTAATGTCAGCAGGACAAGCTCTGTGAGGAGAAAATTAGTCCTGCTCTCACTACCTTTTATCTCTTTCTCTAAGTACACAGAAAAATTAATTTTCAGTGCAGCCAATCTCTTCTACCAGCTTTAAATTTACCATAGCTCTAGAAATTTAAATTTAGAGGGTCATATTCTTATCTTAGCAAGAGGAACCTTGAAGGGGTTCTTTTTGCTGAGGAAGTGGATTGATAACATAGTTGTCGTCATTCCCTGGCCTGAGCATCACCTGGGATTTGATTAAGAACAATTTTCCTCAGTGCTGCTGTCATAAAATGTTGCTGATGTAAAATGTCAGATGGTTCAATTCTGGTCATGCTGCTGTTTTCAGCATTTATCCTCAGCCTGGCATTGTTGTGCATTCCGATCTGCCACAAAACTCCTTATGCAATTGTCTCCAGAATGTGTATATTGGCATATTACACGTGAGCAATAACAGCTGCTTCAAATAGAAAGCAGGTACCTGCATATGGGATCAGGCGTTTTGTTTTGCTTGTTTTTTGGTGGGTTTTGTTGTAATGCCTTTGTTCTACAGAATAGCATAATAAAGGCTGAATTTAATTCTCATTATGGAGACTGGAGCAAACTGTGTGTGGGCTTGCATTAGAGCTGAGATGCAAGAGAAGGGTAGCTTCTTGTAAACATGCATTCTTGCTACAGATAGGCTGGCAGTCCTAGCATTCAAGTTACAGACCTGCGAGATAGGTGTTCAATACTGAGAGTGAATGGAAGTTGTATGCATGAATTTCTTCTATAAGAAGTAATACTTGATGATAAATACTATGATGAAAAAGTATAACAATCCACTTTACCCCTAGATACTTCGTGCAGCTGTTCATGCATATATTTATACCAAAGAACTATTAGAGGTAATGTCAAGTCCTCCATATTTGCCTGGTGTTGGTTATTGCAGGCTAAGGATAGTTCAGTTACCTTTGTGTCTTCTCTCTTTTTCACAACTACATACTTCCTTGGTCAAGGCAGATCTAATTATTTCAGTAAATGTTTTTGACTTCTAATGTATGGAGAATATTATGTTCTTCAGGATAATCTATAACTCTCACAGGGCCATAAGATTCTTAACAGACAATGTCACAATCTCATTAGAGAAGGGCATACTTGTGCTCAGTTCCAAAAAAGCCCAGGGGCAATTTTGAAAAACACCAACTGAAAACTCTGACCAGGTACTTCTGCTGTTGAGTAAGAGAGGTGCTTACAAGGAGAAATTAACTACCTCATCTGGAAATAAAAGGGCTCTTGATGTAATATCAAACCCTATAACTGGAAACTTGAGGTCTTGTCCTTTAGTCCTTACTGAATTTAAACCAAAATAGCTAAGTGAAACCTGGGTAAGAAAGTAAGGGCCATTTGGTTCTATAAGTTCTGAATTTTGTTTGCTGAATCAGAAAAGATGGACAAAAGAATTTGCTTGAGTTTAAATGATAAATCAGTTTTCAGTTTGCTTTTTAATAAAAAAAAAACCCACACTCCATGTAACGCTATGATTTTGTAGGAACTGCTTTTAATAAATAATAATAAAAGGAAATCATGAGAAAATTTCCAGCAAACTCGAGAGAATTAAAAAGGTTATTTTAACTTCCATTGACCAGTATTATACCTTAAAGGAACTAGATATTAAGAGGAAAAAAAAAAAAATTATAATTTGAAGTATTGTGCTGAGCTTACTGACTTGTTTGCAGTATCATCTACTATCTCATAGTTGAGGTCCTTGTTTGCTTGCTGAGCATTACATAAAAATAAATCCTGCCTAAATATATCAAGTCAGTTTTTTGGCTGAAGCAGCATAGCTGGCATGAAGATAGAAATATAGTCAAGCTGGGTTCCCAACAGCACAGCTTATCTTTGAAGGAGATGTGGAAATTCATTGATGCTTTGTATGTGATCCACACTATAATTAGCATAATTATTTAAATTGAGTTCAAGACATAGAAGAAACAACTATACTCTTTACTGTATAATTTTGCCCATTTCTAGCTACATCCTGCTTGGATGACTCAAGGATTTCATTGAAACTAGAAATATAATACAATTCTTGTACAATAACATGACAGAACATCTTCCTTCTATACTGTGAGCTGGGAACAGAAGCTGCAGACATCTAATTTGTTTACCTTTGCATAATTTATTGTTTAACAGAAGAAATTAAAAGCCTCAAGGCAAATATCTCACTGCAGAGTTGAATTGCAACCTGGAAGAAAGTGCAACTCTGTTTCTGATGTTGAAGGTCATACATATTTATTAGTCCTCACTTAAAAGATTACTTTAAATCAGTATCAGGCTTGTAAAGTTAGCACAGACTTTTTCTAATATGAAAATATAAATTCTCTTGACTTTCAGGTGTGCTTGTGCTTTTAATATTAGCTTAAGTGATAAAAAATGTTTTGAAAACCAGCTTTCTATTGACTGTGGGAGTGAGTGACACTAGAAGTTAAGATAGTATTTTGAATCTGATAATCTAAGACCAAGTAAGCAGAGGATAAGGTTTTCTGTCCTAGTTTGTCTGAAGGTAGAAGTGCTCCAATTTCCTTTCACTAAAACCCTCCTAAAACCTTCATGGCTTTTGGAGGATTAACAGAACTTTTAGTGCATCTTTGATAAATTTGATTTTTTTTAGGTCTCGGCAGCTGACACTCTACCTCAGACTTAGTGTGCTCATCGTGCCTCTCTGTAGACATGTGTATTATAGAATACTGATTTTAAAAAGTGAAAATGTAATCTTTTGTTGTCCTTCCTACTGTGGCTCTCAAGAGAACACATGCTTTTAGCTATTTTGATGAAAAAAAAAAATTCTGCAGCAATTAAGTTAGGAAGGGAGGTAATATTAAAAATAATTACATTTCTTGTATTCAGACTTTTCTTTATAGTGAACAACATTATCCTTATTCTTTCTGTCATGCAATCTATGCCTTTAAACCAATTAATAACATAATGCCTTGTACACAGAAGAACAAAAATAGGTATAGATCACTGCTGACACTGGTCTGTATCTCATTTTCACCCGGGAAGTCCCTAAGTAGTTGATTGAGCCATGGCTGTGTTTCTTTGCCCAACAGCTGGATGAGAAGAGCTCCAGGGTGGTGAGGACTCTTTCCAGTGCTTTCAATACTGTGCCCTTAAAGCTTGTATCTTGCTGTAACTAGCACTGACGCTCACACACAAACAGAAGTTCATATAATAGGATGTTACTTCAGATTTGTTCAGTGAACTGGTGATAGCATCAGAAGCTGGTCAGTGGAGCATGAGAGGGCGAGAGCAGAAACTCCCTGCACGTGTCCTCACTTGAGGAAAGCCCTTGCTGACCAGCAGATACATGAAGATCAGCCCTCTCTAACCTCCGGGCTTGTTCATCTTTGTGTTAAATGTCTCCCTGCACATAGCAGGAAAACTTGTGTAAGCTTCAACCCTTGTACCTGTTGGAAACTCTCCTGCTACTTTTTCAGCCACCTGCAAGATGATCGGGGAAAAAGTGAAGCTTGAAACTGTCTTTTTTCTATTTTCTCCCATACCCACTACATATTTTCCAATATAAGCAGAGGAGTGGTCCTGAAAAATACCTCCTGAGGTTGGTGCCTGTTCATATCATTCACCCTAGAAACTAGTACACAGGCTTTGATTTTTGTCTTGTGCAGTGAAGTCAGGAGCCCCGCTGTAGCCAGTGATCTGAGGCTGTGTCATGAAAGAAAGATCTAAGGTTCAAAAGGGTCAAACCAGCGTGTCACAAACATAGTTCATTCTGGCACTCCTGAGACTTTAGGACCTTTTTTTTTTATTTTAAAAAAGTATGTTAGCTGTTGATTATAGCACCTTTAAATAGCTCTCAATGTGTTCCCAAATTTACTTACTTCTCTTTAGCAATTAATAGCTTGAAAGTGCTCTCCAGTGAAATAGCTCATTGCTTGTAGTCCTTGTGTGTTTGATTGCTATCATTGTCTGTGGGAAGCTCCACTTCGCCACGCAGTGTTCACTATGGAAATATTCACTGCTGTGTTGACAGTGATTAAGTACTTTGAATTCCAGCTTGAGTCAAAAAGTTTCCTGTTTTTCTTTTTTTTAATTTTGTTTTTTTTAATTAATGCAATGGAACTCTTTTGAAAATGTATGAAGAAATAACTACCCCAGTGTGTGCAAATCTGTATCAACTGCTATATTGCTTTTTTTCTTTCTTTCTTCCGTTTTTCCCTCTTCAGTGTTGTCTTAAGTTAAAACAAGCTTTAAAATAATTCGGAACTTGGATATTTCTGCTAAAAAGTTACACAGTGGTAAATACATTTTAAACTAGCTGTATTTACAGAGAGGACACAATCCCCTGCATGGGTGATAACTTTCAGTAATGCAGAGAAGCAGGTTTGGTTTTGTTTTGTTTTTTCCTTAAGTATAGGTAATACTTCGTGGGCAAAGGTAAATCATCAGCTTTAATTATGATGAGCTGATTTCCAAGGTATGCAGTTGAGTTTGATGAAGATGAGGAGTTCTATCTGTTAATTCACAGTGAATAGGTTGCTTTCAGTGTGGAAACGAAGCTTTCTGTTCTGCTACTTAATACCTGAATAAGTGAGAGCAATGCACAAAGAAAAGCCACACTGGAGTTCACCCCAGAGATATATTGGGACCAGTAAGTCTTACTCTTCACTGAAATAAGACATATTGAAAAAAAAACCTTGTGCACAACCCTGTACAAGAATTTTCTGATGTAAATGTAGTCTCTTCAATGTATGGCCACATTAAAAGGGCTGCTTCTGCTGAGGTTGTCACCCAGTCATGACATCTGAAGAATAAAGGCTTTAAGAAAAAAGTGAACTGGGGTAGTTGCCCTTTGAAGCATTTCTGTTTCTAAAAGTGGGTAAAAATAGTAATGGAAGGAAGTAGCAAAGCTAAAGAAAGGGTGCTCTGAGGGGGGCATTTTTTCTCTTCCCTCACCCCCTCACATTTTGGGCTGGACTGGAACTTTTCCTATCATATTGCATCTTAAAATTCTGTATTACCAAGGTGATAAGCTGGCCTTCTAATACAGGAGAAAATGTAGTGAAGAAGTAGATTTTGATAGGCTTACTTGTAGGGCAATGAAGGGCAAATGGTCACTTTCTGAGGCCTGCTTTGTGAGAGCAGGTCAGAAAAGTACCCCAGTCTGATTTATAACCAGTAAAGTTTGTATTCAAAGCTTACATTGTCACAGTGAGCTCAATAGTGAGCCTGAATAGTAAGACATGTTCTGCTGGGTGACAGTGTGTTAGGATATGCAGATTTAGTAATGCAGGGCTTTTCCTTACAACTTCTGTCTAGTGAGTTTCTCCTTGCTTGTGCTCGAGTCACAGTCCTTCACCTTGGCTGAAGAGACTACAAGAGATTTAAATGGTGGAAAAAAGGGGGTGTGTTTTTCTCTTGAGAGCTGTATTCTTGGGACTTCCACACCTTCATGGTTTCCTAACAGTAGCAGCTGTATAGTTTCTCTTTCCCGCATTGCTTGAAGCTCTTGGGATGAACCTGAATGATCTGTGTTTTATTCACATTCCCCGAGGCACTGCTTTCCCTGGGCCTACCTAAATGTAAAGATCAATAAAACTAGGACCTGACATCTCCCCTGACATCTCCTCTACAATTATTACCAATCTTTCCCATTGTAGTGTTTGATGTGCTCTGTGTGGGCAGGGCTGTGTTGTGTTTTACTATGCAGTATGCATCATCCTTGCATTAATTGATAATCACAATGAAGTAGCAATTAGAGATGCCTAATTTTGAGACAGTGCCACAAAACACATGAAAATGAGTCTTACTTTCTTCCAGTTGAGGTTTATTTTGGGAACTGATTTATGCACAAGGAAAACCTTTTCTTCACTCAACTTGTGTTTGTTCTTAATGTGTGGGCTAACCATATGCCTATGCTCCAGGAAGAGACAGGACCTTGAGACTCTCGGGTGTCTTCCCCTAGAGCTAGTTGCTCTCCCTAGCACTTAGAGGATTTCCAATAGGCATTTTTGAGTCTTAAACATATAGGGAAAGCAGTGTATCGAAGTGAGATAAAAAAGAGAAATCAAAGCGATGTCTTATGAAAAGTGATGGCAACTTTCTTGCCATCTACTAGGAGGATATAGGGTCTTCTGCTGATGAGCCACTGTGCTGTGCTCTCATCAGGGTTCTTTGTGGTTGTGCCATAAGTAAGATGTTTCTCTGTGTTTCTGCTAGAACCAGTGTCCCTGGAGTGGGGTCTTTCAGCATCAAGGTAGGCTTTTTGTCTTTCCTTGTGTGTTTCATTATCATGCTTCACACACATTTCCATTCATACTTCTTTCACATCAACCTTTAGATGATAGTACTTCTGTTACAAAACTTTATCATCATTGGGTAAAACACTTGGTACGTGTGTATCTTTGGCGTAAGTTGTTGTATATAGATAACTTCCTTCCACAAACTACCTTTTGAAAAGAACATTTTTCTTTTCTCTGAAGCTCCTGGAATGCTTATTAATGTCTGAAAACTTAGAAAAAACCCAAACAAACAAAAATAAACCCATGCACACTTTGGCCGAGTATGCAGTAAGTTACTGGTTCTGAAAAGTCTTTTTGGATTGTTATAGCTTCCTATTAGTAGCATAAAAATCCTTAAAATCAGTATGCAACATTAAAATATAGAGTGATAAATTAATTTTGTCCCTATGCTAAGCTGTGTTAAACTATGTTGGTTGAAAAGGAAGATTTTTGCTATAAAGTTACCCTTGAGGGTTTATTGCTAGTAGTACAGTAATATATAGAATTGTGGCTGTAGCTGTACAGGCATCAATCTTCTAGGACAGAGGCATATCTTTCATCTTAATTTACACCATGTAAGATTTTGACCACTATATTGGGTTTTGTTTGTTTCACTGAGGAGCAATTTTTGTAATGTTTCTTTTTTAAGCCTCTGTGTGGCATTTGTCTTAAAGACCCAATAGCTGAAATAGCAGAACAATTAAAAATTACAGAAGGATTCTTGGTGGAGGAGGGTGATGGTAGAAATCTGTGCTGTGATGCTGTTAAACCTCTTGAAACTGTTTTCATTTAAAATCATGGGTGAAAACTTGTGTGGCTTCTATAGGCAGTTTTACAGGGCTTGCATAATGCTTCGGGATATGTGCAATTTTCTGGGAGCGATGGATGACTGATTTTGTGTAAAGTAGAAGTGAGTTCTTGTATTTGTTTGTGTTTTAGTTCAAAAATCCAGAAGTTAGTTGTGTATATGGACAGAAAACATAAAGTTGCATTTTGGGGAATTCAGAATAAAGTGGACGTTGTATCTAATTAGTAATTGTTTTCTGGGCTGTGCTTTTTTGGTCCTTTTTTTTCTTTAAAAAATAATTTCAAGTTCTCAGTGAAAGGTATTAAAAATGAAAATTTGCTACTTTCTTCTACATCTTCCTTTTTCAAGTGGGAAGAAGCATCACATCTGTATTTGAAGTTGTCAAGAGGAAAGAAATATGAAAGATTAATAATCTGGAATATTTGTTGGTTTATAGTCTGTGGTTTTGTCAGGTGAATAGGTGTTTGCAGCTTTAAGACACTGAATTAAAGGACAAACCAGAGCTATCAGTTGTTTGAAATATTCTAAAATTTTGGTTTTATTTCTTCTGTTGCTTTGACATTTTTTTATTTTACAATTGCTTCAAGTCTTTAGCTTGTGGAAGAGTCAGGTTTTAGTCTTTTCCTGATTTGCTTTCTTTGTTTCCTTTCCTTCATTCCTTTCTGCTCACAGAACAGTGAGGTGAGGAGTTGGAGGTAAAAAAATACAATTCAAGAAAAGTAAATCATCTGTGTATGCACTTCAAACTGGGAATGTGGTTTTTTTTATTTTTTTAAGTGAAATTTATTACATTTTTTCTTTTTTTACCCCTCTTTGGAAGTGAGAAAATAATCTAGATGTTATTGCACTTCTAGCACAGTTATCTGAACGCTAGGTTGGCCATGAAATTCTGCATGTTGCATTCCTGCCCATGGAGTGCTGAGAGACTTTTAACTTCTCATCACTGGCCTTCATATCTGCAGTTCTCTGATCTGTTTTATGTCCCATGGAAGTGTTTCTGAAAGAAGCAGAGTGCTTTGGAGACAGCTGTTCCTCTGTCCTACTCTTTACTGTTCTCTGGTCCTCACGACTGGGAGAGAACCAGTACTCTGTGGTTTAACAGTATGATAGTACTCTGAAACCTGGTGTGGTGCAGTTAGAGTAGAGAGGTCTAGAGTCATGTATCTTTCAAAAGCAAAACCTTCAACTGGAGCCCATTTTTCATTGTGCTTCCCTCTCTACTTGGCTTTTCATTGATGGTGGTGCATAGTACCACCCTCCATGCTTGGTTCCAGACCTCCTCATTCCAGACTTCAGATATTCAGGAACAAACCTTGCTGGCTCTGACAGGGAAGAACTGATGCAACTTCCTGATGGTTTCAGCTTAGTGCAGAATCAGCACCAAGGTTTTTTGTTTGTTTTTTTTTTTTTTTCTTCTCTCCCTAAAATAGTAACTCATTATAATATTAGCTCAATTTTAATATTAAAAATCTTTAACTCAATCTGCCTCTTCATGTCCTTTTTTCCAGTCCAGTGTCCGCAATGCAACACAGGAGTGTCAGCGTTTGGCGAGCTTGCCTGATACAGATTCTATTAAAGAGGTGTAATGAGTTTCATAGGGATGTGTATTTGCTTTTCCCATGAAAAATGTAAAGGACAGAATCATGCACAGGAGCCTGTGTTGGTTATTGGGTTTTTGTTTTGTTTTCGGGTTTTTTTGTTTGTTTTGTGTTTGTTGTGGTTTTTTGGTTTGTTTTGTTGTTTTTTTTTTTTTCCCCTTGTCATCAGCATGGCTTTACTTTTCTTCATTTACATAGCAATGCCATGCTGCTGCTTGGAGAAATCCTTAAATAACACCTTTGTTAGGGTTCTTATGCTTGAAAAGTGCAGGAAGAAACATTTTCGGAATTGCCTTTGGGGATCTGGATATAGTCTGTGCTGACCCTGCAAATGTTCAGAGATGAAAATAATGGTTAGATTACAGTAATTCACAGTGTAGGAAGGAAGAACAAGATTGCACCAAAAAAAAGGGTTCCTCATGCATTTAAGAAAAAACACCAAGTTTTTTTCTGTATTTTTTTTTAAAGAGAAAAAAAGAGCAAATCATAAAAAAAAAATCACCTATATTCATTAAAAAACAAAACCAAAACGCCACAAAAAAACCCCAGAACAAAAAGCCTTAGGAAATACCCCACATCCAAGAAACCCTAAGCCTCAGATAAGTTTTCCAGCACTTTATCTGACAAGTCTTTTGTGTTTGGTGTAAGCCTGTTAATGTGGAGCTGATGAGCCTGAGTTATGATCTAGGTGCAGAGCAAGACTGCGAGATAGATTACTAGGAATTTCTTTCCATATTACTCCTGACTAATAGCCTACTGGGAATAATCACAGGTATAAATAAGTGCATCCTCTGGCATTTGTATTAGTGTCTTTTGAATTGGTAATGAAATAAAGGCTGCAGTGAAATGCTTTGGTAAAAAAAGTCAGTGACAGCATTTGGTGCATCAAGTTAAGCAAATCAGAGACCTGTGATTCTCTTCCTTAGCGTGATGATGAAGTAATCTGCAAAATCATGAAGAAACAGCCTACAGGCAGACTTACTTGGGATATTAGGTGATGGTTCATTTTCTACCAAGTCTAGCAAAAAAACAAGGAATGAAACAATAGAGGATTGGAAGATAAAGCCATGAGCAGTGGCTTGGAGCATGTTGTCACAGAGGGAGATCTTGGTCTCTCTCTTCACCACAGCATCACGACAGAGAGGCACATCTGGAGGTCCCAAAAGTGGTTATGTCATGGGATCCTCCACCACTGAGCTGATTTCCAGTGGCAGGAAAGGTACCTTTCTGCAGAGCACTATGTGAGGTGCCTCCACTGCTGCTTTCCAAAAGAGAGGAAGGGGTGAGCCAGAATCAGCAGTGGTAGGGCTTTCTTCAAGCTTGGAGAGGCCTTGGCTTGTCTGAGAAACATTACAAAATGGTTCATTACAACACTGTGTGAAAATAATTCAGATTTCCAGTGTCAGCTGTAAAAATGAGAAATTAAAAAAAAAACCAAAAACCAACTTTTGTCTGGGGAAGTATTTGTTTAAAACACGTTCTTCAAGTGGATAAAGTTCTTCATCCTAGAATATCCATGGAATTTAAATACACACATGTACAGGTCCCTTCCCACAGGGGTGGAATGCAAACAGACATACAGTTCATTAGAATCAGTGTTGTATACTTCTAGTTTACTGTAATACTTCTTCATCCTAGTTGTTGATTGGAGTTTTCTCAATATCCAGTCTGTTGAATTATAGAGGGTAAGTATAGCTTATTTCATATGACAAGCTGATTGGAAGTTGTAACAATAATTTAGGTTTTTTTAAACTAGATGTTACTGAGATTGAGCATAAAAAAAAAAAAAATGGAATGTAGTGGGAAAGACTGATTGAGATGCAAGATTAGAAGTAAATTAGTTTCCAAAATAAAACCAGTTCTAGTATTACAAAACTTTTCCACTTGTCCAAATTACCAATATTTTTATGGGGTATTTGTTGAGCAAACTCAAATTAGTTAAGAGATGAAGTTAAAACTAAAACTATTTACTAGTGGTTAAAACAATAATAGGAAGTATGAAAGCAGGGATTGGACACCTAGACCCAACTCAGGTGATGAAAGGATACTTTTCCTTACTGAAGTCCCTGCTTTCCCTGCTTTTATGAAAAGTGTTGTGACAGTAAACATTGCCAGAAATTCGTTTAGACTAGGTAAGGTGTGAAAAGCTTAATTGTGAATGAGTAAGCACACTCTGTTTGGTGTGGAAATACAGAAGCTAATTTCACACCTGTCATATTTTCACGTTGCAGTTGCTTGGCTTATTAGCTATTACTTTTCCACTAGCTCCAAAATCCATCCTTCTCCCTCTACCCTTTGAAAAATTATGAAGTTGTGCTTTCCGTAAGGGACACTGCACAAATACCTCCTTGTGGGAAGGGAGGGTGCATGAAAAGCTTCCTGCCATGTTTCTGCAAAATGTACCTTGTTTGAACACAGGTAAACTTCCCTTGTGTCCTCTGTCCTTGGCCCTTTGAAACTAAGGGTTTCCAGATGACAGAATTCAGAGAGCTGGAAAGTAAACAGACCTCTCCAAGTACTCTAGATAGTTTTAGTGTACAAAGTTTTCAGAAGTGCTTCCTTTATTCCCACTCTAGCTCTAGAGTCCCGGATTGTATGATTTATATGGAAAAACTATTTCTGAGAGCAGACTTGAGTTGCACTGATCTGGATACTCCTGTGCAGCACCAGTGGCTTGGGCATATGGAGTACGTAGGGGAATCTGAGTCATAAATAATTCTGGCTATAGACTGGAGATACACCGCTCCATCGGGCTGCTAAGGCAGAGTTGGGTATAGGCTTTCAAAGGGGAAGACCTGCTGTCTATTCCAATTGGAAGAAAATAAAATGTTTTGATTTCATAATTGTACCAAAAGAGGTAATTTCTCCCTTGGAACAAATGTAAGTAGTTGGACATGAACTCTTATGTAGACAGGCATTCCTGAGACATATCTGACCACCTGCAGTTTTGACAGGTGGAACTAATCTAATTGATTTCTGAGATGCTGTTAAAGATTACAAAAGGCTTTATTTTCAGGGCATAATTACATGTCTGCCTTGTTTTACTACATTGAGAACGAGTCAAGTTTCTAAAGGTTGCCAGTGACATGAATTACTGTAAGGCTGAGAAAGAGTGTTCGCAGTGACAAAGTATGTTAAAAAAATAATATGCATTTTCCAAGACATAAAAGCAAAGTGCCTTTTACTTATGTGGAAATGTAATGAATTTGTGGATATCTTGAAACAAAGAAACATAATGAGTGGCTGGGGAAGTTGTCTCATACTGTATAGCAATTGTGCAGCGATGAAACTTTCCAGATGAAGTCTTACTCAACTTGAACTTCTTAGAAGAGTGACTTCAGAACACTGAACAGAGTGACTTTCCTCTAGTGTTTATTGAATTTGACATCTGGGGGAGGGGGCCAGGGAGCCTGGCTGCTTGGGTCAGCAGTAGGGTACTTGACACCAAATAAAAAGATTCTATTGAATGACTTGCACGTGGCTTAGTGCATCTCCACAAGGTCTTATTTGTGTCAGTAAATCTACATGATAGCACAAGTTGGGCAGTATGATTTTTCTTACAGGATTAATGTTGTAGCTCCAAAGAACTCTGAATTTAGAGCTACCCTTCTGTGCCTTGTACGTACTGCTTGGTAGGCAGGTCCAGTGATGGGGAAAGGCCGTGCTATTTAATACTATTTTCCCCTGTGAATTTTCTTGATTCTGCAATCTGTTAATAAAATTAAGATGAGTATTTTCAAGCTAATTGTCATTAAATCTTTCAAATTTCTGAGAGGAGGCTCTGAGTCTTCAGCAGATGGTTGGAAATGAAATGCACATTGGGGGGAACAGAGGCTCTGCCAAATCTGGACCTTGAACAGAACTAGTCAAATAAGCAGAAGTGAAACACAGCAGGGATGGTTTAGAATGGGCTTTATTATGGCCAGAAAGCTTCAGGCTGTGAATGACCTAATCAACCTAAGTTCCAGACATGTACCTAAATTAGCTTCTACTATGCCATCCTTGTAGCACTCCATTTTGCTTCATTCAAATACTATACTAACAGATCTGAGCTCTTTTAAAAGTGGATGGTTATAACTGTTCCAGCTTTTCTTCTGCTCTTTGTATTTGACCTATTCAGCTCTCCTCATTTTCTCCTTTAGCTTCCCTGTCCTTTTCCCAGGCTCAATTCTAGCATTTTTCATGCATTTGAAGCCATTCAAATGACTTGTTCTTGTCTTTCTAGAAGAACAAGAAGGAGTAATAGGAGCAGAGCAGCCCCCATAAGGGGCTCTGGAGGGCAGTTCAGTTCCCACTGAATCCCAAAGGACTTCTATGTGACTTAGTATCCTCTCATTTCCATGTGTGCAACGGGGAGATAAAGTAACGTATGGTGCCAGAGAAGGGGAAGGCATGCTATGTGTTACTTAAAGCACCACTGCAAAATGCTCCCTTGCTGTATCCATTTCCTACCCTGCATGGTCCCTGCTTTAGTTAGGACTTGTTGTGTGTTACTTCAATAACAAAAAAAAACTTGGACTTGCTTTAGTTCACTGAACCAGTAGTCATGTTTTCCTATCTGCTGCCTACAGATATTACTGTATGTAGCCCTGCTGGGACAACTGTTTGCAGAGAATATTTGTGAATGTCACAGGGACATCGGCTTCTTCTGAAAACACTTGAGCAGACAAGAAAAGCCATGAAATAAGCTGACTCTGAGCATTTAAGCATTATCCAGGGCAATGACAAAATGCAATGGGCATCATCCAGTTAATAACAACAGCTAAGTAGCATCAAGTTGCAACCAACGTTGAAAGAATTGTTCAGTGTAAAATTCTGCAGGGCAGCAGGTTGTTTGGCACTGTGTCGTGAGTTTGGTTAGCAAAATGCAGTTATATACGGCTGTATAAATCTTTCTCACTTGATACTTTTTTTTTTAAATAAAAGTACAGTGTCATGGCTTTTGAACCTGTCTCTGCTTTCTACCAGTAGACATGAACCTTTCAAAATATTTCTGTGAAAAGTGGATTACCTTTGAGAGTGAGAGAGGCTATTTGAGTGGTTTGATGCAGGTACATAAAATCTCACTTGACTTATTATTGCTGTTGTAGTCAAGGGGATAGGAATTAATCTGGTGTACAAGGGGCTGTTTTTTACTGCCTGAGGCGGTATTCCTAAGTTCTGGGACAACAATATCATGGTTTTTGGCATGAATTCAGTGGTCCACACAGTGGTATGCAAAGGATCAGGTAATTTCCCTTTGTCATTCAGATTTCAAGTATCCATAGTTGGAATGATTTACTGTGATTCTAAATCTCTTCACAATTAGTAGGCATTCTTGAGCCCACTGTGTTTTATTTGGAGCCAATTGAAACTAATAGAGAGGCAAAAAAAAAACAGACAACAAACCCTTTGACCTCATTTGGCATTGGCTCAAGCTCTTTGTGGCTGAAGCTGATGGCTTCATCAAAATCCACTTAACCTTCCAGGGGTGAGTGTGTGAGAGAGACTGCTCAGGGCATTCTGGAGCTTCGTGGGTTTGCTGGGAGGGGCTTGATCTCTTACCTTTGTTATTCTCTTTATCTACAAACCTAGGTAAAAGGAGCAATTTGAAAAGCAGCAGAAACCAGTGTGATATCTTGTATGATCTGTAATAATACATGGTCCAACCTCAGCATCTTTTGGGGAGCATGGGCTTCATACAGTTCAGAATGAGTGAAACAGAGCAATATGCCTTACACTGACATGGGTTTTCTTTGTTTTTTGGGTTTTTTTTTCAGTATTTTGAAAGTCCCTAAGGTCAAGAAACAAATTATGCCCTTCCCTCTACTGTTTTTCAGTCATATTCACGAGTCTTTCCGTATTTTGTATTTCTGATAAACAAACCTACCCAAGCAAGCAAGCACCTAAATATAAGCAATTACATAGCATGCTGATTTGGAACTATTTTTTTTTTTTCCAATAGAATGTGAAAACAAATAAGCATAGTACAGATGAAAAGAAGAAAATTATGTGCCCTTCTTAACTCTTAGCTCCCAAAGACATGTGACAAATTCTGTATCATTATGTCTTTAGTATAATGCTCTGAATTGCCATATGAGCAAAAATTTTGAGAAGTTATTATAATATTAATTTTTTTCTGTTCTGAGGAATAATTTATCTGCAGTTCTCTCAGTTGTATTCAGCTTAGTAGGACACAGAAGGTGGCTTTTCATAGAGTTTCTCCAGAAGAACACCAAAGAGCTGTTTTGTTCCTGTATGCCGTATTCTATATGGATGGATAGGATAGATTTGATGGAGTTATGAGGTGCACCTTGTTTCTTTGTCCCCAAGTGACAGCATGACTATGAAGCTGGATATGGTCCTGGGCAATATCCACTGCTTGAGAAGGGGGACTGGAGAAGATGACCTCGAAGGCTTTCCCCCCCCACAACCTCAACTGTTCTGCAGTTCCGAATTTCATGAGTTTAATGGCAGGAAAGGCAGTAAGAGCTTGTAGTTCATTTCTCCAGGGTAAAATTAAGGTGAACAAATCTCTCACACCTTTTCATTGTGCTGATATGCAGAGTGAGGATGCTGCAAATAACTGCCTGGGAGACAACTGGGCTCTGCATTTCTTTGGGTGGAGGCCTTGGCCATGGATTTTCTGAAGGAGTGTCCCTGGTCCCTTTGATTAGCACTAGTGGCAAGGAAAGCTACTTCCACCATAGAAGAATATATTTTCAAAGCAATGTGCAGGGCTTTGGAGTGTGATGCCATTAAATATTAATGTGGATTTTCAAGCAAGAAGCCTTAAGGCTAGGGGTAACTCTTTGATCTTTAAAAAGCTTGCCACATGGGGGAGTGAGTTTGAATATACACTTATGTGTGTGAATACTTGCAGGTAATTAGATTTTAGTTTCAGGGCTGCAGAACTTTGCAGATTTCAAAAGGCTTAAAATAAACATCAATTTCTATTTATCTCAAGGGATTTAGAGGGGCATAAAATAAACCCTTAATGGCTTGAGCCACACTTTATTAATTGCTTTGTTGAAGAGATAAAACCTGTGGGAGTTTGTGTATTAAAATGGGATGTGAACCAGCAGAAATCTAAGCAGGATCTGAATTTCATTTAAAGAGAGTAAGAAAATACACATCTGAGCTCTGTGTTTAAAAGATTATTACCCTAATGTATACAGTTTCTTTGGTTTTAAGGAAGCATGCCTGGATTGAGACGTAATTATATGTAAAAGCATTTGAGGTAGTCAGTCAGTATTGCAGGAGTAGGATCTGTCTAAACAAAGAGACAAGCAATTAGGGAGCCTTAGTGAGTTGTCTGGTTTTTGTATCTGAAAATATGGTTATCATATTATTACCCAGATTGTTCCATGTCTGACAGTTGTGTCTACAAAGACTCCTTGCAGTAACTTTGCTAAGATTGCTGTTTTGTTTACTGTTTTTGACCGGAGGGAGTAGAACAGAGGTGTTTTGGGGTTGTTCTATTCAATTGACTATTTTTTATATGCAAAGTTCAGTTAATCTCAAGCAATGCTACTGATAGAAAGTGAAACCTTTTCCTTGCTGGGTAAAAAATGGCCTATTTAGACAAACAAAAGGGCAGCTGGCTGCTGAAGTTCTGCTGGCTTTTAAACTGACACATTAATCAATACCCCAAATTGAAATTGCAATTTCCACTTTTTGTTTGGGTTTTTTTTTTAGTTGCTTGAATTTTCACTGTGTTTTATGAAATGAAGAACGTCTGGTTTTATTTAATGCCATGTGAAAAAAATACCACACAGCAATCTTAAAGGTGTTTTCCCTCTTAATTCTGTTATTAATGTTTGTGAGGTTGCTGCAGAACAAATTTTGCAAAACTCTAGTATATAAACAGTCCTACTATGTTCTGGTTATGTCATTTTCCCTTCTTTTTCCACTATACTGTGTTTGCATAGGTTATAAGAGTTGTCTCCTCCACCCTGTGGTCCTCCAGTATTCTGTGATAAGTCCAGGAGAGCTACTGGTGATCTGTCTCCTTGAAAATCTTTGGCTCAGGAAACACTAGATGGGTTCAAGCTATCATGATAATTAGCAGATATGTTTATATCAAGTCTGCATCTTTGCATGTAACATTTCTAGCTGATTTTTATCAGGACGGGGAAGTGAGCCATTGACCAGGCATGACAAGTGTGGCCTTGACACTGCTATTCTAGTTGGCTTTTAAGTTTTCCACTAAATATATATATCTCATTCTTTGGGATTGTCAAAAGCATTCCTGGGTTCATACAGATTTTCCTGGATGCTGAATTAAACAGTGTAATCAATGTGGATGAAGGGAACATGTACGCAGAATTAATTATTAATAGATAATATAAATATTGCCCATTTATATGGATCTTTTGGAGGATATCTGTTTTCTAAAGCACCTTCTCTGTTGACTGAGAAGGACAGCATGAAAACAAATAAAGCTACTTTCCATAGACTCTGTGGGTCCTGAGTAGCTCTGCATGTTCATCTGCAGTCCTCAGCTTGAGCTCTGTACCCTCAAGCAGCCCTTGCTTTCTACATGAGTAATAAACATCTCTTCCTCAGACTGTTGCTGTCCTAATTAACGAGGCCAGGAAATGTTGGAATTGAAAAGCTGAACTCAGCAAGGCTCAAATCCCGAGTGGCTCTGTGACTGAACTGGTAATTAAAAGGTCTTTATCAGTTCAGTATCTGGGGCACAAGTTCATTCTTCCTAACAGCTCTAGGTCTGTATTTGAGGGTGATGGATAGGGCATCACTGGGAAAGATCATGCAGCCCTCATGGTGTGCCCCAGTCTTCTGACTGCTTGCTGGGGAGTCCTCTGTCTTTGTGTTTGCTGACATCTTCTAGCACACTTGCTTAATGTCAGTGGGTGGGTGCAGCTTCTCTGAGGGTAAAAGAAACTTTCTGCTTACTAGGCAATTCAATGCCTGAGATGCTGAAGTGAATCTAAAATCGTGGGCAAAAACTGCAGTGCTGTAAATGCTGAGGATCATGATTGTTTAATGCCACTGGATTGGAGCCTAATGTGTAAGATTGTAGCAAACCTGTAGCATGAGGGTCACAATACTAGTTCCCAAGATAACCATAGTTAGTTGAGAATTCAAAATTTGTGTATAAACTTTGCTTATTTGTCAACATAGTCGATCTAGCAGATCTATAGATTTCTTTTCTCCCGTGGCACTAAAAATGCCACTGTCACTGAGAAGAAAGAACATGCTGCCCTAAGAAATGTCTGGCAGAAATTTCCATCTTTAAATTGATATAAAAGCTGTGTTCACCTTGCTTACAAATGGGAAATTTTAACTTAGTTCAATCAACTTCCTTATCAAAACCATTAGCTTGCATAGAAAAGTCTTCAATATTGGTGTTTTGGGGCTAAATAAGGCATTTTTGTTGGAGGTTATTGAGTCATGAAATGATTACTTATCATCCCTTGAAATGCCATTACATGTAAATGCAATGGTACATGGGCACTTACTACTACCTTCATCTCTGTTAATCCTTGCTCACAGCCTGCAAATTGAACGTTCTCTCAACCTTATGGGATGTGCTGATATTCTCAGTTATAATTGCTTTTCAGTATGCCATCCTGAATGCTACATGATTTGAAGAGGTTCTCCTCCAAACAGGAAATATTTAGTGAACCCCTTGCTGTGTATTTTTTTTTTTCCATTTAAGCATTTTTATCCATGAGTTCACCAAATATTCCAAGAAAGAAAAAAAAATTGCATTCACTTGACTATGGTCGATTTGAAAATTCAAGTGACAACATCTTGGTAATTGATGGCTTTTGAATTGCTGTGCATTGTTACCTGTGTACACCTGTGAAGTTCATCAGCATTCCACACCTTTCCAGCTGCTTGTGTTGTTTGCTTAGAGACAGCAACTGTAAATTTAGATGTGCACAAAATAACCTTACCAGAAAGGAGGTAGCATTGTCTCAAAGTGTTTTCAGCGACTGCCTGTAAAGATGAACCCTTTTTCTTAGAGATCCCCCAGGAAATCTGAATACAAAAGTCTTGATTTGAGAATGAAAAAAGTTGAGGCCTGATTAAGTTTCTCATGTGATGAGAGTTGACCAACTTATTTTGCCTTTCCAAAGTGGTGGTTGGGTTAGAGAGAACATGGGAATGGAGCAGTACCTGATGCAGATACTTATGGGTCTTGATCTAGGGGGGTATGGAAGTGGTAGCACTTCAAGGAAACTGAGAGGGTGTGAACTGTAGTATTGTGCTAGGGAAGCAGAAGGAGACAGGAATGTATAAAGGGCTAATTCTCCCTTAAATTCCCTTTTTACATTCATCCTTGATCTCACGGAAATCAGAGTCAAGTGTGAAACCTCAAAACAAAACCCATCATAAGAACTGGATTCTTGCTTTTGTGCCCTAAGGTGCTCCTACTAACAACCTGCATCCCCACAAAGGCAGAGTAAGGTAATAGGAGTCCTTGCTTAAGGGTCTGAGCTTATGTGTCTGTGATCACAGGTGTGATGGTGATAAGCAGTTGGTGTTGAGATGCTCCACTGAAATCTGCACCAGGGCTGCTGCAAGGATAATAAATTTGAAGGTCACTCAAGGTGTGGCGTATAAGTATAGATCTCAATCTGTGTGAAAGACTCATCCAGTTTGGAGTAGTCAGAACTATGTTTTCTGTCACATTGGGCTGAATATCAGGTGGTAGAAGGTGACATAGCTCTACAATAGATTGCCAAAGCTCTTCTGTTTCCAAGTTGAATTAGAAAATGGATCTCTTTCCCCAGTGGTGTTAGTTACCTGAGATGGTCAGCTTTCACAGTCCCTGAAAATAAAGCACTTGAATTTCCCAAATTGATTTTCATGTTCGAGTCAGCACAGTAGCCTATTTGCTGCTGTTGTAGTGCAGATATCTCATTTCTCTCATTTTTTTCCAATAAACCTTATTCTCATTGGAACAGGTATTTACATTCCCACTTAAAAAATTGTATTTAGACAACTTGGAAAAAACTGCTTCACCAATGAATTCCTGAACAATCTTAACACTGAGTTACATCAGTAGAAAATCTGCCTTACTGCTTCTGCATTTTAATTTTATGTTGGTGAATGCCTGTACTGAACTTAGTCCAGCTGCTTCTTATCATTCTTGTGTTTTTCTTCTAATAATTAGCCTGGCAGCCTTGCTGATAAATGCATATTTATTAACTTTTTCTTTTTTCCCGTGCAAATTTAATATTGTTTTAATTCTACCTAATCCAATTTTTTATAGAAAATGCTTTTCTGGTTTTTTGGATTTCATGGTTTTAACTGATGGAATCCTGAACTCTGACTTTAGTGATGACCTCTGGTGAACAGAACATGCTTGTAGCAAAGTCTAATGCTTTTGAAGGGACATGAAGTTTGTTTCTTTGAGTGTTGCTAAAATTTCTACAACTTTGGGAATTAGTCTTGAACTTCAGAATATATTCACTACTTTGTTTGAAATGCACAAGTGATGGGTCTTATGTAGGCCAAGAGAAAAAGGATGCTTGTGATGCAGTATGGCTATAGCAAAAGGTCTTAATGTTCTTGGATTGTATTTTGCATTAGGTAGCAAAAACTATTCTCTGCTGCCCAAATCATTTGCTTGAGTTTTCCTGTACAGAAGGTTAGTCTCTGGACACACTGCCCTGCCATGGATTGGAGGGATTTATAGTGTCTGTCCACTAAAATGTGTTGCATGATAAAAGGGCAAACTTCAGTATAAAACCTGCTGCACCTGCTGGGTCAGCTTTGTAGCTTTTTGATCTCAGGTCAAAGATCAGAACGCTCTTAAATTAGCAAGACCCTGCAAATATGGAGGGGAAAGGCAAATAAGCCCAAGAAGCATTGTATTCTGCATGGAAAGTAGTAGGAATCCCTGACAATTACTGTTACACCTGCTGAGAAGAAATCACAGCTTTGGACAATGATATGCTTTTGTAGGTTTGTTCACTGGAATATAAATGTTGACAAGATGAGTCACTACCTCCTTTTGATGTGGTCTTTTTTCCTTATAGAAATAACAACAATTTCAGTAATTGCTGAGATCTCAGACTGTCCTCTGATTCAGTGGATTTCTGTGATGGACTTGCTGTTCATTGGCTAAAGCTCATTCCTATTGTAAAAATAAAGCCCGTGATCTAATGAAAAGTACATGATGTAAGATAAAGTGAAGGGTAGCTTCATGTTGTAAAAGGTAGACATTCTGGCTCACCTAAATGGCATGGGCTATGAAAGAACGTTTATTCCTTAAACAAAAGACCATTTTTCTTTAACCATTTTTCATTACTGGTAATGGCCTTAGATGTTCTTTGACCCTCTTGAAACATACTTGTTTGCTTGTGCGTATTAGTTTGTTGGATCTGCATTGATGGTTATTTGAAATTTATATTTTGGCTTTATAAACCCAAGTGTTACGTGATTTCTGTGGTCCTTGAATTTTACTCCTGCTTCAGGAGTTACACAGCAGACATGGTTGTCTCAGTGAAATAAGCACCACTGTTGAATCAGTTTTTTAAGAGCCCTTTGCGTTATTCAAAATCAGGCTTGGCCACTTTTTGTGAGACAAGGTTACATGGGCAATTGTATCATAAAGGGCTGCTCTATAAATGAACTGATTGGGTAATACTTTTATGTCAAGGCTTACAGGCACAGGAAAGAACACTTATGTAATTTACAGTTGTTTAGGAAGAGTTTCTGATTAGCTAAGCTATTGATGTTTACTCGCATTATAGCAAGGAAAGGAAAAGGAATATTGTTGTGTTAAGTACTTTCTCTAGTGTCTTATATCTCAAAAAAATATGCAATGGCTTAGAGCTAGCAGATGGAGTTCACAGCTGTGCATGTGAATATAGCCAGTCTCTAGGAAAAAAAAAAAAAGAGAGAAGAAAAAGGAAGAAAAGAAGGAATATGTCTTTACAGAAAAACAATTCTTATTTTCTCCTAATCTTTCCAAGAATCCCTTTCTCAGACATTCATGGTAGCAGAACCTAGTAGTATGTATTAGTCCCATTGAGATGCTTTGTTCAGGGACTCTTGATACAGAAATAAACTCAATCTTTCTCAAATCTCTATCTGTACTCTGTGATACTGAATTTCTTGTTTTTGTGTTGTTGTTTTTTGTTTTTTTCTTTTTTTCCCCTATCACAGAATCTCCTCCTTCTCCTATACACATAGGATCATAGAATGTTATGGGGTGTAAGGGATCTTAAAATCATCTAGTTCCAATCCCCCTGTTTGGGCAGGGACACCTCTCACCAGACCAGGTTGCTCCAAGTGCCATCCAACCTGTCCTTGAACACTTCAGGGAGGGGGCAGCCACAGCTTTCCAGGCAACCTGTTCCCATGTATCACCACCCTCACAGTGAAGAATTTCCTCCTAATGTCTAAGCTAAACCTGCCCTTTTCCAGTTTTAAGTCATTACACCATGTCCTATAGCTATCTGCCCTTGTAAAAAGTCTCAATTTTTTCTGTAGGCTGTTTTCAGGTACTGAAAGGCTGCTCTAAGGTCTCCCAGGAACAGAGAGATCAACTCCGGGGTCCTTCTCCAGGCTGAACAACCCCAGTGCTATCAGTCTGTTTTCACAGGAGAGGTGCTACAGTCCTCTGATCATCTTTATGGCCCTCCCCTAGATTTGCTCCAGCAGCCCATGGCCTTGTGTTGTAAGCCCCAGAACACAAGTACTGTGGACACAGTACTCCAGGTGGGGTCATAGACATCTCACTAAACTGTAAAAGTGGAAGGTTAGTTTCTACAGCAAACTCTTTCCTGGTGATTTCATTCATCATGTCCAGGCTGGGATCCTCTATGGTGTTGGTGGGAAAGGAGAGGTTCCACAGCCCTCCATCTCTTCCCCACCCCATCTGTATCATGTGCCAATGCCACGGCACACTCTGGGTGCTAAAGCATCTACCTCTTCCCCTCTACTCCCACATATTCCTTCCTTCCCTATTTCTTTCTACACCTTAGGATCTCAAAGCAATTTTTAACCATTAAACTACTCCTCTTAATGACAGTCCCTCTAGATAACACAAAGATGAGGGCATTTGGGAGCACAGCACACTAAGGGATACAGAATCACAGGGGTTTTTTTGGTTGGAAAAGAACTTTAAGATCACCAAGTCCAACCATTAATCTAACTCTACTGAGTCCAGTGCTAAACCATATTCTGAAGCACGACATCTACACATCTTTCAAAACTTACAGGGATGGTCATTAGCCACCTCCCTGGATTGCAGAGGCAATTAGGTAAAGACACTCAGGTGTTGCCAATCACGAGGAGGAAGGCATGAGCTCCTGTTCAGCCCACCTGTGCCCAATTAGGGTGCACATGAGCAGAACTGGGGGACCAATAAAAGGTGGGCTTCCAGAGGCATGGGGAGCGCTTCTCTAGAGCTGCCAGAGGAGGGGGCTGAACAGTCTCCCGTTTTTTCGGTGACCCTGACGTGATTCGAACATGCAACCTTCTGATCTGGGGTCAGACGTGCTACTTGTTGCGCCAGGAGCTCCCACCTTCTCCTGTTTTTGGTGGTGCTCCGACGTGGTTCGAACTCACAGCCCTCTGATCTGGAGTCAGAGTCGCTACTGCTGCGCTAACAGGAGCTCACGCCTTCCTCCTCGTGATTGGCAACACCTGATGGTCTTTACCTGAGTGCCTCTGCACTGGATAGCCTGTCCCAGTGTTTGATAACCCTTGCAGCAAAGAATTGTCTTCTAATATCCAACCTAGACCTACCTTGGAACAACTTGAGGTTGTGTTTCCCTGTGTTCTATCACTTGCAACTAGGGAGAAGTTGACCCCCACCTTGCTACAGCCTCCTTTCAGGTGATCCCAGCTGCAGGAATGATGGAGCATATATTCAGACCAGAGGGGCTTTGAGAATATCTGTTCTGCATCCCATTGTTCCTCACAGACCAGCTACCAAATGCTTCTCAGGACAGTCTACACCTTTATTTGCTTGGATTCACCCATGTTGAAACGTGCAGCTAGAATACAAGGGAAGCACGGCTGTGAAGGGACTGCAGCACAAGTCCTATGAGGAAGGGCTGAGGGAGCTGGGGCTGTTTAGTCTGGAGGAGGCTCAGGGGAGACCTCATCACTCTCTACAACTCCCTGAAAGGAGGTTGGAGCCAGGGGGGGTTCAGGCTTTTCTCCCCAGTAGCTATCAGTAAGACAAGACTTAAGCTCTGCCAGGGAAGGTTTAGGTTAAATATTAGGAAGAAATTCTTTACAGAGAGGGTGATGAGGCATTGGAGTGGGCTGCCCAGGGAGGTGGTGGATTCTCTGTCCCTGGAGGTTTTTAAGAAGAGACTTGATGTGGCACTCAGTGCCATGGTCTGGTAACCATGGGGGTAGTGGATCAAGGGTTGGACTTGATGATTTCGGAGGTCCTTTCCAACCTGGCTGCTGCTGTGATAGGTGTGTGCGCGAACTGGGTCCCTGAGGACCTGTTCAGCCTGGTGCACCTTTCTCTGATCATCCAGATCTGTGTATAAAAGTAAGTTGTGCTTCAGGAAAATCATATTTATTATAATAATTTTAAAAATTTTTATATACAGAAAATCCAAATATTTATTTCTTGTCTTTAAAGAGGAGAATTGTAGCTATAGTAGATAGGAAAAAAAGCAGATGAAATGAAAGGCATCAGTTGTCACTCCTGAGCACTGCTACAGGGGCATGATACAAAATGCATGGTTTATGACTTTAAAACAAAATGTGCAACTAAGTGCATAATGCTAAGAGAAATTTTATCTAGACTATAAATACTAGTTAGTCTTCTCAACTTCAAATCCCAATACAGAGATTTACAGTTGCAATCTAAATGTTGCACACAATTTAACTTCTGCACCATCTGTAACTCTGCTGGTATTTTAATAATGAATAAAATTATATCTTGGCAACAAAAGTACCAGTTAAATACCTTTTGGTTCCAAGTAGGGCCTCCAAGAGAAAGCCACAAGGTCTCTCCTTTGTTTGTCATACCAACATCTAATAGCAAGCTGTGAACAAAGCATCTGTGGGATTCTGTGAAGTCCTCATTAACCTCTGAAGCTCATGGATTATGGAGCAAGGTTTTGCACAGCTGGTCACAAGCACTTCTGCCTTTTTTGCACAACTAGTATCTGGCTTAACAGAGACTTATGAACAAGGCCTAATCCAGGAGCTGTTTATTAACTTGCCAGGCCCTGTGTACATGTAGAAAAGCATCTAAAGGAGGCAGTTGTAGTCCCCAGAAAAACCTTTTGTTACCGCGGGGTGATGTAGGAGGCACGTCACATCCTCTTCTGAATTCATCTTATGGACTCCATTGTATGACCTACCCACACCAGTTTCTGGGTTATCATTTTTTCTTCTTTTTCATCTTTTCCACTTCGTATATTTTGCAATGAGGAGGGAATTTTTCATGCTGGTTCCCATTTCCTCCTCTTCCTTCAGCTGCCTTGTTGAACAATGCTGGTCCCATGTTCTATGAGCACTGTTGTCTCACAGTACTTACAATTGTTCCATGGGCACTGACAGAGCAGCATTAGAACAGGCCACAGTCTTACTATGGCTTGTCAGATCCTATTTTGAGTAATATCACAACAATGGTGTAAATATAATGCTAGTTATCGTATCCATAAACAATCCTAACAATATACAATCAGGTAGAAGTAATGTGAACTTCACAAAAACTTTCTGTATTTTTGTCTTATCAAGGGTACAACGCCACTAAAAGCAGTTCAAATCTGATGTATGGGAAATCTATGGAGCCCAGGGATTTGTGATCTTTCACTGATCGTGTTCTCTTTATTGAAGCTTTCATTAAGGAAATGTTAGTAACCTTTCTGGATGGCCTTCACTAGTGAAAATCAATGTCTTTTGTCCCTCTGGCTCTTCAAGTGGACAAGGCGAACAGCAGCAGGATGGGTTTCTTCACACACCTCGGTCATGGCTGGTAACCCCCCAACCCGAGTTCCAGGGATTGATTGTCTTCAAAGGACAGGGTAAAGAAACACTATTGTGATCACTGCAGGTTTCTGAGGTTTGTGGCTTTCTTAAATACTTCCAGCATCCACCAGTCTTCTAACTTCATGTCAGGTGGTGCTGCTGAATGTTATTTTAAGCTTGAAGAACTTTATAAGCTGGATCATGCCAAACCTACCAGACCTGACATAAACATGTATTAGAAGAATTAGTGAAATTCAGCTGAATCTCTGATTTCTGTATAAACTCAATTTAGTAATATATTAGCTCTGTTTCAGAAGTGTTTGAAATCCTCTCTACTTAGTGCTTGGATACTTTTTTCTCACTTATTTTTTCCTACTTGTTTCAGGTGTTGAGGGTCTTCACAAAATATACAGCTTGATGAGATATTTGAGCAAAAGGCTTTTTCTGAAGTTCACTATTTTATGGACTATTAGATAAAGCTGGAGTTATCTTGCATGTTTCAAAGGAGCCAAGTTTTAGTGTCTAAAGCTCACTTGGATGCTTTTGAACTGATAACATTTATGTTTGTTTTTTAAAAGAAATCAAAATACATGGGACAATCAGGAGAGAATATTTCCATATTTTTTTATTTTTTCTTTTTTTTCTTGAAGGGCCTTTAAAGCTACAGGGAAAGAATTAATAGGTTGTTGAGTTTCTCATTTGTTTTTTTTTGTTTGTTAATTTATGCTTTTTTAAAAAATCAAAAGTGAATAAAAATAAAAAATTCGAGTAGATTGGGTAAGTATTTTTTATTTCAGAAGCTAGATTGCTAATTGCTGATAAGGATTGTAATGATATACATGGCTCTTTAAATGTTATACATATTTGCGTGTTTCTCAGAAGTCAGCATAGTCAAGGTCAGCACCCATTTATCAAATGCAATTTGTATTGTAATGTGATTTTCTTGAAGAAGATGGCTTATAGGTACAATTAGAACACTTCTTTTCATGTGTTTCCTCTCCCTCCCCATCCCCCCAGTTATGTGGTTGGCAAGGAAACAGAAGAGGAAATAACTGGCTACTGAATGATTTTCTTTATGAGTGTTCAGATATCTTAAATTATTCTGTAGTGTGGATTTTTCTTTGTTAAAGCTATTAGTTTTTAATAGACATAGAATACAGTAGACTCAAAGCAAAGTTTTTGGTCAAACAGGCAAATTGGCAAGGTCAAAGGCAGAGGGTCAGAAACAAGAAACCTGGGAGCACTTAGAATAATGATCTGACTTCTGTCACACCAAGTGAGGGGTGTGAAGTAAAATGAAATGTTGCTTGAGTCTTCTCTGACCTTGCATAAGGACAAAATGTCTCATCTTTCTTGTCTGCATCCATCAAAAAAGGAAATATGATAATAACATCCTTTGTTAGAAGTTTGTTTATAGTTTGTTGTTTGTTTGGGGGGGGTTGATTTTGTTTTTTGGTTTTGTTTTTTTTACTTCTGCCTTCTCCTGGAAGCAGGGCCTATGGGGTAGTCCTCACTGTACATGCACATCTTACCTTTTTGAACCATGCTGGTTTTTTCAGTGAAGTTTTACAGAGGTCTCCATCTCAAATCTGTAGTGTTTGTCTGTGTAATGTACATGAGAAGGGATGCATCAGAGCTACTCTGCAAATGACCTGGATTACTGTGCATGTACAGGTTGACTGATGCACCCTAAGCACTTTAAGTATTTGATTTGGCAAATAAAAGCTGTGCCACATCCTGAGTGGTAGGTCTGTGCACATATAGCTGTCAGGTGTGACCTCCAATGTTTTAAGGTCAGTTTTGACTTTGAGAAAGGCAGAATGACTTTGCATCTCACCAGAATATTCATTCAAACTTCACTTGGAGGAAATTCCTGCTAACATTCTGAAGTCAATCAGTCATTACTCTCTTATCTCTCAGAAGTTGGACTGTATTGATCCTAGTATTCTCAGAACTACCCCCAACCTGTTAATGCTGTCCTAAATTCTGAAGCCTTAAAATGACATGTTTTGTAGTTGGGAAGAATCTGTGGCAGTAGTGGGCTTTTTTGGATGAGGGAAACGAAATAAAGATCACAGATTTTGGTGTGAAAATAATGTAATGCTGCTGCAACAGCAGAGATCCATCTGATTGTGTCTGGGACCAGGAACAAAGGATGTCAAATGTAAACAAAACTTCTGGTAGAAATGCTGATTTACTTCCTGGGCTGGAGCCTCCAGAGATCCCAGGAAAAACCTTGAATGCATTGCTCCAAAATTGTTTACACTTGCTGCTGTGTTGAGGCATTTGATGTATGGTAGCTAGGCATGCTGTAAAGGAAAAAGTGAGAATCCAGAGAAAGTCACCAGAACTCTTGTCATGACCAGCTTTGGATCACAGGCAGAGGTGCTGAGTTCTCTCGTGGTCCTGGAGCAACTGCAGGGAACATAAGAGAACCAGCAGTCTAGACTGCATTTAAATTAAAATATCTGCATGCAATTATTTTCAACTTCACATCAGTCATACAGATCTGTTGGTAAGATCTTGAACCTCTTTTTGAGAGGCTGCCAACCCCTCCACTGGTTTTTATTAAACACAGAAGTTTGAGTGTGTTTGGTGCCCCAGTGTACTTATCATTTGAGATCTTTGTTTAAATTGCTGTTGAAGTCACAAGTGACAGGGAATTTAAAAGCATCATTTTGATTTAGAGATTATTTTTTCAAGTCCAGAGAGAATTATGTCCTGACCAATTATGTCCTGACCTCACTCCATAGCAGGGGCAGAGCACTCCACAGATCTGCTTTGCAGTGAGAAGTTCTTTTTGAGATTCAAAGGCTGTAAGTGATAAAGAATCTGCTTGGAACCTGAGCTTAGTTAGCTTATTATCCTCATGGTCATAATATCAGTGGCATACTTGTCCTTAATTTGTCTAACTTGCATGTCTTGTAAAACCACTTTACTGATGGTAACCAAAGACACAGAAAGGACTTCATATTTAGGTTTGCATTTTGAGGTCCATTAGTCAATGCACTGATATAAGCCAGACTGATTACACTGATTTTTCATATAGAGATGGATTTTTATTACAAAAAGGATCTGGGCTGTTCCAGAGAGTCATTGCAGGAAGAGATGAAATATTTTAATGTAATCTGGCTCATTATGGAAAAGGTATCTCCCAATTTNAGTTGCTGTACTTTGGATGTCCTTTTTTGCTAAATACTAAATAAACATATAGGCTGGCATGTGACACATTGTAAGGAGTGAGGTACATAAAAGCAATGGCAGATGTAGATCATGCTGGAAAAGATCCCAATATCCATATACTACCTGTTCTGTGTAATAGCAAACTTGGAGGAAAAAGAACATTTATGGATTTCTGACACTCACTCACATTGATGAGCATAGGGTGCCCACAGAAATAAACAGAAGTTTTGTGCTTGTTTAGTCCTTGACTAGCAGAACTGAGAGGCCCAATGGGGAAAGCTTTAGTTCTGCCCTCACTCACACAGCCAGTGCACCTTTGCTCTGGCAGGGATTTTAGCTGCATTTCTTACCAGTCAGTAGGATTACTGTCCATCTGTGGACGTGGTAATAGTGGAAGGTTTGGGAGAGGGAAATACAGTGTTCTTTCCATGGGAAGGTGTATGAAGCAGCTGCTGTTAGTAAAGACAAAGCTTGTAACTGATTGCATCTCTTTTGCACAGAAGAAATGTTATTAGGATTTTTAGCAGGAAGTATTATAGTCTTATCTAAGCTATGTATCTATGTACTGTTAAAAAAGAGTTACGAAGCAGACAGAGAAGACTTGAGTGATGAAATTCCTAATAGTCTTGTTAGATCTTTCATATCATGCTAATAGGGGGAGAGTATTCAGTTTAGGGTAGGTAAAATAAACTCAGCGACAATGAATAGTTCTCTTGTGATTGCAAAAAGTTTTTTAAAAAAGCGTGGCAATAGCAAGCAGTATGCACTGGTTATTTTCCCTGGAACATTCTGGTAGAGGGATGAAAATTGAGTCATCCGAGGTTGCAGGGATGATATTCAGTTCTACTTAGGGAATAAACACACTTCTGTTTCAGGAATTGAGACTAAATTCTAGCTTAATGAACTGTAAACAATGAAGATTGCAACACCTATGCTTAGGAAAAGGAATTTCAAATGTGAGTTGGCAAATCCACTGTGATCCTGGAAAATCAAGAATTTTTTTTAAAGGGCAAAGTTACTGAAATTGACTTTTTTGATACAAGCCATGTCTACTGATCTTTTAGCTCAGTTCAGTTCAATACTATTAATGGAGAAGCTTTGAGGCAGAACTGTTAACAAACTGAAAATATTAAGCTAAACCCAGCTACTTATAAACAAGTTTAGTGATGTTTTTTCTTCAGAAACATTTTATAATCCTTCTTGTAGTTTACATAAAGTTGTTAATGTTTCACATACAAATTCTGTATTTCCACTTTTCCTTCCCAGTGTGATTGTGTTCACTCCAATCACAAGAATTGCTTTGGTAAACTTCACTAATAATGGCAAAACATACAAGAATAATGGCTTGCAGTGCCAGCCTGAATATTTGCTGCTTTGGGTACTTTGTAAATGGCTTCTGTGTTCTTCATCGCTGCATTGTTCACTTATTTGTAAGGCTCAAGTGAACACTGGGTGTATGGCAGAGAATAGATGTCTGCAAGTAGACACGAGTTAAAAGAGAATAAACATAGCCTATAATATAAGGGTGTGAAAGAAAGCAAGAGAACATAAAAATAATATATTCCACTCTGGAAGGATTTGCCTTTTTAACTATAAACTCACATTTACGGTAGGGAGTGAAGTGGTAAAAACCAAGCAGTTGCAGTTCTGTGTTTCATTGACTTGGCATTACCATAAGCCTGTTCAGCCTCTAAAATAATTCAAGAGGTAGTACAAATCTTAAGTTTTTAAGGACAAACACTCATTACAAGCCTTTCATGTGATTATTGTGGCTCCTGAAGTCTGCATTCCTGAATGGAGAAGCGGATTGTGGAAGGGGGTAATTTGCAACTTGTATTTGTCCTTTTGAAGATCTTGCTTGTTCCTTTGTTTAAGATAAAATGCATGTTTATTTAACAAGTATCTTGTGTAAGGGAGAGGCTACTTTCCAGTTCGAAGGCAGTCATTTTAGCTGTTCAAATGGTCTCTAGCTTTTCAACCTATTATGTGAAGTGCATTTACAGCCTGTAACTAAACCATTTTTTCAAATACTTAATAGGACATGAATCAGGATAACTAACATTTTTCATGTCTTTGAAAACATATCAAAAAAGAAAATGTCAAAGCAAATTAGAAGTTAGATGTGCACAAGCATGTAGGAATCATAGAATCATAGAATAGCTCAGGATGGAAAAGACCTTCAAGATCATCGAGTCCAACCTCGTCCTAACCTTATTACCCTATTTCTGATGGCCCACCACTAAGTCCCCAAGCACCACATCCAGACAATTTTAAATACATCCAGGGAGGGTGTGTGATAAGGAGGGAACAGATTAAATAAAGTAGATACAATGTTTTTTGTTGTTGTTTTTTTTTTTTTTTTTTTGACTGAGGTAGTGCCAACCTCACTGACAACTGTCCTGATGACAAAGAATAGATTTCCTTCAAAATGTCTCTGAAATTCAAAAATTCTTTTTAACTTGAGGTGAATTAAGAAAAACTGAAAGAACACCACTCCACATAGCTTATTTACTAATACAAAAAGAGGAACAAAGTATGTTCATGACAGCTCTGTCATGGCCAGAAATAGTAACATTGTTCTTTCTCAAACACCATTTCTTGTGCTGTCATTGTCATCTGAATTGTCTCTTTCAGGAGCTGGTGGGTGGTCTCCCCTGGACTCAAACGAGCAGCAGTGGCTCCAGGTTGATCTGGGAGACAGAGTGGAGATTGTCGCGGTTGCTACCCAGGGCAGGTACGGGAGCTCGGACTGGGTAACCAGCTACACACTGATGTTCAGTGACACCGGCCGCAACTGGAAACAGTACAGACAAGATGACACTGTCTGGGTAGGTCTGAACTGCAGGTGCCTTTGGTCCCAGGTCTTTCTGGTATGGGCCCCTTTTGGCTTTTGGAGAAACCGCTTCAGTTTCAGATCAGAGGAGTACTGTAGTGGTGAGAGCAGACCTAAGTGACTCAGGTCTGTTTTGATTTAAATCAACAGGGTGTTTTGATTTAAATGGATTATGTCACCAACAGTCTCTGTAAAACAAGTTTAGGCCCTCAGGATGACACTGTTTTTGAAACTATGAGGATGCTCAGGGCACTCAAAATGACCTGAATGCTTTAGTGCCTGGTTGGCTTTGAATCAGGCACACCAGGGTAAACGGGGCTAATCACGTACACCCTTTCTCTAGGAAATATGGAAATTAACTCTGTGTCTTTTGCAGTTTGCTGGCTGGAACAACAGAGCTCCTGCTGGGAGAGGTTGGTGGTAAATTGCTCCTCAGCTTCATGAGCTGTGGGATGATTTAGCACATACGCTAGAAATGCTTGAGGCTTTTTCCAAAATTTTAATGCAGATCTGATTTAATGCAGCTTGTTGTGTCACAAGTTCAATGTGTGGCCATGCCAGGTGGTGTTGGTAGGACTGCATGTGGTGGCAGAGCCACCTCAGGCTCCTTTCATAAGGAAAATGTGAGTTATTAACAAATAATCCCATCTTCTCTGTGCTATATTCTGTGTTTCTGAGAATCAGTAGCCCTGGTAGTATGACAATATGTGACCAAGGGGTGACCAAGTAGACTTCTCTTTTTGTCTTTTTGTTGTTGTTGTTGTTGTTGAATGCTGTGTTGCAGTAGAAGATTTCACAATGTAGTGACTGTGAATGAAGAGAGTTTTGGTGCAGCAGGAAGAGAAGGGATGCTTAATTTATGCTTGAGCATGTTGCAGGCAGTGGAGATGCATATAAAGGGAGGTTATGTTTTGTGGTTTTAAAATTGCTACTCTTTGTTTTATCATGGTTTGGCTTATGGAAAGCTAATGAAGTCCTTCCTTTAGAAAGGCAACTTTGTCCCAGAGATAGTCATGAAACGTGGCTCAGCTTCACCTGTCACTTACAAAGTTAGGCTAGCTTTGCTCCAGATACTTTTGCCTTGCTCTTTTTTTTTTTTTTTTTTTTTTTTTAATGTTTAAAAATAGTGGAATTTAATTCTAGATGGAACACGATGATCTTTTAATCTGGATCTGGACTTCCAACCTTGTGATTCAGAAATCCAGAACTGAGATATTTTTACAGACTTGGTGTCATTAAGTGCTTGCTTCCTTGAAAATATTATGTGCCTTGTTAATTTTACATTAAGATAATTTTTTTTAATTACATGAGTAACTTGTCAGTTGTTTGGTTTGGAGCAGATCCGGACTATCTTCATATGTTTTTCTAATGGAAACCTTCATAGTCTACAGAGGATGGTTTTGCATATAATTGAGGAAAACTGAAATAGAAATTGGATGTGGAAAAGGTAACACTGGGGAAAGGATCTGGATATTTTTCCTCGCACATCAGTTTCTAAAAGTCACAGTGATGGTGCAAGCCAGTAATATAATTCTACTCCAGAAGAATGGATTGCTCCATATTGTTGGGAAGAGCGCGAAAACACGGAGTCTGTGACTAAAACCAGTATGATTGATACACAGCTCTCAATTTTATTAATAGTTACATAGTGTTATATAGGGTTCAGAGGGCATGCCTCTTTTAGATAACAAATTCTTGCAGTTAACTACTTTCTGGCTAGGCATCTTGTTTTTCGCTAAAGGTGCACCTGCATCTGCCAAGCTAGTTGTTCTAATCGTGCTCTCAGAGACACTTCAAGGTCAGGTTGTTTACTGCTCAGAACTCAAAGTTTCAGTCTGCTTCATAGTTCTCAAAACATGGATAGGCCATAATCACTGGGTGTCCAAATTCCTTCTGAAATTCCTCCACACCATATCTCTAAGCAGAGGGCATGAAGGGATTGTTTGGATGCATTGCTGAACTTAGCTGTTGGAAGTATCTGCAAGTGAAAATCCAGAGTAGGCTCATTTGACATTTCATTAGAAACTGTAGTCCTCTTGAACTGTCAAGTCTCATTAACACAGGAGCTTGTATGCCTGCCCATGGAATTAATGAAGATCAAGAATTCCTTCTGTACAATTTTCGTTCTAACTAAGAAGAAAGTTGATTCTTTTCTCTTGGCATTTTTTGATTTGTTTCACTGAATTAAATTAGATCTTGAGAGCCATTTAGAGTACAAAGTGAAAAGCCAAAGAAGCTTTCAGAACCATGTATAGAATTGTTATTTCCAATTTTGCAGTGTTTCTCTTATATTTGCAGTAATATTTATTTTTTTTTTTCCCTAAGAGGAAAAACATAAGTGTGCTTTCCACCCATAAGTTGAAGATTTTCCTATAAATATGAGACCCTTGGATGAAATGAGGACAAGAACACCATGCTGCTTGTCCTAAACATCTGGTCTGTTAAATGGCTGCAAGGGAAGTTCTGCATCACACACCCCCTGGAAGAACCTGTTGCCCTTGACTTTAGGGAGGGCAGTGGAGTGGACCATTTCACAGGGAAAGGAATGCAGCACCCCAGAGTAGCCTCCACTGTCACAATCTGTGGCAGCATACAATGTTCCAATCTGTCAGCAGGTTGGTAGGTTTCCACATTGTGAACAACTTTCAACCAGGTATCTGTATCTTGGGTTTTTTTTGTTGTTGTTGGGTTGTTAGTTGTTTTTTTGTTTGTGTCTTTTTCTTTAGTTGGTTGGCTTTTTTTCTGTGTGTGGGGGGAGCAGAGAGCAAGATTTGTCAGAACAAGATTCAAGATAGGAGTCTCTTACATCAGGACAAGGTGGCAGGTTACCAGTTTGCCTCTCATCCACAGGATGTGGAGCTGTTAAAATTTAGGTTATTGTGGAAAATACCCCACCTCAGAAATCTCAGATGTTTGGGAAATGCATCCACCCTGCAGGCTTCAACTTGGTAGATACTTTTCTCTGTCCTTAGGACAGGGGTTTAATATGTCCCTCAAAGTTGAGGTTTTTAAGGTTTCCTTTTTAAATTTTTCTGTAACGAAAAGGGCTAGAGATTTGACTGCTTTATTACTTTTTGTTTCAGAAATACACGCTGTTCATAGCAAGAGGTGGTCAACACTGACTCATAGCTCAGATGGGGCTGTAAAATCTGACTCATTGCCTGGAGATCATTAGATGACATATGTTGTATCAGTATAAAATATTGTTATGCACAGGAGCTGTAAGGTTCCCTGATACAGCTTCTACTTTAGTGAAACTAGCTGGAAGTTTGTGCTTTACTGTGGGGGAATTACTGAACATCTCACACCAATTGCTCATTAGTGACAACTTCTCACTCATTTGCAGCTTTTGAAAGGAGAGGTTATGTATCAGTGTAAGGGACCTAGATAGTCTGGTGAATTTGTTTTCTGAAAGCAATATAACTATTTGGAGAAGCATTTGAGAAAATAATGATATACTAAATTGCTGAAAAGAAGGGTGTAAGAAATAGCTGAGTTTCAAGACAAGTATTTGATTTCAAGTAGAAATTTAAGGCTTCACTTTGTTTTGTTTGCATTCCAGTAAAGGAAAACAAGGTCATAAGATTCTTCTCCAGTACTTCTGTTAACCCAAGTCACATGTGAACTGTGGTTCCTCCCATCCCGTGCCCTAGAAACAAAATGAGGCATTCCCAGCTGGCTGGACCACAGTGCTCCCTTGGAGGAGGCTGTACTGCCATGGCCTTTCCCTACTGCATGTCGTGGGCCATCAGCCACGTCTGGTGAGGATGGCTGGAAGACAGTAGCTTCTTTCATAATCCGTGAGTTAGTCTGCCCAGATGAAACTTCTCCTGATCAGATCTTCACAAATGTTGACTGCTCCATATTGCAAGTGGTGCTCCTGAGGAGTTCGTTTCCAGCCATCTGGGTACTGTCCACCCATATGACATGCGTGTCCTTTAGTGCATCTGAGACCTGGCTACGTAAATTCTTTGTTGGGCTGTTGATAAGACAGATGTTTGCACACCAGTATATATGATATATCTCTAGTACAAATCCCTTTCTCTTCATAGAGATTACAAGGCTTATCATCATCCTCTCACTGCATGCATACAGCTCCCATCAACTTCCCCGGTAATGAGCGCTGCAGAGACAGATCGCGAGGAGAATCAGAAAACCTCTTACATTTTTACTCAGCCTGTGTTTATGATGTTAGTAAATTCTGCAGCTGGAGTTGAAGACAAGACAGATTAGCCATTTAAAACCAATTTTCCAACCCCATTTGTATTTAAATAATCTTGTTACAAAAGGACTCTGTGGTTCAGAGCAAACTAGACTTATAATTATATTTTCAATATGGATAAATCAGCTGTGTGTGGACACATTAGCTATTGATTGGGAGACATAAAACATAAATCTTATGGCTTGTAACAAGTGAATGATTCTTCAGTGTTTTGAAGTGCTGAATAATTCAGAATTTAGTTTACCTGCATACACACCACAGCTTGAGTCAGTCCAAATTGTACACAATATTGGGACAAAAGTGTTGGCTGTGATACGATGCTATTTCAGTTTAAATAGCAATTTTTATGCTATTTATATTGAAAACTACTTTTTAAGGCTGAAAAACACAATTATATAGGAAGACACAATGGAAAGGTGATAGAGCTGGCATAGAAGTGTGCAACAAATGGAGAAAAAAAGAGATGTTCTTCAGAGAAAGTTTTGAAGGGAAAGTCGTGGAATTGAAGATAAAGGCAGACTGCTCTGACAGTGGCAAAGAAGGCTCTTAGAAGAGTGAATCTGTGGAGAAAGGTAATGAAGGGGAAAAATGGTATACATAGCAAGGACATATTCTGCAAACAGCTGCACAGGCTTGCACATATTAAGCAGAAGTTTGGAGCCGACTGTCAGTTGGTGAAGCTGCTTACACTTTTGCTGTCTTCTGTGCAAGTAAGGGAGAAGGTGGCTTTGGGTGTGGGAAAGGGACTTTGCATCCCAAGATATGAAGTGCATGTCTTGTGTTAGACCACAACACTTGGATCATATGAGGTACAGAGCAGAACTTCCCCTAGGGAGTGGTGCCACCATCTCAGTCCCACATATTGCAGATGTGCTTTGCAGGGGCTGGAGAGTCGACAGGAGGCTGAGGATACATTAAGAATCTCAGGGGAGCAGGAAAAGTGTTTAATAGAGGTGATAAAGATCCCTGGCATCTCCTTTCCTCAGAAAAACTCCTGCTTACATGTTTGAGCTTTTGCTGAACAAGAAGCTTTTCTAATGAAATCTAGAGGAGGGTCATTCTTAATTGACTTATAAATCTACAGGAGTGCTGTAAACTTTCCCATTTCCACTCCAACTAGATAATGATTGTGGAACTGTTTTGGTGAGTTAATTATCGTGAACATAGTTAGAATATTAATCTTCTTGTCAGATTTGTGGTTGTGCTAATTTATTCTAAAGCATCTTTTAATTCCAAGTCCTAACGTCCTCCAAGCAAGGCCAGAGCAAAATTGTGCCTGTAACAACGAGAAGTCCTACATGGTTTGCTTGGATTAGAGAACAGGTTTCTGCTTCTCTTGCTGTAATGCTTCCCACTGTACTACTATTCAGATATATTTAATCTCCTTTGTGCACACTAATTATTGCCATGCAAATTGGTGTTAAGCAGTAAGTGTCTATGGATTATTTTCTTTTCCATCACCTTTGCTTTAAGAAGCAAAGAAAAAAGGAAAAAAAAAAAAAAAAGCAAGCCAGTTGTTGCTTCCAAGTAGGAATGAAGGAAGCAACTCAGTCTTGCTGCAGGGAAGCAAGGCTTTTCAGAGGTTTTCGTCACTTTTTTCTATAAGAGTTGTGTTGTTACAGGTTTTGAAGAGGCAACCATTACCCATTTGTTGTATTTAGGACTCTCCAGATTTAAGACTGCCTCATTCTGAGATGCAGTTTGGATGTTACTAATTCACTTCTAATTCTGGTTTAGTTTACTGAGCTGGCTGCAAACTTGGCCTCTTGAGCATGTTCTCAGGAAATCTTTCTTGATACTGCCAGAGCAGTTCTTCTGCTGGGGGGATAATTCCATGTGTCAGTATATCTGGTTTTGTTAAATGGATTTATGCCTGACTAAAATGGATATGGTTAGATTGCACATTACCCTTTAGTGTTGAGATACTTGACTTAGCCTTAAGCTAACTGAATTTTGTGTGAATTCTGTGACCTTATAATGTGCTTTTATAGCTGGTTAACTGTAAAGTGATATTAAGGTGGAATCTACAGAATGTAATTCTGATATTAACATGATATCCATCAGTAATGTCCTCAGTAATTCTCCATGCTTAGTATTTGGCAGCAGTTCACCCTGACCTAGGAAACTAAAAAAACATGGTTATCTGCAGCTTGTGCCATCATCATTGACCTCTCAATCTTATTCCTTTGCAAATTGACTGAAATTTACCTTTACTGTAACCATGCAGCACAGGAAATATTCCTTGATTTCCAATTTCTACATCCCAGATCTTTTGTATGATCTTGTCTCTCTCTATTGCTTCATGTCATCTATAGGGATTATAGAGTATGACTCTGTAGTGTTGGTCTTAACAGATCAGAGTGGAAAGATTTGTTGTCATGGTTCTGGTTGGTGAAGTCTGACCCTAAAACATGTATGTCTCGTAACCATTTCCAACAGATTTGTTAGCCACAGCCAGAAAGCTCTTGTTTTCCCTTCTACTTTCCCTTCCCATCTGCTAAGAGACTAAACATTGGTGGCAGCATGCAAAGATGAGTGATGTGGAAAAGAGTAAATATTTCCTCTCAGATGGAAGATTTTAGCCAGTGGCTCCTTTGTATCAGAACACCAAACTTCATCATTCTTGCTTGCAAATAATGTTCTATGGTATGTGAAGCTACAAATAGGTGCCTTTACAAACTATAAATAAATATGGAACAAATAGTGCTTTAATCCATTCGTAGTTTCACCTCTAGTGAGCAAATGACCATTTGCAAATGGACTAAAATAAGAAAGCAGTGTAGAGCAAAGCAGAAACGGTAAGGCTGTTTTGCTAAAGGAAAATGCATCATTAGTTTGTTCGTAGCAAACAATTTACAAAGATTAGCCAAATAAAAATGTCCCAGGGATAAGCACTAAAGCTGATCTGCCCACAGCTGAAAAGTATTCTGAAGCAGTAGTAGTTGGATTGACTGCAGTTCTGCAGAGGGAATTTACCTGGATTCTCAGATTGCTTCCACAGCTATAGATACTCATCAAGAAAGAGCAACGAACATTTACAGAATACAGTATGCAAATATTTTTCTTCTCCAATTTCAAAGTGAAGCCTGTGCTCATTTCCATAGTCCTTCTGGGTCAAACTCAACAGGATTGAGTGGCTTCTGGGGCTGGTAACAAGATCTGGAGTTTTTATAATCTCAAAAACTCTGTTTGAATTGAATGACTCTTACACAAACAGCTCATTTGTATTGTGTGCTGCTGAGCATCTTGGTAGCAGGCAGATCAGTGGCTAAATGTGCAAGAAAAAATACTCTACATCCTTTGGAGTTGCTCGTGCAGGGTCCTTACTGGGAAATTGAAAGGACCTTTTTGGGGTGCTTGCTCATGGAGGACATGGAGACAGAAATACACACATACAAAAAAAAAAACCAAACCAAAACAAACGCAAACTATCACTGCTAGTCAGTACTGGATTTTCTTCTAGAGCTTAGGTCTTAGTGAGTTTATCTGCAGGAATTTGGTCTATTTTGAAAGAACTGATAGTGGCTCTAGTTGTCTCAATGTGCTGTTCTTTTGGAGAACTGGAATAAAGAGTACTCTTAATTTTACTATCTAAAGTAAGACAGGATGTCCTGCTGCTGAAGAGTGTGTCCCTTCTACTAATTCACTGTTAGATTGGATTAGTCCAAATAACTTGGCTATCAGTTCTGATGGTTTGACTTGGCCTGTTCAGGTCCTCAGTAACTTCTCTAGGATTGTAGCCAGTTTGCTTTGAGCTCTTTCTAAACTTTGGATTCTTCCTGTTTTTATGAGCTCCTGAACAGACATGCTGAAACCTTTTATTTGTGGCTAGTGGTAATGAGACAGAAGAAAAGGCAAGCTATAAACCACCATGAACCACTTTAGGACTGGGATATTATTAAGATGTTAATCATCGTTGGAGTATGAGCTAACCCAAGAGAGTATGATGTTGCAGAGACAAAATATTTAGTGATAAGACATGTTAGTAAAGTTGTACTTTCTTGAAAAAGGGTTGTGTTCATGGAAACTTCATTAAAACAAGATCTTTGCACAGTGGCAATGCAGGGGTGGGGAGAAGGAAAATGAGGGCCTGGATAATTTAGAGGGCTGTACTGAAACCTTAACTTTTTTAACCTGTCTGCCAAAGTTCCCATGTTCTGTAAATCTCTTCAGTTACATGGGTGTTCTGCTGCATTCTGCTTTATGGTTTGATTGCCTTTTGCTGCCATTTGGGTCCTTCATCTTCAGGTATCTCAGAACCATAAGGATTAAGAAATATTCTATCAAAAAGTCTACTCTGCAGTTCTTTTTTGGATGAACACAGAGACCAATTATTTTTTAACTTTTGTCTATGGAACTGATAAAGTAGAAACTTGTGTTTCTACTTTGCTGAGGTGACCTTGTTATATATTTTATATATATATATGTATATATATATATATACACCAAAATCCACCCAGTTAGATTTGCCTGATTAGTAATACTTTCTTGCCTCTGTGCTGTTGCAGAAATGATGTAGTGTCATCATATTTGCACTACTGGAAATATGCTATTTGTAGATTTCCCTCCATCCCAAATGCCCAGTGATTTCAGCATGAGAGGGATTTATTTTTCAGACGCTGAAAACCAGGCTTGTTTTAACCTCATGGAAAGAGCTTTAAGATTGTTTGTTTTCATTTTCATTAAGAAGTTTTATCAGGTTTTAAGTGCTAGAGCCTGGACTATTCCAAGTCTAGAAAATGCTTAATGCATTAATTAAGTATTCTCAAATACTTAATATAGACATAATATAAATATTTAACATATTTTATTAGACATGTTGCCAAATTAAGAAAGAAAGAATAATTAGTGAGATTAGCAATATTTCAAAAAAATAATGCAAATATTATTCTTAGTATGGAGAACCTCTTTTAATACACTACCTTTCCAAACATGCAGTGTTTTATGTACTTGCAGTGGCTTCCAAATTCCAAAGTATGAGAATTTTAAAAACTCTTACATAATCATTAGTCTTGAAGGTCATTTTACCAATTGCACTTTTGATTCTCAAAGTTGTTTCTCAGGGGAATGGAGAAGCAGAGAAAACCTTAAAAGATCTCTTGAGGTACAGAAAAAGTAAGAATAAATTTTGGGATCTGCAGAATAAATAACCTTGTCCATGTTCCTTTGAAATTTAACTTAAATGTGAAACTTCTGAATATATGTCTGATACTTTTGGGGAACTGCATACATCCATTCTGCAGTATTCAGCTTATGTTTGTGGAGTTATCAAAGATAAAGTGTGAGCAAACCAAGATCGAGAGTAAATCCTGTAGTAGTGTTACTTGAAGAACTTTCATCCTTCAGGGAATGAGTATTCATAAGCTGGAGGTGGTAGAAGTGCAGTCCTGGAAACATGATAAAATGTTCCATATACATATATACATATACACACACACACCCCCCATATACACCTTTACAGCTTGCAGCAGAGATGAAATTCAGCTCAAATAAAAACCAGTCAAGCTCTTGTACTCTGGGAACACTTTCCGTGAGTCACTTACTTTTATTTTAAATATGCAGAGTCCCACATCAGTGATAAGAATGGACAAATCTTCTCTGGAGAGATTTCTTGCTTTCCTGAGATGAGGTTTGTTAGACTATGGAGAATTATATGGAATGACTGACTGAGCTCGAGTATGTCATGTTTAGGTTCAGCTCTTAAAAATAATGATTTCATTTACAATAGCTTCTGTTTGGAAATTAGACCTATCAGTTTAAAATACATGTCATGGTTGCCTCAGGAGGGTCTGTGTCTTGGTAGAAAGTCAAGAAAACATCCAAAGTTGTGCTAGTTAATTTAAGAAAGCTTATTCTGAAAAACTTTACACCTTCCATGTGGGAATTGTTTTGAAGAGTAAAGCAATTCTGGCAGTGCCTGGCAATTCTATGCAATCTCCTTCAATAAATCACCACAAAGCCAAGAGATGAAAGTTATTTTGGTATTGGGATGATGGCCAGTTTTGGCCATGTTTGGCTATTATCAGCTTGTCAATCCAGTATTAGGCTTTAGACTATTTGTGTTTTGGTAGCTTCTTCAACTTTGTGTATATATAATAGTGAAGAGGATAACAAAGACTGCAACTTAGCTAGACTTTACTTTCCTATAGATTCCAGATGGATGTTTAATTTCTTTGTGGAAATAATTAAGTGGAAAACAAACTAATGACTTGGCTGAGGTTTTGGAAGTTCTCAATATCTCCTTTGTAGCAGGCTGCTTTCTGTTACCTGCACTTAAAGCAAGCAGTAACTGACTTGAACAATACTTTTGAGAATGTGTGAGGTTGTTCAGGAACAAGTAACTACTCATCTGAATGAGAATTTTAGGCCGTGATCTGGCAAACATATGGGCACTTAACTCATGCATTTACATTTGCAGAATGAGCCATGAAGCATAACAATTTAGAAACGAGGAAATCTGAAATGTTGATTTCAAATAAATCTATAATAAAATTTCGAGGGGTGCCAGAATTTCATCCCACACCTGTAATTAGGTACTGAACATAATATATTGTAGAGTAGAGGCTGTATACTTACATAGTAACTTCAAAGTTACTTAGTTTTCTCATTTGATGTGAAGGTTGTTTTCATTTTAGATTTTCTTTTTTTTTTTTTTTTTTTCCCCTGGAAAACTGTTACTCTGCCTGCTTGATCATCTCAAGGTGCTTTCTTCTTGCCCACATTTTGTGGATAGCCACAGTCATTAGAAGCCAATGCATATCTGAAGTCAGATTTTAAAACAAGTGGCAGCAGCACTTTGCCATGAAATAAGGTCTTGATTTCTTGCTATCCTTCACCTAACTTGGTTCCTTTTTTTCCCTCTGCTAAGCTGGAGGTCAGTTTTTAGTGCAAAGCCTCGGTATTTGAAGGCTTATAATGATACCTGTGTTTATAATCCATGCACATGGTTTGGTTATGGCCTTGTAAAATAGGTGTACAGTATCAGCCTGAGAAATATGTGTGTGTGGTAATGAGGTAAACCTCATCACAAAGGTTAACAGAAATGATGATCTGCAAGGAATAATCTTACAAAATTATATATTCACAGATATTTAAGGCAGTTTTGAAGAAGTATTGATTACAACATGCAGAGCAGTTGTTTGTGTGTGTGTAAAAATAAATTAAATTCCTAGGGCAGCGGAGAAGCAAATCTGAGACACAGAGGGAAGGCAGAGTTTCAGGTGGCACTCATCCAGCCAGATCCGCAAGAATGCAGCGATGATGATTTATAATTACTGTGATGAAAATAACGATGAATCCGCTGCCATGTTTTTACCGTAGCCTCGGGAGTATAAGTAATTATGTGCTGATCAGTTGATTCTGCATATTCACAAATTTAGCTATTTATCATAATTGGTTTAGTCTCTTGGACTTAGTCCAGACTCTTATTTCATACACTTGGTTTTAAAAAGGAAGTGGAAGGAAGCAAATTTCCTGTAGCTGCATATACCAAATCAGTTGGTTCTATACTAACGGGATCCTTACTATCCATTGGAATGGTTGTTTATTCTTCCAGCTTTAAAAAAAGCAACAAACAAACAATAACAACAAGCTGAATCTCGTACGGAAGCATCTACATTTCCTCTTTGGAGATACTGTCAGTGGGTATCTAAAAAGAGCCTGTTCATGCTTCAGAGTACCCCTTTTCTGCATTTTATCTGCTCTAAAGCTGTATACTCAGTAATCAAATTGGACTTAATCTGGGGGCTTCAGGTTTCATTTTTGCTTCCATGCCCACCAAAGCCTCTCCCCCTGGTGGTCCCCAAACAAGTATTGTAATTCAAGGAAAAGTCATGCTGATTTGATGGCCTCCAAAGCCTTTGTTAATAAAAAAGCCATTTTATCCTAGACTTCTTTTTAAAGAGGTTTGTAACTGCCAGAAGATATTTTTTCCTAACCCTCTCCAAAAAGTTTCTTCCCTGTCTGCAAACCCCATTGGCTTTGAGGTATGAAAAGAAAGAGACATGCTAAAGTGTCCAGGTATATAGCCAAATTCTTGAATATTGCCACACAGTTTCACATGAAGTTGCACACTGATTTTGCTGCTGTTTTCTGTACCTTTGCAGAGTAACTAGGACCCTCTTGCTGTCTTCTAGGAACCCTTAAAAGCACTCGGGCACAAAACTTAATGCAGCATCAAATTGCCCCAGAGGGTTTCTGTGTCTGGGTAGCAGCAGGCATAGTGATAAAGAAAACATCACAATGCCACACATGTAGCAGCAGTGCAGTCAGTCCTGTGTGTCCAGCAGGCCCGGACAGTGAGCTGTGCCTTGTCTTTTATCAATTTGTCATCAATAGCCTGGTTAGACAAGTTTTTTAATCAAATGTTAATGACTACCCTCTTGGTCGAATAACACCTGCATGGTTATATAAATGGGTTCACTGTAATTCAGATTTGGCAAATAGGCTGAAGTTTTGCCCTGTGCTTTATAGCTGGCTGTATCACTCAAATCACACAGATTTTTCATCTCTATGCAGCCACATAGTTCCTACCAGCTCAGGGCATTCTCCTAGGTCTTGGTATGCCTTGGACCTCTTTCAGAGATGGAACCCCACCTGATCAACACCAAATGCCTCATGCTGGGGTTTTCCCATGATGAGGTGAGTTGATTTTGGCCCAGAGCTGCATTTAGGTTCTCTGCTGTTTTCTGATCTTCTGTCCCAGTGACATAGATGAAATGGCTCTTTTAGTGGTGGCAAACAGCAGGAGAAATGATGGCTTCATAGTAAGACTTCCTTCAGATGAGATGCAGAGATGAACACAGGTCCTTCCCTTCCAAATGAGCACAGGTGTTTCATTCCCCAGGTACCTGTTGTAATGCCACATTCTTTTCTCCTTGCCATTTGTATTTGTAGCAACACTAAGGGCATTGCTAGTATTGGAGAACACCAAGTGTATAGGAGGTCCACCTTCAGCAAGTTCAAAGTTAGGCAGCAGCAAACTATCTGACTGCTTAGGCTTGCAGGTCTGTGCATCCAGAGAAGCAGAGCCATAGGAAATTGGGTAACCTTCAGGTCATGATCAAAGAGTTTAGGGATCTCCTAGGTCAAGTAAATGCTTTGCTGAAAGGCTTAAAATCACAGGTTTGAACTTCAAAGACTTAAATGTGCTCAAGTCATTCTCCAGGTGTTTATGTAAATATAGTTTTATGGTTACATGGATTTTGGGGCAGTAGTAGCAGGGAGTCTGATCCATCATGAAGGAATCGTAATGAAATGGCAGCAGACTTAGGCAGATCAATATCTCTCTTCTGTGGACTTTTTAAAATCTGAAGTTGCAGAAGAAAAGCCAGGTCTTGCAGTGCTGCTTAATTCATTTACTAATAGGGTGTGTTGATTGATATTGCCATAAATAACAAATCACTTCATCTCTGCCTCCTCACTGCCCTATCATACTATGCATACAGGCTAAGACGAAAAAATAGCTACAGCCCTTTTGAGCCTCAGGGCAACAAACCTTATTGATTGCAGATGTCACAAGTAAACTAAAGCTAAAAGATAGCAACCCACAGGATTTGTATATAACCATCTTAGGCCAGGCTTGAACCCACCATATTTTCTATGTGGGTAATACCTGTAGAAGCTGTGCTGATCTCTAGGCAGTTGACATATTTTACTGGAAACCAAGTGCAAACAGAACACTCGTATACTGAGCAGTGATTGGCAAAATCAATCTTAATTAGGCTGCAGATATTCAAGGCCACTTCTAAACCTGAGCCTTTTCTTGATCCCCTTTAATTATGTATTCAGATCCAATATGACATCCTGAGCTATTATCCTGCTTGTTAAACCCACTCAGTCAGTTGTTGTCTGAGCAAACGCATTGATGTTTTACTAAGCAGCGTAAACGGTTTCCTCTGTCACTCTCCTTGCTGTGGGAGCTGCACCTGTGTCCTTCAGCGTCTTGGTTTCTCCCTTGCTAAACTTTGTGCTAGTTGCTTTTGCACTCAGACCATTCCTAACTGTCCATGGTCCTTTTCTTCTGCTAGGTTCTAGAGGCACCTCCATTCTGGGTGTTAGATCAGAGCATTTTGAAAGTATGTACAAAGGAAGAAAAAAATGTTTCTTTTGTTGGCTTGTTTTTATCTCCAATATGAGCTATCTTGTGTGACTACTCATTCCCTTGCACCACCTCCAAGGAAGAGGTAGAGGAGAACATTTTAGGGGGCAGAGCTTAGTTGCTTGAGTTTACAGAGCAGCAGAGCTGACATTCAGAAGTGAGAGAGGCAAAGGCTGCTTAATCAGTGTGCATTTGGGGGCTAATTCAGCATTGTACACATGACCTGCTCTTTAAAGATTTGCTACAGACACTGATTTCTTGTGCCTCTGTGGCATACTCAGGTGTGAAAGATGGTCAGTGGCACTGAACAAAGTACCTGAGCATAAAACACTAAGCATAAAATATCCTCAACTGGCATATGGGTGGAATAGAAGGTAGAATGGGAAGGTAACAAATCCCTTAAAACAATAGCTCTACTATACTGGGGTGTTTTTTGTTTGTTTTTTTTTTTAAGAGGGATGAGCACATTATTGAGAGGCAGGGCCCACGCTCCTGTGGCTGCTAATTTGGAAAAAATCTAAATTATATATGAAAATGAAAGCTAGAAAAATTGAAAGTGTTAAAATAGGTTCTTTTGGGCAGCACAGTGAAGGTGTTTGTGCCAATGAAGGTGTTTGCTTCAAATGGAAATCAGTACATTTTGTTGTTTGTTTAGACCAATGTGTCATCTTTTGCACCTATACTTTCGCAGAGCTTCTTTTTTCTAACTCCTTTTTTTCAACTTTCATCTCTTTTTTTTTTTCCACCCTTCAGTGTAGTCTTACAAAGTTTTGCTGGATGTAATTTCCATACAAACTGTTTGTTGTAGTGTTTTATTAACTTTAACAGCACAAGTTTTATTGCCTCCTAGCTACTAAACGTTAATATAGTGCACACAAAAAATATCCCTTGCTACTTTGCTTCTTACTCTGGTAAGCAGCAAAGGGAATACATTGGTGCCAGTCTTTTAAGAAACAGCATGAACACAAGTTTTCAGGAATGAAAACCAAGTCTTAGTTTCATCAAGCTTAGTTCTCTGAATGTCACTGTGTCCTAATTTTGCTAGAGGACATAATTATTATATCTAGAGACTTTTTTGATTTTCCTTTGATTTTGGGTTATGACTGAAAATTCTGGTCCAGTACTGCTCTCAAAGAGAAGGCTGTAAGTAAAGCTTTTATTTGTGTCTTGTTCTAGACCTTGCGATTCTTTTAGTGATCCCAAGGGTCATTTCCAGGGTTCATTAGTCCTCGTGTATTGTAACATTCTAGTAGTGCTTGAGGCTTTTGTGGACCTGCTACCTGGAGAGTATAACTTTAGAGAACTCCGGAAGTGCATACCAAAAAATGTTATTCATGTGCTAATATGCCATAGTTTAGTCTCAGTTTGCTTTCTTCAAGCTTTGATATTAGATTGGTTTACAGTTGCTCTGATGTCAGTTCTGACACTTGATAATTTGCTTCAGGAACCAACTCTTCATGTTGTGCAAATAAGATTAATTTTTTTTCTCCCACAGACAGTAAAAATAAGAGTGCAGTTAGTGTTCCTGATATTTTAAAAGAATTTCAGATGTATTATTTTTTTCCTGAGGAGAGCACTTAGAGATGACAGAACAAGAAGATGCAAGAAAATTTTCCCATGAATGCTGGTGTTTCTTCCTGTTACTACTTTGGCTTGAAGCTGCACAGGACAAACTGTGGTGGTGTTCTTGTATTCCTGAGATGCATCAGTAATTCAGGTACATAAAAGTGATGAGCAAAATCAGTGATGAGTGTAGTATCAGAAGAAAGAAAGTGTTATATCAGGTGGCCTGCCTAAGCGCAGTCTAGGTATGCTTCTCTTACAATTTCTCTTCTGGTAGCTACTCCTGAGAAATGTGCAGCTTTGGTGTATCTTCACCAAACTCTCAACTCTCCCACAAAACTCCCCTCAGCAGAATTTTTTAAATTATGCATTTATAAGTTTGTATTGCTTGATATATGGAAATTTTATGCTCATATTTCATCATCTTGAGGTATGTCCTTGCCCAGGACTGGGACTTCATCTTCAGAGAAAGCATAGACAGGCATTTTCCCTATTGAAATGTTGGTGGGCAGATCTCTGGCATTGGCACCACACTGCTGTAAGCAGTTCTGCAGTTCCATTGGTGGAACTTCATATGGTGGGTCTTCTCTGTTTGCAGCTCCTGTTCTCTATATCTCAGTTCATCATAGCAATTCTGTTTCTTCACCCAATTCTCTGCCATGTTGCAGAGAAATCTCAAATCCTCATAAGAAAATCTACTGAGAGTGTGAAAGTAGTTTGATACCATTAGATCAGTGAAACAGTGTCTCATCCTGTACTACACGTGTAAAAATCTCCCTGTAGATTTCAGTGATGTTTCTATTCAGAGCCTATGTATAATCCAGGACAGTACTGTTAATTTTGTTAAAAAAATTTTTGTGAAAAATTTACTCGCCACAATAGGAAACACTTGGCTGTTATTACCTCTTAGTAATTCCATTCAGATGCACAAGGATGTACGAATATAAATAGCAAGGCTACAAAGTCAAGCAGAAAATTAGGAAATAGCTGAACTAGTTGCCTGGGCAACATTAGTATGATTCCTTTAATGATACACATTTTGATCTAGGACTGAAGGGACAGATTTTTATTTTTTTTCTCTGCATGGGGATGACTATAGGGGTGAAAAAATAACTAGAAGTTTACCAACTCTCGTACAGTGTGAGATAAATATAATAAGGGCTCTCACAGAACTCCTGTAATGATCTTAATCTTTATTGCATAGATGGAAGGAAAGGTCAAGGTCTGTTCAACCAGTATCTTTATGTGACAGACTTAGTGTTAGCTCCATGCTTTATATACATAATATATCCTCAGAGATTACAATGAAAGCAAACAGACCTCATCAATTTCTCTAATGATTCCTCTGAAAGATAAGTTTGGGGTTTTTTTTCTTGGTTTGTATTTTTAGCTCACTTTAACAACAACTCTATTACCAGGCTGTCAGAGACCTCATACACAGAATTTATGTTGGCTTTCATAAAGAAAAATTAGATGCTATCTCAAGGACAGGCTCTACTTTTAATGTCATTAAAACTAAATGAGTTATTGTTGATATTCAATGAGGAACAGCAAATAGAATTAGATGGAGAAAAATCTTAGCGATAAGATGATGTGGTGGCTTAAACTGTCCACTGCAGAGAAGAGGTAATTTATAAGCATTGCTTTCTTCAATGTATACATAACCTGTACTTCATGCTGTGGTGGTTGGTTCTATTAATCCTAGGGGAGGGATGGAGGTTATGGAGGTGTGGATTTTAGTTCTAGTACTCTGTATTTCTCCAGTTGCCCTGAAAGCAGTTCTGCCCTGGGCATCCCCAGCACCTCTAAATGCAGCATATGAAGAGGAGAGTATTTGGGCTCCTTGGCTGCTGGGACCTGTTCCCTGTCAGTGTGGGGAAGAAGGCAGAGCTCATGGAAAGAGGAGGGATGATTTTAAGTAAGGTAGTGAAAGATGGTGTTCATCAACACAAGACTAAGTGACACCTTTGTTTTGATGTCTGTTATCTTCAAACTGGTGTGACTGAAGGCTTTTCATGTATTGGTAAGAAAAGCTTCACTCTGTATCCTGATAAAGAAGCAGAGATGGTGTAGGAGCATTTCATACCCTCGAGGATTCCCACATCTGCACACTTAACGTTCAACTGTCTGCTTTTTTTTTTCTAAAAACCGCCTGGTTCAGTAGAAGAGGGAGAAAAGCAAAGTGGGGTTGAAAATTTCTCTGCTCTCAGGCTGCTTGCCAAGGCTCATGAGAAAAGCAGACTGCTCTGTAGAGGAGAGAGAGTCTGGGGAATAACTGTTTTGTGTGGTAATCCCACAGATCTGTAGATCTATGGTACAGGTGTCGTCAGCTTTGTTTCTTGTGTAACTGAGAGCTCTTTAGCTGTTAACTCCAAAGCTCGGATGAAGCTGAATATGGAGATCCCACAGCATATTCTAAGGGCTCAAAGTGTCTGGGGAAAAAAATGAGGTATTGAATTTCCTGGTAGGCATGAAAGTGCTTCATATTTCATTTTATGTCTGGGGTATAAAGGATGAGAAAGTCTTCAAAAGATCAAAAGCAGATGCATTTATATAAAACATCTTAATGTATAAATGTTTTGTTGGGGTGTTGTAGTGAGCTATTACAAATGAAAAAGAAATGTTAAAAGAGCAATTTGAATCTGTGAAGTTAGAAATCTGAAGGATAGAAAATGTCATTGCAAACTTAATTAGACCCCCTAATGTGTATGCAGTAGGAAGGGCTTTAATTACCTGATCACAAACTATTCTTTGCACATCATCCTCCACTCCTTTCACCACAGAAACCAGATAGTTTTTACCTAATGGGCAACTATTCAATATTTTGTTTTCTTCTCAATATGCGGCCTTAAATTTTATTCTCTGTGTACTCTTTAAACCTACCTCCAAAAACATAATTACTCATGTCTTGACAGGAAATTCTGAAGTACGCCTCATTAAAAAAATATTTTTATAAATATTTATTTATTTTCACACCATCCAAAAGGGATTATGGGCTGTTAGGATTTTTCAGACAGCAAATTGTGTCACAAAGAAAAAGCATACATTAATTTAGAAGCTTTGTTTAAGGCAATAAAACTGTCTTTCAGCACTGTACATGCATTTGAAGAAGAAAAAATCAGTACATAGAATAGAATCAGGATCATTTTGTTTGGGAAAAAACTTTAAGAGCAAGTCCAACCATAAATTTACTTCAGTTATATATACTATCTGTTGAAGCAAATCAAATCACAGAATTTTATATAGATTTTGATTTCCCCCCACCTAGCACAGCTTGAAAACAAGACTTTGATCTGTTTAAGGAAAAAAACAAGGGAGAGCAAGAATGTGCCTTGTGCCATAGGGAGATTTTACCCTCCCCAGCCGTGACATTAATGCACTAAAGCTCTGTCTTTGAGATGATAGAGAGGAGCTGCATTTAAAATTATTGCTGTGAATCACAAAGATCTGGTGACAGGGGGAGGTATCTATCAGAATAAACATATCTCCTCTGTTCCCATGAGTGGATGCTTGCTCTGCACTTAAAAATTTCTGGGTGTTACACAAGTATCCTCCTGGCAGCTCAGGCTTGAACCTTTTGTTGATGAGGAGAGTCTGGCTTGCTTCTTCTTGGCATTTCCATCTGCATGGTTTTCTTAAATTAGTACCCTGTCCACAAGGTGGCCTCACCCAAATAACTTATGGCAAAGTAGAATAAATAGTTGCCTGAGAGGCAGAAGAAGTGACCTGTCTTTGGGAGCACTGGGGAAATGTCTCTTACTCCCGTAGGAGTCTTTTAGTAACAGGATCTGTGTTCTCAAAGAAACCACCTCTGTAGCCTCCCCTCTACCAAAATCTTTCCATGGAAACCCAGTACAGCCTCTTAACTGGCTAATGTCAAAGACAATTGTGCATAAAATGCACTATAAAAATCCCTTTTTTCATATTGTCAGTAGAAATAATGTATTTTTAATTTTAGGGTAAAAAAAAAAACCAAACCAAAACCTCAGCCATGCTCTTGTACAACCTGAGATGGGCTGGAGTTGAGTAATTACAGCGTCAGGATGAGAAGTAGTTCAGTGGCATATAAGGAGTATAATTTCTGCAGATACCTTAGGATATGTACTGCACAACCTGGGCTGTTAGTGGAGATCCCGTGTGAGAGGAAATACAATTTCCCAACTATCTGTAATAATATTAAATCTAGTTCATGTTTTTGTATTCATTGCTGAGTATTATGCAGACTTGGCAAGTCATTAAGGACAAAACAGAGTTACTTAAAGATACACTGAAACACAAGAAACTGAGACTTTAAAATGTAGGTATCAGGGTCATAGGCAGGAGGTTTGTGGGACAGGTGAAATGAGAACACCTGTAAAGTGTCATTACTGCAATGAATTAGATGCATTTTCCTGTACACGATTCCAAGGGACAGTGGAGGATAAAGCAGTTGTGGAACAACTCTCACTAGCTGTCTGCCTTTCTGACCATTACAGAGTTTAAGATGTCCTATTTAAAAAAAAAACAAACACCACCATACCATTTGCTGTCCATCTCTTCTGCCTATTTGAGTGCTTTTTAATACACCTGTTCACCACTAAAGCCAATTGCAGCAGTATTGTCTCAGAAGGTGACACTGTGTGCATACTCAGCATGTGTAATGTAGGTCTGTGACTTGTTACCTGGGGCAGCATAAACATTGGGAGATGAGCTGCCATTGTGCATTCATGGCAGTGTGTTTGCCACTATTTGTTGTTCAGTAGAGTCTTGTGCTCCTTCTCATCCCATCTTGCCTTGCAAATCTGCATTTGTTGCAGTAGACTCCTTCAGTGAACAGGCTGAAGGCCAAGGACTGGCAGAGTCTTCATGAAGGGATGGTGAAGAACGTGCATGACTGAGGCAAGATGTCGGTATAGTAGATGCATAAACAGCATCACCAGTGGTTGTTGCAAACACCTATGAAATGGCTTTCATTCCACCAGAACCTGATAAAAAATGGTAGACTTGGACATCAGTAGAGAGTCTGATGGGCAGAATTTTCAGTGACCTAAACTAACATTGCGAATAGTCAGTAGGGCACATTTTACTACTTGCTACAGGTTTCAGGCCCTTCAGATCCATATCCCTTCAAGCAAGCATTCAGAAGTTTTTTTATGAGACTGAGATCGAGGGCAAGCTGCAGGTCCTTTACCATATTATGCTGTCATTCTTGTTGAGGAGAATATAGTGCAGTTTGTCATACAAGAAATGACTGTCCCTCTAGGAGCTTTTGAAATCGATGAGAGACTCCTGTTCTCCTTACATAGCTAGGCAGCCCAGCAAACCAGAGAAAGGAATTAAAAGGCGGTTAAAATAACCTGAAAAGGACAAAAAGCTCATAGTTCCAAGTTGACATTAATTGTGTTCTGATGAGTTGGTAGTGAGGCAATTACTGACAGCAGCACATTTAAGAAACAAGATAATGTCATTGTGATATTTTTGTCTGGAAGTAGTTATGATCACCACTGACTGAGGCTTTGTATTGAAACTCATGCAATGTATAGTTTCTTCCTAAAATCAAAGAATATCAATTTCAATTTCTGATACTGTGTTACATCAAATCCCAAGGTGCTGGTGCGAATGCAAACTACTGCAGAATGTCTCTGCCCTGTGTATATTATGATGTATTTCAGAATTCGCTTTCTGGTTTCAGTGGAGTTGCAAAACTCACACAATTGTTTGCAGGTACCTCATCAGTACCTTCAACAGAAATAGGTTGTATAACATTGTTCTAGAAGCAGTTGCTGCTGTCAATGCACTAAGTGGTAGGCAAGTGTAAATAGGAAATGCAAGAGAAGTGGAGACTAAAGATTTTTTTTTTTTCCTAAACTTTTCTCATGCTGTAACGCTGTCTTCAAATTCTGTGTGAATTAAAATTTACTGGCTTCCCCACTGGTATGTTGACATAAAGAGATACTACCTGCTAGATTTCATTAGGCTTGGTATTTGAAGCAAACTGCAGGTCCTTACTCTACACCCAATTCTTCGTGCTTTTGGAGGTGAGGAACCTGATCAGACTTATTTTCTAGACTCTCAGATTCCAAAATGTCTAGTGCTGAATTTTGTTTCTCTCAAGAAGTTTCAAAATACACTTTGGTTTGATTTTTATTTTAAATAAGTAAGTTGAATTTTGAGATAAAGGATTAATTTTTACAACCTGCTACATCCTGTCCTCACCTGGGGAAAGTTTCTCTGTGTCTGAGTGACCTGTTATAAAAATAGGGATGAGAATTGTCTGCAGTCAAGCTTTTGTCTTGTTGGTGTGGTCTGAGAGTGTTTTATGGGGAAGAAATGTCTTTTGAAATTCCTGGCAGAATGCCCTTTAGTTTGGAGTTTCTGTATTCTAGTGAAATACTTATTAGCGTGCTGTCATATCATCGGGGATATGACATCGGGTTGAATAGCTAGACACTTGGCATTCTTTTTCCAACATCAAATGTTTCCTTATTTCTCTTTTTTCTTGTTTAATTTGTTTCTTTCATCCAGTATTTAAAACTAACAAGCACAAGCAAACACAGAAAAAACTTGAAAGGCTAAAAATCAAGCAAATGAAAAAAAAACCTTTCCATTTATGTAACTCAATTAAACACATTCTTCCCATGATGCATTGAGGAAATACAGTGTTACAGACAAATCACTTTGTAGTGTTGTATTATTAACTGCTTCTGGGGCCAGATTATTCTTCTGCCTGAGTAGAAGGAAGGAGTGGTAGGATGCAATGGCAGTTATCCTAATTGTTTCAGGTCCTTCAACACTAGGATTTAAAAGAGTTCCCAGAAAGAGGATGCAAAGATGTGTATATTTGCACACAGTGGTACAGGCCACGTTTCTGGTTGGAATTTGAGGAGTTCCTGGAATTTGAGGACTAAAAATATCAGATGACTGTGCCGAGGGGTTCCCCAGGAAGCAGAGTGGTTTTGGCATTGTGAAGTCCCAGTGGTCACTCCTGTGAATGAGGGGTGCAAACGCTCAAGCACATTTCAGTAGCAAATAGGGATTTTACTAAGATGACATTACTAGGACAAACACAGCTCTGCAGGAATTATTTGAAAGTCATTTTGATTTGTTGACTCAACTGTCTGTAGATTTCATTAAACTGCCTCGTAAAATCATCCTGGTAGGGACAAAAAATGGTGGGGAAAGGATTAGATGACAGTCACAATCAGTTGGGAGCAGGCAGGAGGAAGAGGTGAGAACCACCAGCACTGGGGCTTCATGTTACCAGCACTTGGTGGTGTCTTGCTCAGGAGCAGAGAGTATATCACACTGTGAGAGGCCAGTGATGGGAAGAAGTCAGCTTTTTTCACTGCATATTGCTTTATTCTCAAACCTTCTCATCCATCCCCAGTATTCTTTCCTAGAGATTCATGCTAGTTGTTTAAAATGTCTTAAACTTTAGGATTTCTAGATCTTTGGAGAAGTTTAAAGTGCCCTGGAGACCTCCCAGTGATAGCTGTGCATGCATCTGCCCGAGTGTTAAAAATAGCCTATTTTATTTTATTTATTTATTTATTTATTCATTCATTTATTTAGTTGAATGGTGGAAAGCTAGAGATTTCTCACATCACTCTGATAGCAGATTCAAGATTTTACCTATGTCAAAACTGCCATCTGGGTTTGTTTATATTGCTGTTAGCCTTTTGAAGGAGTCCAAGTGCCTATTTGAAAACCCATATAGCATCAACATTAAAAGTAAACAGTAGGTCATGCTACAGCTCTTTCCATTTTCTTGGACTGTCATGGAGAAGTGTTAGTCGAACGAAGTTGTGGAAGTGAAGACAACGTCCTAAAAGACCCCAGATCTGTGTATATGTGAAAAGTACGTGAATTAAAAGACTGAACTGCAGAGGCAATCAGGTAAGGACAATCAGGTGTTGCCAATTACCAGGTGGGAGGCGTGAGCTCCCGTTCAGCCCACCTGTGCCCAATTAGGCCCCAGCTGCGCATGAGCAGAACTGGGGGAGCAATAAAAGGTGGGCTCCCAAGGGCAAGGGGCTCACTCCTGAGCAGTCTGAGGAGGAGGCTGGTTGAGTCTGGGGTGTTAGCACCGAGCTGGGCTCACTGAATCTCAAGATGACGATTGGAGTACTGTTTATACATCTTGGCAACAACACCTGCTGGACGTCGAAGCTCTGTGGCCCAAGAAAGGTTTGTCTGCAACACTGAATGCCAGTTTTAAACATCCTCATTGCCTTGCCTTTTTTCTTTGACACTGACACATTTCAATTCCTTTAGTTTCTATGGTCATAAATTTTATTTTTGCATAAATGAATTCTTTCATTTATGTTTTTTTAACAATTTCCTATAAGATGTCACCAGCTCCAAATAAATAATGTTCTTAATCTTTTTAACTGAGTGAAAAGAAGTACGTGTGTTTTTCAGCTTTTTTTTACTAAATGGTCTGAGACAATTAATTATGAATCTCAATGTAGCCATATTTATCTAAGCTTACATGTTTTGGTAGTTTTGTAGCTTCTGTGGTATTTTTCTGTAGAGGGCTGATGAAGAGATCAATAAAATTTAAGAGTAGATTTGACATTTTGTGTAGAGAGATTTAAACATCTGACTTGAAAAGATGTGTCCAGTTATGCCCAGCAGAATGAAAGCTTCTGGGTCCATAAGATGTCTGACAATGCTGGTTTTTGATTACCTTTCATGCACTAGTAAGCAGGAGCAAGTGCAGTGACAATGACTCGGTGTGCTGTGGTACTTAACACTTTCTGGCAATATTAATTTTTCATTTTAGTGACTGACCATTCAGTATCATCAGATCCTTGTGCAGCCTTTCATAGGCTTTATTTTGACAACCCACTGAATTTCATGCTATCATAAGGTTGTGTCAGTTTTCTACATTCCAGTTTTCATCAATGTGGCATTTATTAGTTTAGAAATAGCTAGATCAGTCTAGAACCTCCTAGTGCCATTGATAATTTTCCTTCTAATCTTCCTTTCTTTTTCTTTAATAAATTACTAAGCCATAAAAGCACATCCATTTTGTTCCACATTGACCTGGCTCATTTCTTTTTGTCTTTGTATTTTTTCACCTAAACTTGAAAGAAGTGCAAGTGACTAGTATCAACTATACAATCAATATCATAAACTGATTCCTTTGAAGAGTGCTAATAAATTTATGAAGTCTGTCTTCTCTCTGAAAAAAGAAGACATCTTTTAGTCATTCTGTAACTATCTGCCAGCTTGCTTATTGAGATTTCTGAAAGAGTTTCTACTGTTTTGTCACTTTTTTATATGTGGATACCCAATCCTGTCTTAAAGCCCTCTCAAAAGGTGGTGCTGCATCTTCCACTTTGTGTTTCTCTGATAATGAAGTCAATTGCCTTGACAGGAGAGACAGCACAGATAGTAGTTGAGCAATTTTATATTGAATTTCCTTGTGGAAGAATATTAACTGAGCTTAGTGGATTGCTTCTGTTTATTTCATATGTTAATTCAGTACTTGAATTTGAATTGCTTTTTCTCACTTATTCCCCTAAAATAAAAAGTTTAGAGTTGGAAATATACTAAGCTGTATCCAACTCAGCTTTGATGCAAAGAATTATTTGACGTCTTAGCTATGGCCTTGTGTTCTTTGAGGCTGTTTTGCAGACTTTTTCTCGGGTTTTCTTTCTATCATGTTTTTAAAAAGGTAGTTTTTTGCCTTATATCAAATTGCTTAGCTTTTTAATAAGTTCTATGTGATACTTGTATTCTCTATTTAGAGACCTGAACCTGATTTCCATTCTTATCCTTGAATTGTGGTTATTTTTTTATAAGGTAGCCTTCCTACTTCAAATATCTTCTCTTAGTCTGTCACTTCACCAGATTTTTTTTTTTATTTTTTTCCTTTTAGAGAAATTTGCTTGCAGAATAAATTGCATGTGCTTGTTTTCAATCTCTAATATGATAACTTCAAATCACCTCTGTGCTGCTTAAAATAATTTATGCTGTTTCTGGTTTTAATTTCCATCTAACAAGTCCTACTTTTTATGTATTCCCTCTTTTTTAAAATTAAGCTCTGCTTTAAGGATTTTTTTTTCCTTGTGTGTGTGTAGCTCCCCACTCAAGTGTGTCAAATTTTATGTGGCCAGTGTGGAAGAGTAGCTCTTCAAAAACGGTATTTTCATCCCAAATTCTGTTGAAGTCTAAAGCAAGAATTGTGTCTGCATGTGAGGTATCTTGCCTACCAACTGTGCATTTCTGTTTTCTAAAAGTAGGATTTTAAGTTACTACGGTGATTACTGTGTTCATTTAAGGGTGACAGAAGTCTCTGTTTTCTCTAGTCATGGATCTTTTTTACTGCCTTATATAATGTGTGAAATGATAACATCACCTGTTCGTGTTCTTGCTAACTCAGATCTGATGATCTAGTGTAGAAGAATTTTAATACATATAGATATTAGGATGGTCAGTAGTAACTCATTGTCCCTATTGGGTTCCAGCCTTTCTTTAACATAGCACCTTTCTTCTGCCAGTGCTTCCTACTCCATCTTTACATCATTTATATCCTACAACTGTACTGCCTCATCTGAGTGTCTGGTTTACCCTGAATATGTCTGATAGGATGTGTTTTCAAATACACAGGGCATTCACCCAGGTTACACTTCCAGAATTAATGTGTAAATTTGACATAACCCTAGAGGCCTGTATTGACATTCTTTGCTTAAATAAGACTTGACATCCTGAGACACTGTAATTAAAAAGAGTGCATTTTGTCCATTTCCATTGTTTTCTGTAATTAAGAATAGGGAATTTGGCTTAATTAATTTCTGAATAAGTCATTTGGACACCAACATAGAAGGAAATTGGATTCTCTTGAGAATACTGATCACAGACTCTCCAAGGATATCATGTAATGACTGGAAGCTTGCAGAACTGCTCCATATTCCTTTAGTCATAATGTGTTGATTTTTAGTGATCTTTTAAATAACTGTTGTTTTAATGTTGTGTTTTCTCAGCACGGATACCCATTCAGGTGTTCATTAGTGCTGTACTGCAGAATCCTGATGAGTTCAAATGCCTAAGAACATCATATTGAAGCAGATACAGTTAAGAACCCAGCTGTGTCCTTTTTTATTAGAAGTTTAATTTGTGTATTTGCACAGTCCCCTCCTGTTTGGTAGAAAATGAGCTCATCTTTGCTTAAGACTGAACAGTGAACATACGTCCCAGCACAGCTTATTATGCAGGCCTCTCAGTATGCAGAAGTTTTGAAAGGAAATCCTGTAATAGGTTAATTTTCCTCTCTGTGGGTTGCATTGTCTAAAACACTTAGTACTTTCTTCCCTTCTTTGTTACTTTTCAGCTTGTAGCTGTTCATACTGCTTTCAGGAAAAAAACTCTTAAACATAAGATCTTCATGCTAATATTTTAAAAAAAAATGTTAGGTGTTCCTATTCTTGCTCTAAAGACAAGTTATATCATGTATCCAACTCCTGGCTCCTTTATTTCACCAGCAGTAAGGACATTTTAAAAGAGCCCTGTGTGATAGATTTCACTTCTCAGGAGGAGAGCTTGTTGAGTAGCTGTTGATTTATTTATTTTTTTTTTAATTATTTCCCCACTCCCAATCTCATTTTATGTACTTAAGTGGAAAATATTGGTACCATTGGAGAGACTCGTGAGTTTTTCAGTGTTTGCCTGTCTGATTTAGGGAAAAAATCTATGTGAGTGAAATAAGAAAGGCAGCTCACAAGAGGAATGGTAAAAAAGCACTCTGGGAAAGCAAACAAACCAATTAGCAGTAAGAGGCATTATGTTGAAATTACTGACATGGTATTCTTAAGTATAATTCTACTTTTCCCTCCACTTAAACCATAGCCCTGGTTTGATTTCTTTAGAAGTATTTATTATGGAAAAATCTTGGGTGGCAGTTCCAGATAGAAATAAACTAATTTTCTTAATAGTCTTTCATCTCTAAAATGGTATGTGAGGCTCCTGAACCCAGGACTGCTGAGTGCAAGGCCTTTGGAATGTTTCCACACTTCTTTCTTTGTTGGTCCTTTCTTAAACTAAGGTATACAGTAGAGGATGACAACTAGCAGCCTTGGTTTGCCTTCCTGTGGTCAGTCTAATACAGCTTCTTAAAAAATGGTAATATTTTTGTCTAAAACGGCATGGCATGTTTTGGTGTTAGAGAATGTAAAGATGCAGTTTCTCTGAGATGATGCTGGTATGTGAAAGGACAAGAATGTGGCTCTTTATTGAAGGTACCAGGGACAGTCCAGCATAATACAATCCAGTTTACGTATTTTCAGAAATCTCTGCTGCATAGAAACAGCTGTTGCAAGAAACAATTACAGTGATCTTCCCTTTATGTTCAGCAACACAATGACCATGGCCATTTTGAAATCTGTTTTACAAGTCCTGAAATTTCCCACTTTCTGAGCAGTTCCTTTCCTCTTCCCATTTACAGGAAAAAAAGTTATGGAACACTTATTTATGGTCTGATGTGATCTTGGACCTGCCAAATGTATCATGACTTCATTTAATGTCTTACCATAACAACAGTTAATGGCCTTTTGAGTATGCAAGCAAAATTTACAGCTTAGAAGTCAGAATGCCAGGCTACCTCCTCCTCCTTGGATCTCTAACAGAAAGTTACTGGTTTTGTGCTGTAGTTTAGAGAACATCATAATCTTCCCTATTGCAGAGGATTTTTTGTTGTGGTTGCAATAATGGGCAGACACACATCTGGAAGTCAATGCATGTGTGCCAACAGAGATGTTGCAGAAGCTCATCTTTATTTCAGGAGGAAGAGAAGTGGTTTCTTCAAGTTACTTTGGTGTACTGGAGATTAATTTAGTCTGATTCAATGACAGACCCTAATGTGAAAGTAGAAGGACAAGACTCAAATGAAGGGTGCTACAAACATTCTAGAAATGGTTTTGCAGGAGAAGCTGTGTGGATTAGATACCCTCCTGTGGTAAGAGAGAAGCCTGCGTAGCTTGCTACAGCAAGACTGTGGCTGATGTATATGAACAGGATTTCACCTCTCAGATGTGTGCAATAGTGTTTTTACCAATGCAGGGTGTAACTCATGGTGTATTGACAGAAGAATTTGCAGTTTAACAAGGCATGGTTGAAAAAATCTAGAGGAATACATGGGCAAAAAATGTATTTTGTTCCTAATTCACAATTGTGTGGGGTTCTTTTTTTGTAATCAGAGCATAACAAACATTATAAACACTCACTATACTTATTGTTATGTTTAACTTTGTATTTGTGCACTTTATAATGATGACATTCCTGAGACAAGACCTTGAATCAGGTAAATAGGGATAAACAGCACAATGAGATCAGGCTGCAGTGAACTGTTGTTATCTTGGCTAGCATGTGAACTTCTTCCTGTTCAGAGGAGAAAAAAGAAATGCAGAAGGTAGTGTCTAATAAAAAGTATTTGTATACACATGTGGATTTCAGTTCATCTTAAAACACTGTAGAAAATTGTGCCTACCTATTTATCTTCTTCCACAGGATATTAGTTTACTGATCCAAATGAAAATGTCATAAAACTTCATAACAGGGAAATAATGTGAGATAATGAAGCACAATATTCATCTGAGGTCACTGTTGCATGGTATGACTAACACCTCTCTGGTGTCATCTTGCTGGATCCGTCTGGCACATTATAACCAGAGAGACAACAACTGTACAGCACTACTTAAACACACTTTGCTGAAGCTAAATATGGGGAACGTTCCTAGAGCTCCCCAACACTGCCAGACATAAATACATTCACTGTATTGTTAATCCCACTAATTTAATGGAAAGCATGAAGGTCTCTCTGAGATTTATGCAGAAGAACAGCTGAAATCTGTGATTAATATTGGCAGTGGTAAGAGCAGTTTCAGTCTGTTGGCCAAGGTTAATCTAGTCTGGGGAAATATTTATCCTTTGCTGTGATATTGCTTAAAATACTATCTATATGTAGGATTGACTTTAAGATAAAGTGCAGGAGGCTGAGCAGAAACAGGAATTAACTGCTGACTTTTAGCTTAGACTTGTAATTTACAGGTTTAATTTTGCTGCTGCTTGCTTCCATTGCTATTAATTTATGTAGCAGTGATAATAATAACGGTGATAACAGCTTCACCTCCAAGTGTTTCAAAGACAGAGCAGATTCTGATAACTAAAGATGGGGATCAATTCTCCATCACTGTCATGCAACTACATGTGAGATATGATATCATATTGGTATGCAAAGAGTGTCTCAGTAGCAGGAAAATTGCTCTTAGGCCATTGCTGGGAATAAGGGCAACCTGCCCGTCTACAGACAGGCTACATCTGTATGAATAAATAGAAGAAAGACACCATTTTTTAGTCCTGAGGTTGGGTGATGCATCTTATATATCATCCAGTTGTTAAAACACTCTTCTTCAAATGAGATCACTGTACCCAAGCTGCCTTTTGGGAATAGTCTCAGATGGAAATGGTACCTCAGACTTAACCAAGGTACAGCCTGGCAGACACTAGGAGGAGATTGACACTAACTAATTCAAACTCTTCGAAGATAAGACTATCCATTCCAGTAAAGAAATACAGCATTTTGCTCACCAAAACATAAAAAAAAAAAAGGGGGGGCGGCAAAATTACAATTTTCTGGACATCAGAACAGGAGAAAAAGAAAATAAAAAAGCACAAAGAATTCAAAAGTTTTGCAGTATTCTGTTTCATTTTCTTCTGTCTAAATAGACGTGTTTCACTGTCCTGAAGGGACTCAGGAAGCTTCAAGTTTTAATGTCACCATTGTTAGACCAGTGCTTTCTGGATTGATGCATTCCTATCTAAAACAAAATATTACATAGATTGCCTTAATGGATAGTCTTAAAAAAATTAAAAATGTTTTCTCTTGCAAAATATTTTGACAGTTAAAAGAAAATCTATGTTTTTATTTGAAAATTTGTGAATAGTTCTACTAACTGTTAACACAGGGATAATAAACAACATCCTTAACATAAATGTGGTTTATATTGGGCAGTCATCCATCTGAAGCTAATGATGCTGTTAACACTATTTGTTTCTGCATTTGGAAAGTAACCAGAGAGAAGAGTCTGTATTCAGTGTAATGGGGTAGATCAGAGGCAAATGACCTTCCCACTTGAGCAGATTATTCAAGGAAGTGATGAAGTAGAATGGATCCTGCTATGTTATTGTATCTTCTCTCCCCTGGACTACTCTGCTACATATAGAATGAGTCAGTAGCTCAGAGGTGACTAACTAATGCTCAGGAGCCCAGGTGGGCATTGCAATGCTGAAGCACAGCAGTCAGCCCCTCAGTAAGTAATAAATGTAATGCTTATTTCCCACTAGGACCCCTGCTTTATAACCCAGACTGCAGCCATTTGTTTTCATTTTTACTGTACAGAGAAGCTAAACTACCTCTTTGCAGACCAGTGTTTGGTTGTGGATTTTTTAGGGTTTTGTTTGTTTTGGTTAGTTTGTTTTGGTTTTTTGTTTGTGGTTGTTTTTTTTTTTTAATTTTAAAAAGTTTTCACATTGCGAGTGGTAGAATGAGAAGGAAAGCTGTTATTTCCTCAGATAATATGTTATGAGAGGATAATTCTGGCAGATGCCTCTTGTATTTTTTTCCCTCTTCTCCTCCCTAATAGTAGCTCTAGCACTGTGAGGGGATATTGTTTTTTAGCTTCTTGTAAAGGATGGGTGTTTCAAAGAAGAAAATGCAACTGCTGTTAGGGAAGAAGAAACAAGCAGAATGGAGACTTCTCTCTCTTCAGACTAGCTAGAGTCATACTGTTCGGTCTCAAAATGAAAAAAATTAGCCTGAAAACAGGCCATTTGGTTCAGAAGGTTGTTAACCAGAAATGACTTGTTTTCTTTTGTCATGAAGACTGTGGTGGATTAACAGGAAAGTCTGATGGGAAGTAGGATGAGATGCTGGGAGGGGAATGATACAGGGACACCTTCCATCCCTTGACTGGGCTGGCAGCTGTTTCCTCTTGGGCTCAGACCAAAACCTTCTAAAATGGGTGCAAAAGTGTTCCATTGACTCTGAAGCAGGCAAGTTTCTTGTACTTGAAGTAAAAATGTACTTCATTTTTTTAGAGATTGGTTGAAATAAGATTGAAAGAGAATTTAACTTCTAAGAAAAAAAATGAAAAAAACCTAATGTGTAAGTTTGCAGTCTTGGTGCCAAATGTTACTGTGTATTAGGTAAAAACAAAGATGTAAACTGCTGCTCTTTAAGGAGCAGAGAAATCCTCTTTGTCATCTTTTCCTTCTCCCCATGGTCTGACCCTCTCTAATAGCAAAAGGATTTTTAAGGCCTCATTCTAGAAAGCAGCTCCCAGGGCCCAGGTCCTGCCGTGCACCCCTGTGCTGGAGAGCTGCTCTTAATGCACCCACCGAACAAGGTGGAGCATTTAGCAGCCCTCAGTCTGAACATGGGGTGATTGAGATGGCAGCAAAGCCATTTCACTCTGTTTCTTCATGGCAAGATATAAACAGACCTGTCTTTATGTGTTGGGTAGGCCTTTTTCCATTACATGAGCAAAGCAATGAGTGCTTTTCACTGTTGACATGTGCAGTATGTAGGGAAAGTGAAATGTAAAAGCAACATTAAGACCTTGAAATGGCTTTTTTTTTTTTCTTCCACGTTTTTCTCTCTTTTAAAATTTTTGTAATCTCTGCAAGAATCTAGAATTACCTGAGCAATCAACAGATGCTCTCAACTAAATCGATTTTTCAATTTTCATTGTTACAAAAAGTCACCACAAACCTGTCCAGGCCCAAGGTCTTTCTAGCAAGCACTGAGGCTGCTGTGTGTCCATATGGTGCATTTGTGCCTGTATTTTGTCCTTGTGAGGGTAGCATTCAGTTTCTTTCCACACATACAAATATAAATGAAAAACCTTTGCTGTAACCTGATTTCAGTCACAGTCCTAAGCAGTAACATCCCAGGTAACGCAGACTCAAGCAGAATCAAAATTCTGTTGACTCTGGAGAAGATAAAAGCTATCCTTGAGTCAGAGTTCATTTCAACCTAGAAAATGTGAGAAGTTAGCCAATGATTTCTTTCCTGTTTGAGATTTTCGTGTTGTTTTTTTATTGGAAATCCATGTTTTCTTTGAAGTGCATGTAGACTCAAGTATTTGCTGAGGATGCATACAATGGGAAGCATATTCTTTATCACAGTGCTAATTCCTAGATACTGATCTTTCCTATCCTTGTAAGGAATTTAAAAGGGAGAACGACATGGTTTTACTCTAAGTATTGCAGTTTTGGAATTTATGACAGGTTTAGCTGCTTTTTATCTCAATTTGGTTCCTTCACCAAGCTGCTGGATAGCTTGAATTAATTGCACTCCTGTCCTTATTTCTTTAAGAACTGGAGGGAGTGTACTGCTGTGTCACGGGTGAGATTTGAAGGTAGAGTGCTCTTTTCTGTGCTTGTATTTTTTTCAGTGAAGGTTGAAATGTTGTAAATTGCTAACATCTGTGGTAGATGCCCTCTTCACATTCATAATCTCATTTTTTTTTTCTCTTCAGCTTGGTTTATCAGAGTGACTTTGGCAGAAATGAGAATATTCAATAGATCTTGAAACATCTCCCCTAGAAGGCAGTTAACCTCGGGTCTGCCTGCTCACTCTTCAGGGCTGATTGTGCCTGTGTTGCTGCTTGCATACTCATTTTGAACCCATCCCATTACCTGCCTAACAAAGTGGGAGAGCAAAATATATTCAGCAGAGTCATTATGGGAACCACCTTCTGCTGCTCTGTAAATAAGTTGTCGTTTGCTATACAGAGTGTGCATGCAGGGGAGACTGAGATAAAGTCCTTCATCTGATGCTATCTTTTGTAGTCATTAGGCATTCTTGAGCAGATGCTTTTCTTGCACCCGATTTTCATTGTTTCTGTAAAGGAGGAGACTGGTCTTTGAGTTTGGCCAAAGGGTGATCTAAAGTTTAGCGTATCAGATCTCACTGGAATGATCTGGCATAGATCTAAATTAATACATGAGTCAGAGAAACAAATGTGTGTCTGCAGGGTTATTAAACAACTGTCATATTTCACCACAGGAGTCTGACATTTTCCTGAACTGCCCTTGAGCAGCTTTTGGGATATTTCTTAATGGGACAGTTGTACAAACAGCCCATTCAATTGAATTGTTTTCCTTACAGGGAATTTTGCATCCCAATTTCAGGGAATGCCAGTAGTTTTGAAATTTAAACTCCTTTTGGAAGTTTTCTTTTTCATCTAAACTGGAATTCTGTTTTGTTCCACTTCAGTATAACCCATGAACCAGGTGGGTTGAGCATTGGGAAGAGCATTGTATATGCTTGTCTCATTCTTACTCTTTCCTGTGTGCCAACAGCTGCTGGTGAAGAGGCAGCGCTGGGCTTGTCAGACCCTGCTCCAAACTGCTGCAGCTGCTCCTTCCTCACCCCTTCATGCCAGTGAGACCTGCTTTTGCAGGCTTATAAAAAAAGCCTCATAAAATATTACTGTAGTGCCACAGTTGGTGTCACAGTGAGGCACCACACAGCCAGGCATCAGGAAACAAGCTTGGCTGTTGCCACCTGCCTGGGGCAAGCTGTTCACCTTTATAGCTGCTAACTGGGGGAGAGCTTTTGCCTTCAGGAAGCTGATGGCAGTATTTGGCACTAATGGAGCTTTTTGATTTATAAGTCCTATAGTATGCCAGAAGCAGAATTTCCCAGGTAAATCATCAGTCTGTTGTGTTTACAGGGCATGTAAAAAACCACAGGTTTCAGTGTTATGCTCCTTCCCAGAGTGACCGTGTTGTATGGGAAATGGCATCTGGGTGCTTTGTTTTCTTTGCTAGTTTGTAGTTTTGTTTGCTGTGAATTAATCCCTAACAACAAGTTGTAATAGAGGCTGTTTCTCAAGAGGAAGTATTTCTGCCATTTTCACCAATAAGTTTACTGCTAATCGATACTTGAACCTCCAGGGCTTAGAAATCTGCTAGTTCATCCTTGTTGCATCTTCTTTAATGGTTGGATTATTTCTGTGTCATGTCTGGATCTAAGTTTTCAAGTGACCATCTGTGGCAATTGGTGTTATCCAATCAATGGTTTACAGCCCCAGGTGGTCCATAAAACATCAGAAGGTGATCTGTATAGCAGTGGGAGCTGGAAGCGAAAATCAAAGCAATCCTAAAGGCGTACAAAGGGACACCTTGCAGCAAGCAGTGCTGTGGTGGCTGCAGACAAAACCATCCCACAGGTGGGAGTCGATGGGTACAGCCTTTGCTATGAATCTTTTCCACAAAAAGTTTTATTTTTTTTTAATTATAAAAAAGGCTTGAGAAACAGTGTTGCATGGGATTTTCAAAGGGTTTAATTTTACCACTGTGCCTGTTTCAATGTGAGAAGGACATGTATGTACTTGCAAATCAGGTTGGGAGTCAACTGATTTGGAGGCTGGATGTTGGTAATTTCTAGTGTGGTCACTGCCAGCCTGGGGGCAGAGCACTGCCCCTCTGCATTTGGGTGTGGGGTGCTCATGTATGTGGCTTGTACAGGCTCTAGGAGAAGTGTCTTGACAGGTTTGCCCTGCAAGGGAGGTGTCAAGACTGTCCTTAACAACAGTTAGAGGTGGTTGTGACCTGCCTCTAAAAAACTGGCCACAGCAATGGAAATCAAGATATATCATGTATTTTGCATTCATGACTGGGTAGAAAATAAGGCTTACTGCATATAAGGGAATTTTCACAGCCTTGAGTTTTTAAGGTGAAAAAAAAAGAAAAAATCATCCTAGGATTTCAAAGTATTGTGCCTGAGAAATGTGAAAGGATATTTTTTATTGAATATAATTCTAATTTTAAAAATAGGATGATGGGTTTAGTGATACAGGAACACATTAGATTTGAAGTTTTACACCATTTTCAAAGACACTTGGGAAAAAGTTGGAATACTTGCATTTGAGTAAAAATGTAAACATCTTCTATTTAGTCCTTTCTTTTTCAAAGTGGAGATGAAACCTTGAGTGTCTTTAACTCATTTTTCTGCCATAAAGAATGAATTGTTTGTTTAACTCAATGAGGTTATTTTGATTTGTGCTTGCAGTTGTACTGAACAGGTGAATGGTGCCAGCTTTTGAATGGCAGAAGCATTTAGAACTGGTACAACTTTTTGTGATGAAATTTTATACTTAAAAAGTTCAGGACGTCCTACAACTACAGACTTCCTGTGGGGTTATAATTTTGTGAGTTCTGTCTTTGGTCGTTTTTTTTCAAAGTGCTTAGCATCAAATTTACATCCTAGCTGAGTTACTCAAATGTTCTGAAGGTAGCAGAAGTCTGTAATATTCCTAGCTTGATAGTATAGAGTAAGGGTGTAAGTAAAAATTGCAGAAGCTTCAGGCAGTATCAGAGCTTGCCTGCTTGTCTTACGGTCTGTCTTTGAAATCCTCCTGTCATTCTTCATCTGTGGGAGAGTTTTCCCTTGTTGGGTGATAATTTGGAGTGGGGCCATTAATTTTGACTTGCAGTTGCAGGAAATTAATCAAAAAGGCTTGAAAAAAAGTTAAATTATTATTGCTTTGAAGGAACTCTCTTGGGTGCAAACACAGTTGAAATGCTGACTCTTCTGTGTACTTGTTCAGGCTTTCATCTCTTCCTGTGTCTTGCTTGAGGTTTCTGTGGCATATCTAGATGTACACTTTCCTCTTCATCTTCCCAGGCTCTGGCCAACCTCAGTGACTTGGGACCATCATTTTCTGCTACCCTGAATGCACCAAAGGCTCCATCCCTCACTGTGCTGGAGGGACTGTGGATATGTTAGGAGCTGATGGACTATTGTGGTACACAGGGATATCCTGGGTTTAGAGAAACTATGCAGCATCTTCTGTAACATCTCCATCTACAATTTGTTAGTGGAATTCCCTGTATGCGTTCAAGAACACTGCTGAGGTGCTCTTCCCTCCTTTTCCTTCAGAAAAGACACAGCACTTGGAAGAAAATTTGATGAACAATTTAGATAATTTGAAGTAATATGTGAGATGAAGAATCAGGAAAAGGGGTGGCACTTCACATCCTTAATTCTGAGTTCAGTAGTCTCACTGGTGCCTCACAAGGGACAGTGGGCACAAACTGGAACACAGGAAGTTCAATCTGAACATGAGGAAAAAATGTCTTTACTTTGAGGGTCACAGAGTACTAGAACAGGCTTCCCAGAGGGGTTGTGGAGTCTTTTTCTCTGGAGATACTCAAAACCCACCTGGATACATCCAGATGAACCTGCTTTAGCAGTGGGATTGTACTACATGATCTACAGAGATCCTTTGAGCCCCTACCATTCTGTGATTCACCTCTGAGTGCTAAATGTCTCACCGAGGCTCTGTGTCCTTTCAGGTTTTCACAGGGAACAGCAATGCTGACAGTGTCGTTCACCACAAATTTCTGCACTCCGTGAAAGCCCGCTTCTTGCGCTTCGTCCCTCTGAAGTGGAATCTCAGTGGGAGGATAGGACTGAGAGTTGAGGTCTTCGGCTGCTCCTATAGTAAGTGGATACTCACATTTTCTCAACAAGCTTTTTGTTGGTACTGTCAGTGATGTGGGAGGGGTCCAGCACAAGTTTTATGAGTTAAAATATATTGTGAAATACCTAGTCATAATTTATTTTTTCAGTAGTTGTTTACCGTTCTGCTTGGGGATGTGCTGATCCATCCAGCTGAGCTGGTAAAGTTTTCTAAGCCCACCACTGGATGATTTTCTGCTTACCAAGTGCAAGGCAGCCAGATGCTGCCAAGCATCCCTCCCTCATGGAGGACACAGAGCTACTGTGAATTTTTCAGTGCTTTATTTAGGAAAGCTACTGATTTTTTTCTTAATCAGTTTGGTTTTGTTTAAAAAACAACTCAACTAGTTGTTGAGGAAAGTGACACAGTTTGTGCAGCTAGTATTTCAATTTGAGGTTGATGACTAACTCCAGAGAGCTGAGAACTCATCTGCTGCTTTGTCTGGGTTTTTTGTTCTTTTGTTTTTTTTTTAATGGGTTTTTTCTTTGGCAGTCATCATCATCATAACATGTGGTGATTATCTTCTAAGACATAGTCAGTGGCACTTTGTCACGTGGGCTTTAGAGCAGCCTACAAATGTTATTGTCTTGGGACATTACAGCTTTATTTTGGTGTACTGCTGCATGTGTAAGACCTGTTATCGTGGAAGAGTGTTTAAAGAAAAAGGACCATTGTTGCTTCCAGGAGCAAAACAAAAACAAGCCCGCAAATGAGGAGACACAAGTCCAATATTTGTTTCTCAGGTGGCTGTGCATTTGTTTCTGAAATTATCATCTGTGACTTGAGACACTGCTGGAGAGAGGTGAGATTTTGCTGGGAAGAGTTCAGGAGATTAGCAGCATTTTACCACTAAATTCAATGTAGAATGGCACAAGTTGCCATCAAATGACACTACCATATCTGTACTGCATTGAGATTAGATCCTAATCTGTTCCTGCTACGTGCAGAAAAGGCTTTGCAAGGTAAAAAGTGGAAAATACCCCATTTGTGAGACTTCTTAAATCTGTCTGTGCAGAATGGAAGAGTGAAGTGTCAGAAATCTTTTTATTCACATGACCCCATTGAACAGACACACAACTCCAGGACTCTTCAGTGGCCTCATTACTACACTCAGGTGTAAGGACTGATTCACATGATTCACAGGAAGATCCTTGTTCTGGCCTGTTATGTGGGTCAGTGTGTCGATGTAGAAGCTCAATTCAGCTTTTTTTTCAGTGCTGCTTCTCCATCTCCTTACAGCTCATATACTGTAGAATATCATCCATTTAAGGAATGCCATCTTTTCAAAGAGCTTTCTTCTGTTAATGGTGGGCAAACCTCTGCAGTGAAGATTGTAGTCCAAATAGAAGTGCAATAAATAGAATTGGAACTGAAGGCTGAAACTTGTAGCTGAATGTGTTTTGGTGCTACTTCATGTGAAATACCACATGGCCATTACTTTCATGTCACTGTTGCATCTGCTATGATATGAAGAAGACTTCAGAGTGACTTGCAGGTTGACTTTCCTTGTGCTGTTATCATCTAAGTCTTTATCTTTGTCCTGTACCCTGAAGTTACAGGAAATAAAAATGGTTGTGCAAGATCAAGGCGCGAGCTAGAAGCAAGTCAAAAAAGGAATAAATGGATTCATAAAAGTTTTACTGTGTGTTGAAATACTAATTCAGTTTATATAAATTTGCCATTCAAATTTCTCTCTGGCACATTGCATGTGTGTCCTGGTTTGGGCTAGGATAGAGCTAAATCTCTCTTGTAATTTTAGTTTCAGCTTTCTAAGTAACTGCACTTGCTGAAATTAACAGCAAGTTTTTCAGTCTCTGCTTCTAGGGCTGATAACACTCGATGTTTATAGTTAAGGCTGCAGAAAGGTATGGAGAGCCAAGGCCACTGCTCAGTACTGAGGTACATCTTATGTACTGTAAAGAGAAAAGGAATAAAGAGGTCACACCTGCAACCCTCCTTGAGGGAGGAGCGGACAAGATAAATGACAAAAATTAACCAGTGTATTCCATCTCCTATGCATCATACTTGCTGTAAATTTGAGGGGTCACGAGGGTCAAACCCCTTCACCCTTCCCCTTCGCCGTTCTTCGCCTGTCCCTGTTTGCTTCAGCATCCTGGGAGGATTCTGTCTGTTCATCTGCCTGTGGTCCTGATCCATGCCAGTCTGAATCTGTGTGTTCCTGCCTCCAGCTTCTGACTGCTGCTGACTCAAGCCTGGGCTTTCCCAGGGCTGCCCAGCCCTTGGTGGTGACGTGAACATTATTAGAGGGAAGGGGAGGGGGAAGGAACATGGTGTACTTTTTCTGTACATTTGCATATATTTTTCATTTCTATCATTACTGTTTCATTAAAGCTATATAGTTTAGTTTCCAACCCATAAGTCTCTCTCCCTTATTCTCTCTCCTTTCTTTATCAGGGAGGAGGATTAATAGAGAGCATCTGTTATTTGGTTAATTGCCGGGTCAGTGTTTAAACAGTGACACTGTGCCAAGCAATACCTCTCTACAAGCTTTGCTTATGTAGTTTCATAGTCTTGGCTACTCCTAGCCCAGGTCCTCCAGCACTGTAATGAAAGATGGATGATCATTTATAAACCATCATCTTTACTGTTACACTGCCAGAATATCTGCAGCTGGTATACACCCACATAACTATATTTTGTAATTTGACAGCATGCAGAATTATCCACCATGTTAAATTGTGGCACAATAAACATACTAATAATTTTAAAAGAGTTTAAAATAATGGAAAAAGAAATAAATGGAGACAGAAAGCTAGGGAAACCAGGAAGGAAACAGAACCAGAAGAACAAATGGCCCAAACATGTACTAGCTCTAGAATATGAACCTTTGTGCAAGTATCTGTGTGAAGAAGGGATATGAAGATGGGAGTAAGAGCATCATTACAATCATGTACGAGTACCAAAGGCCTCAGCTGAGTTAAATAAATCTATGAGAATTCCCAGTTGAACCAAATACTGTTTGTGCTGTTGAAATGGTTTAAAAGCTCCTATAAGTAAACAAACTTAGAGTATTTGATCTTAAGTCCACTGAAGTTGAGGAAAGGATTTCCATCGGCATTTTAACTTTGGATCCAGTCCTGATGTAGATCTGTGGTCAACATGGATGAGCCAAATTCTGTACATATGTACATTCGTGACTGTGGGGTCATTTCTACCTTTTAGCCTACTTGAAGAAGCAGCTGGTGATGCTGGATATCATCCATGCGTTCCACCTTTCAAGCAAATGGTGTCCCCAGAGCGTGGCACCTGGTCTGAAAACAGTTGTTTTGCGTATTGATATCTGGGGCAGAAAACTGTGGAAGTAAAGGTTTCATTGACAGGCAAGCTGGAGATCCTTTGTGTCTGAGTGGCAGCGTTCATTGGCTGGCTGAAATGCAAAGTTGAGGACACTTGACAGCTTGGGCCACCTGAATGTCATGTGCTGCTGCACATCTGTTAAAACCCCGGGACTACTGCCAAACGTACAGCTGAGCGCCTCACTGTGATGCACCAGGGTGTGCAAAATCGCTTGTAGTTCCTTGGATGGTCTCTGCTCACATCAGCTCCTTTTAAATCTTGCATATTTGAGCAGATGACAGCTGTGGGAGGGTTTTGCAGCTTCTCTGCTGCATAAGCACTTTTGTGATGGCAGAGTTAGGTGAACGTGAGGTTTCTGCGCCAGCACAAGGCTCTGACCTCTCGTGTTTGGAGTACGACTGTTCCTCTGCAGCAGTGTTTGCTGAAGACATCCCAGGAACACAGCCTTGTGCAAACTTTTGTCAAATGCAGCTTTCAATGGTGACCGTTCAGTGGGAGGAATGTGGAAGGCAGTGGATTTTGCAGGTCACCAAACTCTCTGCCAGGGCACCATAACAACAAATATTGAAGAATCATATTGGAGATGATGGCGTGATGTGCAGTGGATGCCAAAGGAGCTCATTTAACATGTGGTTGCACTCTGTTGAGGAATGGCACTCACTGCTATTTATTACTCCTGCTAGAAACAGTTTGCTATGAATTTATTCCCAAAACTTCTCTGTTAAGTGAATTTTTTTTTTCCCCCCTAATTGACTGCCAGTTGAAATTATTTCTTTGGAACACAAAAACATGCTTTTAAGGGCAAAGCTGTTTCAGACACCTGAGTGTGCTTGACCCTATCTCATGGAGACTGAATTTCTGTGCAACAAAGCACTCCAAGGCCACCAAATCTGCCAGAATTCACAGATGATACGTGCTAATTGATGTTTACTTTCTTAGACAGAAACTATTTATTTAAACAAAAATTAAGTACAGGAATTTCAAATAAATGTAAAGATCCCAAAGATTCCATCTCACATCCTCACAAAGTAGGTTCTGAATTAGGAATAAGATGGTCTTGATCTGAAAAAAAAGTTGATATTTCCTGTTCAGAAAAGGATTTATGATGAATTGAATGGAAATATTCATGCAGAGGTATCTGCAAGCTCTCACTGTCCCTTTGCAGCAGTGACTTCAGAAGCAGTGTGATTTTAACAGATAACCAGAGCTGCCACAGAGGATGAATTCAGACAAATGGCAAACCAATTACTTTGGATGCTGGGGGTGGTGAGGGGGGGACAGATATGTCTTTATACTTGGGAAAAGTCTTGTTAGCTTAGCGCAGGAAAAAAATCTGCTGACACAATTGCTTTTATAGGATAAGATTTATAGCTGCATTGAAGATGCTGATCATATTCTATAACTGGTTAACAGCCCAAAATGCATCAGCAGAATTGAGTGTATGTGCAGTTAACAGGCTGGGAAACCACAGGAGAAACAATGACAGGGTATCTACTGCTTTTGAGAGCTGAGTTCTTCTTTCACAGTTCAAGACTCCAATTTCTCATCTTTTGCTGTCATTGCTCCAGGAAAAATGATCTGATATTTTGCTTTTTGATTAAATTATATATTTACTGGATCTTTTTTTTTTTCCTACCTTCCTCCATTCTCTCCTTTGTCTTCCTATGAGACAGAAAAGTGCACATAGGAGAGAACCACCAAATGTCATTGACCAGAAAGGGTGTGTAAGCACCTGCATAAGATACTTAAATGATTGCTTACTAAGAGGCAGACACAAATTTGTGATGGGGATAAAGTTACATAGCAGAACAGTCACTTTGGAATTGCTCATGCAAATTCATCCCTTGGATTGCTTGTCTGAGAGGGACATGGGGAGGGAAGTCAGATGGCTGTCGATTTGCTCAAGCCAGTAAGGCATGACTGGCCAGGAGGGACATCTGTTGAGACCAGGAGCAGTCCTCCTCCCACCTGCAGGGAGTTAAAGCTTCTGTTCATTTGTCCAAGACCAAAAGTTTGTCTCAAACTGCAACGGTTACTAGAGGATATTTTTGTATTTAGGAATAACCTTGTCAAGTCAGTGTGTACTTTTTCCAAAATCACTAGGAGCACCAGTCTTTCTAAGCATGAATGTACATCCTCCCTGCTGCTAGGAGCAGGTTGCTCCATACACTCACATTGCTCCCAGCCTGGCTCCTCTCAGTGTAGCTGGTCCCACAGGTTAAGCCCTGTGGTCACATGCTCCCTTTTTAAAATAACTCAGCTTTTTAAATTAGTATTAACCTGGTAATCCACTTTCAATTGCCTGTGTTTCCACCCAGCCCAAAGTAACTTCAACGTTTGGATCTATGTTTGGGAAAGGAAATTCAAATGGAATGAGGTAACCAGCACCCCTGGGGCCAGAACCTCTACTTAATTTCAGAAAAGCTTGATGAATTATTTCTATTTTTGGGGAACTTCTTCACCTGTGAGCAGGAATAAGTACATATTTAGAGCAGATGCATCTGTTTGAATTGTTGGTCAGTGGAGAATAACAGGCATCTTTTGCCTAATCTGACTTTTGATGAGCTTGTAGCCTTGTTGTTGAGCACTGTAGAAAAGTCCCCAAACTGAGTCAAGTCTGTCTTCAGGAAGCACAGGTATACCAGCAGTCAGTGCAGTGAAACCATATGTTGTTTTTTAGTTTGTTATTCCTACAGGTTTTCTAAGACTTTTAAAACATTTTTTATCTTTATTCTTTTGCTGCAAGTGGATTATGGACATACATGGACTAAATAAACACTAAGCAAACAAGCAGGTTTTCTGGAGTGACTGTATTAGAATTGTGCTGTATCTTTCAATTTCAACAGGAAGCCAACGATTTGTTGTCTTGCAAACTGCCACTAATGACTTTTGGCTGGCAGTGTTAGCATTTATTTGACATATTCCCATTTTTTTCGGGGCTGTTTATCGGCCACTGTGCTCTCCAACCGATAATTAGTGAAGCAGAACTTTTCAGAAACAGGTTTTCCTTTCTGTTACGCTCTGTAAATGTCAGTGGTAGAGCCCTTCAAGAAATTGTCTGCTATGCTGTGGCTTAGTAAAGAGTTTAGAACAAGGACTGAAGTGTGAATTCAGACTGGTTGAGGGCTTGGATCTTAAAAGAAAAAAGGGTGGCTATTATGGCAATGTTGAATCAGCAACTGTCTTACAGTATGTTTGGTTTTTTAAAGCTAGGAGGAAAATCAACTTTACTGCAAGTGCACTGGAAATCAAAGACTAACTTGCTTATAAGCTAGTTTCAAATTTTTGTCTGTGTTAAAATGAAACCATTTTTTATTATACTCTTGCAATTTAATTTAAACAAATTGTAGCATTTAATGTAGCTAGGGGATATTCATAAGAACTAAAGTATGAATTGAATTCCCTTTAGAGAAATTGGCAATCAAGGTGTCAATAGACAAAAAACAATAATTTGGAAGGAGTTGTTGCTAAACACGTAATTCAGAAGTAAAAGACAGTAAAAGCAGATGGTGTGAATACTTTTCTATTCATTATACTTTCAAAACTAGTAACCATTCCATGTATGATGCTAGACAACATCTTATAATTCTGACACCACAGATAAAAAGTTGGTCTTAGTGTATTCTGAGTGAATTTTTCACAGGGTTGAATGTCTTTATCATTTTATTCTCATGAGAAAGAATCAGTTGCCTTCTGATTTGAAATTGAATCAGTTTTGCAGTGACAGAATTTTGCATCAAATGTAGATGTTGAGATCTCTGCACGTTTGCAGGTGTGCCATCAAACTTCTGTACAAACTCATACCGACCTGCAGAACTTATCAATGATTGTTTCCATGGTAACAAATCATTAACAGCTTATAATTGCAAGCCTCTTTAAATCTTGGTCCAGTTTAAAAAGAGAAAACAAAAATACAACCCTTATTTTTTCTGTTTTTAAAGAGAAACAAATTAACCCAACACTAAAGCTCAGAAGTATAGAACTCTCGAGGGAGCTTAGATGACTTAAATCACCAGCTTTAATCACAATGCAGTTGCTGACCTGGAAGTCTTGATTGTTTTGCACATGGACCCTTCAGTTATTTTTCAAAAGAAAATGCAAAATGGATAGCTTTGTAGTATCATTAAACCATGGTTTGGGAACAAAGTTTATGCTCTTTCTTCTTGGTTATTGTGAAGTTATTCTTTGTCACTGCATATATCCCAGTAGTTTTGTAGCTTAGTAAACAATTGTTTGAATTTCTCATTGTCTGTTGTTCTTTATTTTTAATGTTTTTCTTAACAGCAGGAAATAACAATTGACAGATTTGTCATGTACAAGTAGGTATCTTACCTGTAATTTGTACCAAGTTGTATTTGGATAGAAATTGGAAGTGAATTTATGTATGTTAATCACATGTTTGACTACACTGTATTAAAAATATGTAAAGCTCCCCAAAAAATGCTCTGGTTGTATATATATGTATTTAAAACGAAATGTTTATTAAAAATCCTTTCTGCTTAAAACGTCACTTTATAAAGCAAAAAGAGTACTGCAACTGCTACTGCCAAAGGACACAGTAATTACAGCTGAAGAATTGAAAGCTTCTCTCCCCTCACAATGATTGGGTTTTAGAGGCTGGCTGAAGGGGAAATTAGATGCTTCTAATAGGGTTTTCAAAGGTGTGTAATCAGTTTAGATGCCCAGGTCCCATGAAATCCCTTCAAAAGCTTTTTGAATTGATATTTAACAGTTCCTGCCAACCTAGTCAATTTGTATGCAGAAACAATGTTGATAAATGCCCATCACAAACAAGCAACCAGCTCTCAGAAGCTAAGATGATGCTTATTTGTATGCAAAGGTGGATGCAGGCATGGCCGATACACAGGAACAGCTCAAAAGATGCTTGTGAAGCTACAAAAAGTGGAGTGAGAACTGAAGTGTTCAAAGTAATGAATAACATCCTGGGTATATTTATAAGACAAGCAGAAAATTCAGCAAGGGATGCTTAGGAGATTTGAATCAGATGGAAGGCACCTCTCCTGTTCTAAAAACTTGAGCGAGAAATTAGTCTTAGATGAAAGAGAGGAAGACAAATACAGAGGAGTTTCTGGTTTTATCCTAGTGTTCCCTTTCCCCAGACAGAGGCAGAGGATTGAAAAATGGTGAAATGTGGTGAACCAAATGATGTGTACATCCTAAGGATGTACGAGAATACCTGAGTCTATGTGTTATGTGGGTTCTGAAAAAATACAGTCCCTCTCCTGAAGTTTCCCCTCCTCTTCGTTTTGCTGTCTCCTTTCTCCCAGAGTCAGATATTGCAGATTTTGATGGCAGAAGTTCACTCCTCTACAGATTCAATCAGAAACTTATGAGCACGTTCAAAGATGTGGTTTCCTTGAAGTTCAAGAGCATGCAGGGGGATGGAGTCTTATTCCACGGAGAAGGGCAGCGTGGAGACTACATTACTTTGGAACTGCAGAAAGGGAAGCTCTCCTTGCACATAAATCTGGGTAAGGTTACCGAAGATTCTTGGTTCACATATTATTGTAACAAGGATTGTCTTGGTTTTTTTATATAAATCTATTGCTTACATTAGGCAGTATCTAGAAACTCAGGCTGAGAACAACATAGCATACTCTGTTGCTCACAGCTTAAATACTAGTCAAAAAAAGGTGGGAGGGGAAGAAAATTATAATAGACTTTTCTGATATCATGGAGGACATGATAGCTGAGCCAAATTGAGACTTTGATCTTCTAACTAGTGCCAACCAAGGATGAACTGCTCAATGACTATTTTTGAAATTTTTACTTTGGTTGATGATGCTTTCACGTGCTGATTTTAAAAAGAATGTTCTGTTTAATCGTCTTCCACCTATTTTAATTTTTATTATTTTTAAGGACAGCATTGACAGGAAGTTTGGCATTGAGTGCAAAAGCTGTAGTTTGTAATTGTGTCTTATTTTTTCCATTGTGTGATCAGAAGTGAGCTGAGAATACAGAATTCAAATGAAAACATCCTTGCCAAAAGATTGTGCTTTGTTTCTGGAGGAGGTTTCAGTTGAAAGATGAATACTTGGAAGGCCGTCACTGTGTGATTATGTTGGATCAGAGGGACAAGTGAAAGGCTGGCTTATTTTCTGTCTGTAGAAGGATACTTGCTTTTTTCCTGGTGAATACACTAAAGCACTTTGATAATGGCAGGAGCTGCTGTAGCAGGAATGATCATACCCCATTTCCCGCCCTTATTACAAAATCTTCATTAGCTTTATCTGTGGGGGAACCATGATACTGGCCTCATCAGTCCTGGCTGACTCACATTTCTCCTACTGAGGGGTTTGAGTTGAACAGAAGTTTCCATGCCTGTGTTTTGCTATTTTGGTCAGCACAGGAGCTGCACTTACTCTATTTGGGTATTGAACTTGACCTGAAAGCCCTGGCAGTCCATCCAGATGGAAAGGTGAAACAGAACTCCTCCCTCTGTTAACCATAGGAGGGTGTGGGCAAGGAGGGGAAGGAGTTGTGGTCCAGTTTTTCACTGCCATTCTCAATAACTTTGTAGAATAAAGTAATTGGAACCATTTGCAGTACATGGACATGTTCTTAGGTTACCAAAGCTGGTTTTAATAAAAGTGAGAGATGTAGCATCTATTAATGGAAGGTGTAAGCAGGGGTAGATCTCAGACTAGCAGCTCTAGGACACTTCAACAAATGTGTCTAAAGCAAATAAATCAGGCAACAGTGTGGTATCTATTTCAGTCCCCTGTTTATGAGTTGAGGAATTAAAAGAAATCAAAAACCATTGAGAGCAAACTGGAGGCACTAAGACAGAATTTGTAGATAATTCCTTCTGCATTTTCCCCCTAATGCTTTGCTGTGTTTGTTTTAAATGTCAGTAACAATTTTTCACAGCTCATGGATTAAATTTCTACATAAGCTCATTAATTGTTTTAGTCTCAAACTAATGTTTTCTTTATTTCTTTCTTTCTAGTTAGTTCATCAAAGAGTAAAAATGAGAGTGCAGCATTTTTCTGATTTGTTATTTGGATGTTACTTGGGGACAAGTAACTCAGTCACTGAGTGTAGGATTCTTTGACACCCTTGATTTGTCCTCCTCTTCCAAATGTTTCATACTAGGATTATAATAATTAAATATATTATGATACTTCTTCCAGAGGAAAAGCTGGTGTGAATACATAGACTGAGATAAGAGTTGTTTTTTTTTTCCTTCATCATTAGCCGTTTCAAATCCACTGTGTGCATTCGTATGTCATAGGTAAGGATTTTGATGTCTGCTCATGTATCCAAGGGTTTTGGATCATGTATTGTCTCCATTCTACTGTGATGTAAAAAGACACACACTCCCTCTTAATAAAAGGCTCTGAAGTGTTTGAACTTGTAGCCAGCTGGAAAACAGAAGAGTGCACCAGGGGTTAGGTCCTGAATAGTTTTATGCCTCTTCATGTAAACTTTTGGAGATCTAGGTCAGGTTTAAGAATCCTTCTGAGGTGAAGGAGACACTTGTATTTGTGTTGTTTTACTGCCTTGTAGCCTTTTTCCTCTTAAAATGGACAGGTGCAGTTTTCTTGTTAAAATGCAAAAAGCAAAAAGTTGAAACTGAAATGTCAAGAGTGGTCTTTAATGTACATAGATAGGAGACATTGGTGCAGCCTGAAGGGAGCTCTTAAAACACCAGAGCCTCGATTGCAAAGAAAACCAAAGGGCACAAGCAGAGTGGCAGCTCCCTGGGAGCTGCAGTGTCTGTGTGCAGCATCAGGAAAAATATCCTGGTTTATTGTGAGGGCTTCAGAGAGAAAAAGGTGTGTGTGGATGCATGTGCACATACATCCACTGATTCTTTGCTGCTCTTATTGATATAAGGCAAGCTTTGTAAAGGTCTTACTTCTGATGGGCAGAACTCCCGTGTGCATCTATTAGCATTGCTCCATCCTCTCCTTGAGCCCTTACGCTTTCGTTAAGGGCCTGGAGGTAATGGGTGTCCTCTGCCTGTTTTTGTCCTTCCAGGGGATTCCAACCTGCACTTCAGTAACAGCCACACGTCTGTCACCCTTGGCAGCCTCCTGGATGACCAGCACTGGCACTCAGTTCTCATAGAGCGCTTCAACAAGCAAGTGAATTTCACAGTGGACAAGCACACCCAGCATTTCCGAACAAAGGGAGATTCAGATCACTTGGATATTGATTATGAGGTGTGTGAAGCCCTTTAAGTCATAACATAGGAGAAGAGACTGAATTGGTATAAAATGTGATAGAAAACAACTACCCTATGAGCTGTTTCTTTCCAGCAAAGATTATTATTTAATATTTCCTTCCCAGAGGGCACCTATTTGTATGACAGTCTCTGAAAAGTACCAGTGTTTGGGCAAATGTGCATTGGATTATGCTTACACTTCAAAGTACAGCAGTCTTTGAACTAAAGGGAATTGCCAGGGTTCTGGTCAAATCTTCAAGGGGCAACCACAGTTACCTGTAGGGAGATGTGCTGTGCCATCATCTCCAATATGATTTTAATGGGATCATTACTCTCCATCCCTGCATCTGATTTGCATCACCATGGGGATACCACCCCTGAGCTGTGCCTCTGTCCACCCATCATTTTCTCAGATTACAGCTCTCCACAGAGATGAGCAGATAAAGACCATTGTCTTTCCCCTAGGAATGGAAGACCTTGAGCATGATTGTCAGGACCACTAGCTCTGACCCAGGTCCTTTCACATCTGGAGTTGTGATACAGAGGATCCCAGTGTAGGGAGCCAGAGCAGCTCAGCCAAAGAAGGACTGAACATAAACCCAAACCCACTGTGCTCCCTGTGATGAGGCCACTATGTGGCAGAGTCCATTTTACATTGCTCCAGCAGTTCATTGCTTCTGGCTGAAGGATGGTAAAAAATACCTTATAAACTCTTTATATAATTATATGTACATACCAGACAGCTTCTCATCTGTTCCTCTCACTAATGCACACTTGTGTGCAAATTACCCATGTTCATTTTTATCCCCATAGGCTTGTCTACTGAGTCTTGCTAGCCCACAAGGCACAGGGTCATGCTTACACAGTCAGAGCCATCACTCTGTCTGGATGTGTTGAGGTGTCATGGTTCATTGCTTAAGAGACCACAAGTTTCCCCTGTGCACTTTGGATTAATTCCTCTGGAAAGGATCAATTCCCAGCACACCTGAGGGACAAAAGCACACAGCTCAGCAGTGGCAGGTGCCTGATCTTTGTGTTATGTTCCAGATGAAATTCCCTTCTTTGCATTTCACAAAGCAGGGTGGAGAGAGGTGGTACCTGTCCCTTGGCTCTGCTGTACCAAATCATGCGCTCCTTTAGTAGGGACAGCACATTTCAGGAGTGAGATTCTGCAACAGCTCTAGGCTGAACTAGCAAGGGACAAAGCTGTAACTAATTTTAAGATGGAGCTATGAAAAGCCAAACAATTGCCTCACCAGCTTTCCTAATTTAAAAGTAATAAAATTCCTTGCTTTCTGCTACAAGAAATTTCCTGATTAGGGAAAACTCAGGCTCTGTTGTATTATGCTGAACATTTTTCCAGATGTTCCAAAATAGGGAGCATGGTAGAGATGCTGGTGACTTCTGTGGCATTTGGTCCTAGCCCCCAGTGCTTAGTTTTTCACACAATGTGTTTTCTTTCTATTTGTGTTGAGACAATCTTTCAATTTAATACTGCAACGCTACAGTCCACTGAAAGCTTATCTCAGCACACTTTAGGGATTAAAGGCCTTACTAAGGGTAATAAAACCATTAGTTTGATAATTAAAATTATTACAAATCACAAAGAAAGTCGTCTTCTTAATAATGCAGTGGTATAATTGTTATTGATTTTTCCTTGGTTTTGAAACCCAGTACAGAGTCACTAAGCAGGAGACTTAAAGAAAAGACCATTAAAGAGGGAAAGTCTGGTGTTTTTAGGATCACCAGAGAAAAGCATTGCTACCACCTAAGCCCTCATGTCAATAACAAACCTTCAAGTGAAAGTAAAAGTATCAGTCTGTTCACTCTTCATTTCTCTGAAGTGATCAATTAATGCAAGGGAGGTGAAAGTTCATAAGGACTTAGATTCAAAGAAGTGCTCTCAAGGTTATTGAGGGAGGTCTCATTTGCTTATGTATCCCAGCTTGTTAGGTGGAGTGGCATGAAAAATAGCCTCCAAATTTCCCTTTATCTTGGTGACAATGAGCCGAGGCAACCCCTTCAGGGTTGTGACAGAAGTGAGGCTGAGGAGGTTCCAGCAGCCGTCAGCGTCTCAGCGGCGCGGCGCAGCGGCCCCTGCCCTTGCTGCAGTGGATGCAGCAGGATTGCAGCACAGCTCCCCATGTGCTGGGAGCACTGTGAAGTGTGGTGGCTGCAGGGTCCTCATCTCCATTATGTGACTCACAATGCTGGCTGTGATGGGATAAATGGCTAAAATCCCAGCAGTACCCCCAGTATGACTTTGCCAAAAAGGCCAGGGAAAGTAACCAGAAGTCAGCTGAAAAGATAAAAAACAGGGTGTTCAGAAGTTTTTTGGGTTGTGGGGTTCGATATTTGTTGTTTTTCTCTTGGTGGGGTTTGTTTGTTTGTGGGGCTTTTTTTGTTTGTTGTTTTGTGTTGGTTTCCCCTTAGGATTCTACAGTAAGGGTGCTCCAAGGATTTGGAACTCATTATTTTCATAGGCTCTTAGAACTTTGATCACTCCAGATAAGCAATGAGTTGTAACCTGCACAATACTAATATCTTTCAATATTTAGACAGTGACACAGCAGAAGTTTTGTTTAGATATCTAACTTTTCAGATACATGCTTGGTGGACAGGGATTGACTCCAGCTCAGAGGAAAACCCAGGGCTCTGTGGGCAGGACAAGGTCATTCCTCCACTGGGGCTCTGTTTTCAGGGTCATAACTAAATACTGTTCTTATTCTCTCCAAAAGCTCAGTTTCGGAGGGATTCCTGTCCCAGGAAAACCAGGAACCTTTCAGAGGAAAAATTTCCATGGGTGCATTGAAAACCTTTATTACAATGGAGTCAATGTAATTGACCTGGCAAAAAGGCGCAAACCTCAGATCTATACTGTGGTAAGAGACAATAATGAATACTTACTTTCCTTCTTTACTTCATGCTGTTGGTGCTGCCAGCTGCATTGAATGAGGAGTTCAGGTTGAGATAGCTCTGGGTATAATTAGCTTGTTAAAGTGATACTGGTGAGGCTAACACCAGCCAGCACTGACTGCTGTGGTGAGAGTCGCTGAAAGACACATGTAGAAATTAATAGATTACTCTGACTTTCCAGGTGTATTAGAATTTGTTTGGAGAAAGTTTTTACTTTTCCAAGATTAAAATGTGTCTTTTTGGTGGCATGATAGAAGTCAGAGAAACTTTTTTTTTTTCTTAGTTAACTTAGATAAAATCTTATTTTCTGTACCATTCCTCATCACTGCTGCAGAGTACAGTAGTAACAAAAATTATTCTGCTATTTGAGTTGGTGTTATAGCAGAGAATATATGTTTTTATTATTGGAAAGATTTTTTTTCTCCTTGCTGCTCCTTAAATTCTGTGTATTGTCAGCTCTGAGAACCCTTGACCTGGTACTAGTGTCTCTCAATGTGGGATGGTACAGGGAAAGCAAAAAAAATTATGGTTTACCCAACCTGCTAACATAAAACATAAACATAACTTTATACCTAATGATGTCCAAAATTACAGGTATATTTAAATATATCTCAACCAAAATACGGAACATTTTATTTTGTAAGAAGAGGGAACAGCACATTCCCATGTAGCCTTGGCAAACTAAGTAATTGAGTTCTTTGGTTAGCTTGTGTCTTACTCCTGCACTATACTTTGATATCTGCCTTTTGGCTAATACTGTGGCTTTGGAGAATGTGGAGGTGACATGTTCTAGTTTGTATGAATGTATATAAACAGGCTGAAGCTACAACAAAGCAAACAAGAAGACCACAAGAATTCCTTTCTGCCTCACTTTACCCAGCTAGGGCAAGGCTGAATACACAGGGAAATGGAAAATTGAAAGGTGACGGGTGAGAAATCCCATGTTGTGTTGCTGGCAGTCAGGACTGCCTCCAGGATGCTCCACTAGCCTGGGACTGAGAGACTTTGTTTTAATAACCTCAAGTTTGATTACTCTGACTTAGGACTCTGAGGCACAAATCTTATGAACTGTGTTAAATTGTTCTTCCCTCAGCTTATTTTCTAAGGGGAGGAAAGATCCTTGATCTGCTTCTTAGGTGATTAAACAGCTGGTTGTTTTGCCAGCTGGGTAATAGCAAGGCCTCCTAAAGGGGAAAGAAAAAACTTTGTTATGTACCTTTTCTCTGAAGGTTATTGTCTGGGTATAATGCAGCCCCAGACAATGAAGCTTTTATTATCACAATTCTTAATTCAGCCACTACTAGATCGAAGGTCTAGGAATTCTGCTCTGTTTGTCAGTTTAAGTTAGAGGGAATGTGCCCCTGTCCTTCAGTCTCCATCACAGAAGTGATGGTTCTAACACAAAAGTTATCAGTTTTCAAAAGCTGGTTGCTCTACTGCATTTTGCGAGCTTTATGATTTGCTATGGACTGTACCTGTGACACTTGTGCATGCAAAGTGCATTAAAAGGCTGACACACTCAAAGCACCTCATAATCTTAAATAAACATCTTTCTGTAGGAAAAAGTCCCCCAAAGTCTGTTGTTTTCCAGTATCCTCTCTATCACAGCTATATGTCTTCTCTAGCAACTCTCAGTCACTTCCACCTTTCACAGGCTGATCTCCCTCTCCCATCTTCCTGCTCTTCCCCACTTCTTAGCAATTTACTTAATCAAATCAAAAGAACTTGTTCATGCTAAATGCAGCCCTTTGCCTGCCAGACTTTGCCTGCGTTAAGTGCTTTTACTCAAAGTTTGTTGAGATTTTCAACAACAATCCATATCCCCAGGGAGCTGCAAGCTTCTCTGCTTTGTGTCTTGGTAGTTGCTAAGGTTGCCTGGAGTAGAAATGCAATGAAAGGAACAGCACAGAAGAGTAATTGAAGTAGGGACTTGGAATCACATTTTTTCCAACAAATTCTTGTGTTCCCTCCCCCCAAGCTGGAGATCAACAGAGTTCGTTCTGCATTGTTAGTTGTAAAAACTCCTTTGTCTCCTAACAAAGGATATTTGAGGACAAACTGGCCAGGCTGGGATTGGAAAGTGTCACGGTTGATGCTCAGTGACACTGGCTTTTGCCTCCAAAATGGAGGTAGACTTCCAACACTCAGTTGGAAGCTGCTTCATTCTCTATAGCTTTGTGAATGTTGACGCAGTCGGTGAGCCAAACCTGTGCATTTTCCTTCCCATCAGCTTTGGCTTTTTTTACTTTTGACATCTTTCACACGAGCTGTCAAATGATACATCAACTTTGGAGGTATAGATTTCCTCTTATGAAGTAGTTCTTTATCCATATAAGTAATGGTCATAAATCAGTTGCATTTAAAGTCAGAGGAAGAAACTACAAGTTGTCAATAATAGAGTGTTGTACTATGTATAGTGCTCTTGGGTGGTGGCTATGATTATCATTCCACCTGTTCTTTACTATAACTCATTTGCAGTTGTCAGACTTGCAATAAATCCCCTTGAGAAAACATCTCAATATAACAAGGCACCCTGTCTTTTTGAACTGGAACTTGCCTTCAGAATTCAATTTTTATTTTGCCTGATACTTAACCTCTCGATGTAGAAGCCCTGTCTATTTGGACAGGGTTTCTGTCTTCTCTCTGTGATTTCTTATTATTTTTTCTTGTGGTTTGTTTTGTTGTTTGTTTTTTTTTTTCTCTTCCAGATCATTGAGTGTGGTGCAATTATAGAGGATCTTTTATTTTCTCTCGGAAACGATTTACTGGTTTTAATTGTGAGAAGTTATGAGAAGTCAAATCTCTCTCTCATGGTCACAGGGCTGGACCCTTGGGAAACCTCTGCAAATAATAATCTAAAGATCTGCCCTATTTACTAGCTGTCTTTTCAGCACAAAACAAGTGCAAAGTACCCATTATGAGAAACTGTTCAGCAGTTACTTGTACTTCCAGGCCATGTAGCTAGGAGCAGGAAAATACACTGGTAGGAACTAAATTTACAAGAAACAGAACGGGAATGGTTCTTTGCAGAAGGATATTTGACCTATTAATAAGTGAGATGGTGAAGTCTCCTTTAAAGGATTTTGTGCGTAAGTGTCTTGTGTCTCCCTTATGAGGAAAGGCTGAGGGAGCTGGGTCTCTTCAGCTTGGGAGAATGAGGGGTGAGCTCATCAATGTTTATAAATACATAAGGGGCGAGTGCCAGGAGGATGGAGTCAAGGTTTTCCCAGGGGTGACTAGCAACAGGACAAGGACCAGTGGTTAGAAACTGGAGAATAGGAGGTTCTGTATAAATACAAGAGAACTTTTTCACTGTGAGGGTGATGGAGCACTGGAACAGGCTGCCCAGGAAGGTTGTGGAGTCTCCTTCCCTGGAGATATTCAAAGCTCACCTGGACACATTCCTGTGTGACCTGCTAGAGGTGATCCTCATTTGTCAGGGGTGGTTGGACTAGATGATCTTTCGAGGTCCCTTTCAACCCCTAACTTTCTGTGATTCTATGTAGATGCAGGAGGATATGGGACAAGTTCTAGGAAGAGAAATCCATTGAGAATTACTAAATATACCTGGCTGAGGGAATAGTTGCAAGAAAAATAGCTACAGCATCCTCAAAGGTAGCTGTAATGTCCCGGCCACCAGTGTTTACATATTGTTAGATTCAGGTTGCACCTTCAGAAACTGCTGTAACGTGACCTGTGGACAGGATCTTAAGATTTTTTTGAGCGTACTGATTTGTGATGCCAAAATTGGTAGCTGTCTGATTGAAGAAGAGAAATTAAAAGGCCATGAAAAGATGCAGTGTTTGATCTTCTCATTGCTTCACCTTATTTACACACTGAAATCAAGTAAAACCCTATCCCCCTTTCCCTTCCCTTGGACTCATAGGACTTTGAGTTGTATTTTTATTGAGCAGAAAAAAATCTCCACTGACTTGAGAGGAGTGCAAGATATTTGTAAGGAAGAAGTTGTCAGCCCTCAGACATGCTTGAATTTTCACATCAGTCTGCCATGTTGGATCTGGGAGTGACAATTCAGCATAGCAAGGGATGTGGTGACAGGTGAATGCATGACTGCAGTGCCTCAGGGAAATAACCGATTGCCAGCATCAAAGAGCAAGGAAAGACACTTAGTGACAGGAGAATGTAAACTAATAATTCATTCTCTTTGTAGGGAATCCAAACATGCTAGTTTACTAAATTGATTTGAGATACCTTCATCTTGAGAAGAATTCACTTGTCTACGCGTGTCTCCTTCTACGCTATTGGAGGTGTTGATATATCTGTGACTATCAGGCTGGTGATTTGTGAAGGCCCCTAGTAGGGTTTGGGGAATGAGGAGTTACATACATCTTTTAATATTTTTTTAAAGTTTTTATAGTTTTTGCACTGCAATCAAACTATAGGAATCATAAATAAAAAGCGTTGAAACTATTTAGTGCCATTTTTCTAAACTTCCTATGGGGTTAAGTTGAATTTATTGAAAAGAAAGAAAGAAAAGAATTAGAAAAGAAAGTTTAATCCAATTATTTAATGAAAGTATGAGTCAGGCACATTAAAAAGAGAACTGAATTTGCTGTTCTTTGGATAAGGTAGATGAACTCAGATTTCAGAAATATTTGATTCCTGTAAAAATAAGTTTTCTTCTATCTTCATGTCTTTTCTCTGGGTGTTCAGATGAGTCTCTTCCACATCCTATCTGCAGTGTGTAATAGTAAGAAAGTCTATATAGATAGTATTCATTTTAGGGTCCCATATTATTGTTGCTGAATTGTATAACAGGATTGTTGTGAAAGAAATTATGTACCACCTTAATCAAGGTCTTGAAATAAGATCTATTTAAATGACAGTTTTCCCACTGATTGCATTTGGCTTTTTCTACAATTCTGAAGACTATGAGTCTGTAAATACCTAGTCCAGCATGTAGCTGCAATAATAAACTTCCCTTTCCTTGATATAACAGTTTCTTTGGGACTTTGATAGTTGTGATGACCACAAGTGAAGCAAATGTTTCAGGGAGACCATGGTTTTTTAATAAGATTTGTTGACATATGCAGAAAAAAATGACACTTTTTTGAGAGTTATCATCCTTCAGCAAATTACAGGCTAGAAACAATTGTTCAGAATTTAATTTATTACATAATCTGGGTAGTCAAATTGAGTGAATAGGGTGGTTAGTACCTGCTGAGCAAAGGAGGATGTTTCAAGGCAGGAGGTGATAAAGCTGTTAGTCCCTGTAGGAGAGCAAGAGAGATGACTAATATGACTAATTATTATCTCTGAAGCTAGCAAGGAATAAGGAAAATGGGGGAGAATGTAATTTGTTTTTTTTACCTAAGGCTTACATGTCTTTTTGGAACGTTTTATTCCAGTTGCTAAAACTCTAGGAACTGCTTGGTACTACAGTACTGGCTGCCCAGCATAAACAAAGGGGCAAGCTGACCCCTCGCAGTCAAGAGTCTGGAGCATGTGTAATTCATATCAGCCATTTATGCTGGTGCCAAGATGGAATAAAAAAAGGGGAAAATCTAATAAAGAAAAAAAATTTATAAAAAGCTGATAAGAATGGTTTTCTTTGCACTTTTCTACTTTAATGTAGATTTGGCTCTGTTCTACTACTATTAATTATTAGTATTATTATTACTGTAAACTGCAAAAAAATTTGGCTTTGATTGTGCTAATTTGCCAGTGTGGTCTAAGACATCTACCTTATGCACTTCTGTCAAGGTGACTTGGAAAGGATGGCTTCATTCCTCACTTGTTCAAAAGAGGGAAAATGTTAAGTGGTCTATATTATTTTTTTTTTTTTTTTGTCCTGTGCTTTTTCTCCTTTTCCTGTCACTATGAGGGAAATGATGTAGAATTTTTTCCAAATTAGCTCTCTTTGCTTCCACCTTTTGCCAGCAACTCTTTGCTATTGTATCATTTAATTAAACAATAATGCACAGCTACTGTGAGCACAAAAATGATAAAATCCTTTGTTCTGCTTTCATCCAGTGGCATAGTTAGCTTAGGAATCTGAGATAAAAAACATCTAGAAATGTCAAGCCAAGCATCTTTTCTGTGATTCTGTCATGGTCACAATCCTTCAGGGTTTTAGAAGCTTTGTTCTTAAATTCTACTTTTACACATAGAAATGTATCTGAATGTAACAACTGAAGTCAGTTTAATAAACAATTAGCCTTTTATTGACATACATGATACCAGGAGGGAGTGGAGATGAGGGAATTACTTATGACAGGGGTGACGATCACAAGGATATCTTAGTTGCCATGAAACATGGATCAGGAAAGCATTTCCATCATAAAATTTTACTCAGAGAAAGGGCAACCCACCTCAGAATAGGATTTCCTATTGAAGTATGAGTCCTGCTTTTGGGATGGACTAGTTGCTTCCTTAGTGAAATAGTCCTAGCTCAAGTAACAGCATGTGTCTTGGTGCTCCCTCATCCTGTTTGGAGACAGTTTGCCACTGGTATGTCAGTAGACTGGTGCTACCTCACTTTGCTTTACTTTTCATTCACCGGTTAATAATGTCTTGATTTGAGAAGCACTTCAAATCTACGTGGCTCTCCTGACATCTGTTTTTCTCAAGATAGAAAATTTAAAAACAGGATTTGAAGGGACCCTCCCCTGTTCTTAAAATCCAGTTGCTCAGAGCTGAAGAAAATATTATCTTTTTAAAATGCCATCAGAGGTCATGTTTTTCCTCTCTTGGTCTCTCTGATAATTCATCTGCAACCTCCATCTCCAAAGTTAGAGATTGTTCTCTAGTTTACAAGCTGGATATATTCTGGCCCATTTACTCACATTTGTATCTCAGCCAGGGCTGGGGTTTTAGTCCCCTTACCTGTCATATGAAATCTTTCCTTCTAATCCTCTGCAGAAAACGAGATATGCCCTTTATTGGATAGTGTCCATGGAGTGATTAATGAGGAAAGTAATTGCCTGTTGGATACTCTAACCCACAGGTAGAATGAGAGCATGGAAATACTAATTTATTGTTCTTCCTGCTCAAGCTGTGATCTTGGCCTTTGTCCTTTGGTAGGTTAGGTGTGGAAGATTTCAGTTCAACTATCAGTTTGATTAATTTCCAAAATACATGCTACTTTTGGTTATTATTCTTTGAGAGCGTGGCAGTTGTATGGGAAACTGGTCACCAATTGCCCCAGCAGTGGTGGTGCAGCAGTCTGCTGTCTTCATTCAACAGTAGATAATAGTACATGAAGAAAGGCCAGAAAAGACTAAAATGGTTCATTAAATTTTTATAGGATTTTTTTTTTAACGCTGCAAAAGTCACTGGAAAGACTCCACTCAGTTTTAAATGAGACTTATGGCTTCTGTGTACTACACTCTTATCCTGGTGTGGCCACAGAGAACTCACTTTGCTACCACATTGGCATGTAGAGGAAAAAATACAACAAAAACTCCTGAATCAAGACAATGACAGGGACAGTTCTGATGGCCTCCACCTTGGCCAAAGGTGGATCCAGCTTTGCAGCTGTGAGAAGCCAGGAGCTTCCTCAGAAGGTTCCTCTTTTATAAACAATAAGAACTCTTTTGGAAAGATGTCACTGCTTATTAAAAAAGTCATTAATCAATCTGGAGACGATGGACTCGATGGAATTCTCAAATGCCACATGATAGCTGGAGTTTCCAGCATCTGGCTAGAGCTGAGTGTCTCCTGTATTTACTCTGGGGATTAGACTCTTCTTATCCCATTTCCTAGCCAATGAGCTTTTACTTTCCAGTTAAACTGCATTCAATTATAAAATCAAGTGTCTGCCAGAAGTCTTGCAGTACCCTGAAGAGTTTCAGAACTGCTGCCAATTAAAGAAAACGCTCCTGGTCGGATGGAGGTTTAGGGGGAGCTGTTTACTTTTCTGACTTAGACCTGCTGGAATAGTTGGAGAATAACATTCAGGGCAAATTGAACTTTTTGTTATGGGAACTTATCCCACCAAAGTGGATGAACATTTTTTCAAAGTAACCATTGTATATTTCTTTTTTAAATGTTTATGCTGTTGTCTCTGGGAAGGTAGGCAGCGTTGACCAGTGTAAGAACAATAACAACTACTGTTTGTGTGTGTTAACTACATCATCTGATTTTTTCTCTGGGAATATGGTTTAAGGTTTTCCCTCCTGAGTGAGTCAGTTGAACTGCTTTAATTTCCCATAGCATCAGCTTTTCCACAAATGTCCTGGCTAGTTTTTAGCTATGACTAAAATTAGTTACTGCCCCTTACATCATGGAGATTCAGTTCTTGAATAATTGTAATAAAAATGCCTTGTTAAAAAAAAAAGTAATAAAAAAAAAAAAGTAAATACCTTGACATATATCTGCCAAGGGTTTTAACCAGTGACAACTTTGTCTCTTTCTGGCACTTTATTTATTTTCAGTCTTAAAATAAAAATTAGAAAGACATTTGAAAGTGATATGTAACAGTTCCATCAGCTGTCTGGGATTTCAGAGAGGAATTCCCCAAACACTGTGGAACTTCCTACACATCCATCAAGTGCTGGTTATTATAATTATCCTGTAAAAGTGAGGTACCAGCTCTGATGAGAAGCAGTGCCATGGAGAAAGCCTTTTACTCCGATGTTTTTATCAAATTCTAGTTGGTATTTTACAAAGCAGTCCAGTTCAAAGCAAACTTTCTGCAACAATCTGCTGGAGTGGCTTTGAAAGATATGGCTCCTTAAATATTTCCTGTGTTTATAAATAATTAAGGTTTTATTACATGGCTTGACTGACCTGGCTGGGTAATCTACAAAGAGTGAACAAAGCCATGGAGCTGGTTCATCTGCAAACTGCAGTGATATATGCTGGTACAGATTCTGCTGTCTGCTTTGAGTAACTGCACTACTCTTCCGGGCAAATAGGACCATTGATTTCACTTTAGGGCTGGATGACTAAAGTAATCAACTAAGTTTGACATTGAAATGGTGTTGGATTTTGCCACACTTGCTGTGTATATAATATTTTCATAATTCCTGAATATGCCCTGTGGAAACCATGAGACCTAGAATTGGCCAGAAAATCATACTGTTGTTTCATCCCACTATAAATACTGAAATCAAGTGACTTTTTTTTTTTGAGTTTTCTTAAGAATTTTCAACTCATTTCAGAATAATTATTTTTATTAAGTTCTGTTATTATTAAGTGGACTTTTATTATTTGGAATAGCACAGGGCTGTGTCAGTCTGAGTAAAAGAAAACATAGCTACTAGTACTACTGCAAGGTATATATGGAATATTTGAAATAAAGCAAGGAACTTTGCCTCATATTTCACCCCTGTGGTAGATTCAACTAGATGAGGCAAATTTTTACTTTAAAGATTATGTAGTATTGCTGTAAATGGGCAACAGAAGTACTCATGAGTGGCTACATTTTGGCTAATATTTAGAATAAATATAATGTGCTTGGTTGGAGTCCTGTGTCTTGGAGGGTGCTTTGTTTTCTCACTTGCAGCTCACCTTATTCGTACCTTTGTAGTCCCAAGCCAACAGAGGACATTCATATTGCATCCTGCAGCATATAAAGGTTCAAGTGAACTTGCTGGTGCTGTTGGTTCCTGCAGTCAACATAGACCCAAATGAGTGTAATTTTTATTGACATAAAGCTGAACTTCAGCTTGAAAAACACAAAGCAGGCATGGCCATGAGGAGATTGTCTGTCTGGGCTACCAAATGAGCCCTTCCGCCCCCAGGCACAATATAGATCATAGAGTCACAGAATCATAGAATGGTTTGGGTTGGACACTTGGACATATTTAGGTCTTCCTAAGTAGTAAAGTAAAATTTTGAAGTCTTATTTTGTTTTTCTGGAATGGACAGACACATTTCCTAACGTGTTCCAAAGATCTCTGTTTGAATACTAATACCCGTTTCAACCTTGAGGGATGTTAGAAATCCAGTGTGCTGATTTGACTATGAATTTTTTTTGATGTCTGGAAAAAATGATAATTGTCATGTTGAATATGTTTGATTTTTATTATTTGCAGGGAAACGTGACCTTTTCCTGCTCAGAACCACAAATTGTTCCTATCACCTTTGTTAGTGCCAGTCGAAGCTACTTGCTACTGCCTGGCACTCCTCAAATTGATGGTTTGTCAGTCAGCTTTCAGTTTCGGACTTGGAATAAGGATGGCTTACTTCTCTTCACCGAATTGTCTGAAAATTCAGGACCTCTCTTGGTTTACCTTCATAGTGGGAGATTGACACTACTTATTCAGAAAGAGACGAAGAACCCAGTGGAAATCAGTGAAGGTACTTGAGTTTTACTTACTCTTATCTGTCCCCCTTTAAAAAACAAAGGTCCAGCCCCACAGGATGAAAGGATGATGATATAAGAAAGCACACAATTTTCCTTTCTCTTCAAATTTTCTCTTGCTTTCCAATGGTAGAACTACTCTGTGCAGCTTCAGGTAGGTCAAAGCATGAAATACAGACATCCACAGATCTCCAGACTCAGTGTATCTGACAGTTAGGTCAACCTCTGTGTTTTTAAACAGTCAAGCTAGATTAGTCTCAGTCAGGTCATAGGAAAACCTTGTTTCCCATCCTCAAGCTTGGCTTAAGTCAGCTGGGAGCCAGTGCAACCACTGCACGATTCCCCAGCATGAGTTAAGGCAGCCTCAGAGCTGATTTTCCTCCTCTGACTGTAGCTTTACATCCTCCCTTTACGCAGTGCTCAGAAGAGGGACTGACTATGGGTTTCCTCTCCACACACTCCCTCACTGCCTCCTTAACCAGTTTGCAAGTTGCTTTGTGCACTTGTGCACTGGCCAGATGCTGGGTGGGAGACTGGGTAATAAATTTTTCACCTTTGTTAATTACCTGGGTTTCAAAAGTGGATGAATAATAGAATAGTGGAACCTGCATGAAACTAACTACTACTAATAATACTAATGGTGTTTTCTACAAGAGCAATTGTTTTAAAATATGTAATATTAAATTATTCCCAGTACAGACTAAAAGAGGGCAAATATGTCTATTAAAAGAAGCAAAGATAAAATCTGACAGAATGGTCAAAGCAGATCTGTTCCTGGTGTGGCTTTCAGTCCCCTTTTTGGTAGCAAATGAGGCAGCCTTGCATCTATCCCTGTTTGTGTAGATTGCTACAGCACTAACTTGCTGCAATTGAATGTGGAAAACTGAGTTTCCAGCCTTTGTTGCAGTCCTAATGGAATTGTCGACAAAGCTGAGACAATGTCAGTATTTGGTTGGATGTATTTGTTTTTATGTACTTCTGAAATCATGAACCTAAGCGCAGCCTTTGTTCTGTCCAAAACATTGTTAAACTGCCTACTTACACATGGAAATATGCAGAAGTTGCAAGTGCCATATTCTGCAGATGTCAGGTACTTACAATAAGCGTATGCTTGCTCAAGAATGGACCTATTTTTGCCCCAAATGAGGCCTATTTTGTTTTGACATATTTTCAAACTTAAACATATTTCACCTCAAAATGGACTCGTTCTAGTAGAAAAATCATCAGTCTTTGGATTTTGCTGAGAAGGCAGCCTTTTATTCTGTAGAAATTGTGCCATTGCTGTGGAAATTGTTTCATTTTCAAATTCCTAAGGAAATGGCTTTTGATACACATAACACCCACAATTTTTAAATTTTGTTTTGAACTGTTCTCACAGTTCTTTGTGCCACTAAGTGCTGGTTTGTTTCTTCTGAAAGCTACATTAACAAAAAATATTCCATTAGGGAGGGGAGTAAATAGTAGTCTGTGCCTGGTCTTGGTGACTCCAGCTTGATGGTATTTTGAGCTGTAATTAGGTTAGTTTTGATCTGGGCTACTGTGTGTGAGCTCAGAACCTTGCCCACTGATTTCCATAGCCGTTGGAATAGAGAATGCAGAGATTCTTTGTAGCTGTGCTGTTCTATTCCACGAACGTGAGATGCAACAGATTTTCAGAACAGGGAAAGGAAAGGTTATTTTCCACTTTGGACAAGTGGAGGAAGTGGCTCTTTCCAGTACCATAATGTCTCACGTACCTTCATAGGTTCCTGGTCAGAGCAACAGTTCCAGCTCTCACAAGCCCTGTGTGTTAATCCAATATAGAAAGGTTTCTATACAGCCATCAGTAAGGCTGTGTGCAAACTTAATGCTGAAGGGTTGTAAGAAATGCAAATCCTATTGGTACATACTGGAGTTTGTCAGATTTCATATTGGATCCTGAGAACAGGGTATGAGCATCTCATTGAACCTAGTCCTCTGCAGTCTCAGGCATGTGTTTAGTACCAGAAGCTCAACATGGATCTTCTCTGAATGCTCCTGTGAGATTAAAGCCTTTTCCAAAAGACTTAAAGTAAGACATAAACACACACAAAATGTTAATAGTGTGCTACCAGAAAGGCAAGGGGCCCTCCTAGCTTACTGAGTTCCTGCAGTATAAGAAACAGGTTGGATTAAAGTGTGAGACAACATAATGAAATACCTTCAAAAGCTTTCCCTGTCTTGAGCCTTTTCTTCTGTGCCAGTTTTTTTTCCAGAGGTAATGAGTTGTTTTCAGCTGCCAGTTCTCCCTCTTTTGTTTGAACTGCATATTTGTGGTCACAAGTTGGAAACAAAATGAGGTTTATAGTTTATCTTCGTACAGTTGCCTTCTGTCCCTCTTTTTTTCACTCTTTGTACTTGTTTTTTGCCAGGCACCAACCTCCATGATGGGCTTTGGCATTCTGTTAACATCAATGCCAGAAGACACCGCATTACCCTGACTCTAGATAACAACGCTGCCACTGCCAGCCATGCAACCACTGTCTCAAGGATCTATTCTGGGAGCAGCTACTATTTTGGAGGTAGGTTGTTTCAGGCAGGTGCAGGCTGAGTTTTCATGGTGCAGATCCTCAGATGCTCACCACTGATGTGTCCACAGGTGTACTTTGTTTGCAGCTAAGAGCGAGTAACTGATTTGAGAGTTCCTATTGAGCTGCTGTGCATAGAGCACTGTGGTAAGATTAAAGGGTCTTGGTCAACCCTGACACAAAGAAGGAGCAAAACTGCTAACAGAACAGTAAAAGTGGGCTACTAGTAGTGGTAGCCAATGGGTACCTATATCTAGCTGGCAAAACATTCATAAATACAAAGCTGTCTTAGCCACAAGTGTTTTTTCTGAGTTAAAAGGACTGAGGACTTACTAGTATCATTAATATTCCTGTAGATATCACTGTCCTGATCAGGTTCAGTGACTTTAAACTTCAGAGCTTAATTGACATATGGCTGAGATCTACAAAGGTATTTAGGTACTGTGCTCTTGCAGAAATGAATGTAGATTTAGCTCAATTTTGAAAATGGGAAGAACAGGGTTGAAAAATACTACCTTCTGCTTTTTGGAGTGGAAGCATTAATTTAGATAAAGGGAGTGTCATCAGCTCTCTTTTTATCTAATATATTTCTGTGTAGTGCTTGCTGCAGTGAGTTTCTTCTGATCTCAATGAACCCTCTGGATACAAAACTAAGTGAGGATGCATAGGAGGCTTTGGATCTCAGAGCTGGCCAAATACTGAGGAAGCTTAGATAAATAGGTTTGGTTTGGGTTTTTTGCTTGCAGTCCACATGATTTCATCCTTTTACTCTGTGGATTGCCTCAGCAGCAGAATTTAACCCATAATGATTTTACAATTTGCACAGCTTTTTTATGGGGGTCTGTTGCTATCAATTGTGGATTTTAAAGAAGGTGGAAAAAAACACATATTGATTGTGCTTAAAACATGTGAAAACCACGTACTCTGATGTTTCCAGTGCCTCATCTCCTTTTTTTTTCCCCTTTAAAAAACATTTAATTTTTTCCTACTGAAGGGTTTGTAACACACAAGGTTGCATAGTGCAAGGAATGAAAATACTTGGGACAACGAGCCTCTGAGTTCTTGCATAAGGAAAGCCCAGCAGAAATAAATGAACATGCCGATATTCTTCTCTGCCTCTTCCCTTTTTCCCACAGGATGTCCTGACAATTTCACTGATTCCCAATGTTTAAATCCTGTTACTGCTTTTCAAGGCTGTATGAGGCTCATCTTTATTGATAACCAGCCCAAGGACCTCATTTTAGTTCAGCAAGGCTCCCTGGGGAATTTTAGTGATTTACACATTGATCTGTGTGGCATCAAAGACAGGTAATTATTGTTTCCTCCTTCTCATATTTGTTCTTTTTTTTCATCTTAGTGGTTTATAAATGCTGGTTGCATTAAGTGAAAATTCTAATCTGCTGACATTATGGGTATTAGGCATAATGGAGCTACTAATAGAAAATATTACAGCAGAGATAGGAGGACTGAAGGAGAAATGGTTTCAATTACATGAGGCTCTCTTCAAATTGACTTGTAGGAAATAGAGTATGCAAATTCAATCAAACTACAGATTGGTGAAAGGATTAAATTTTATGTATAAACAACATTTGATTGCTTTGAAGTTTTAGAGGGGTATGAAAGAGAGGAGAAAATATTTGATTTATGAGAACATGTCATCTCTTTAGTATACTAGCTGGTTTTTCTTAAGTGTAGATCATTTACAATTTTTCTTGTTGGCCATTACAGCTCAGCATATTTATAATGAAGGTATGGTACACCTCATGTCACATACTGCCCATTCAGTAGGACAATATAATGATGAAATGTCTGTATCTACCAGAGACACACCAGTTTAAAACCAGATCTGAAATCCCTCCTGAGCTGAAACATGACAGGAAACCCAGGTTTTCTTATAAAGAGTAGAGAGAAAATAAGCAACCACCATTTTTTAAAGCATTTCATAGTTTTTTCATTGCTTCCTGTGAATTTTTAGTATCTTAATATTTCTGAATTATTACTTTAAACGTGTGCTTTAAAGTTAGTATGTGTAATAACAGTCTCTGATTTTTTGGGTTTTCTTTATCTACTTAAGTTCTGAAAATGGAACTGGAACTGCTGGAAGTTTCATATGCTTCCGATAGTTAAGGGAGTAGGAAGGACATTTTGGAAATGCATTAGGGAGCTTCAGCTTCTAACATGGTTTGTTTTCAGATATGTTACTTAGAGAGAAGGACCTAAAGGCCAATTTCCCTTACACTTTATTGTAGGGAGGTATCAACATGCTGGAGCTGCAGTCCTTTGAAATTTGGCAAAACCTCTGTTATGTGAGAGCTTTGTGCTCATCTTTGTATATTCATGTTTGTTAACTTGTATGGAGAAAATACTGACTCTGCTAATCAAACCCATTCCCATGTTTAATGATAACTCAATTCAGGGCCATATAAATTTCATGCTTGGTGTGCCTGAAATGGTTCAGAGAATTGGTAAGATGCAGCTGATTCAACAAAAGGAAGTAAAATGTAAAATTTTGCAAAGATATATGTAAAATGTTAAATTTCCTGAGAATCAAGAAAAATAAAGTATTTTGCTGTTTTATTGGAAAAGCTGATCACTTAAGATCGAGTGGACAGTTTAAATGCAACTTGTCTATTTGCATATAGAAGAGAATTCTTCAGTTTTGATAGAGGTGCTTTGTGGGACATCTCCAGTGCCTTCCCTGTCACCAGTGTGTGACTCCTGTGCTACTACTGAAAATGTCCTCCTCATCTTCAGTATCTTAGTGATGACAAGCATCAGTTTGTGATCATACAAAAAAATTACCTAGGGAAAGGATTCAGACCTCATAAGAATGGTGGCACTTTACATAATCATTGTGTTGAATATATCACACAAGTAGGCAAAGGTGGTACAATAGATTGTGAAGATTAAAGCACTCTGTTCCAGTGTGCTTCAGTGGACAGCATTCAATTTATGTGTCTGTATTACATGATCTACATAGATCAATAGCAGATACAATCTGTAGTAGATAAAGTCATATAGTAGATCTGATCTACCTTGATCATCTAGTAAATATGATCAAAAAACAAAGGCAGATACTAAAAAAAAAAAAAAAAAAAAGGATTCGATTGGCAAAAGTGTTCCTCTTATGGCTGGATTTGGTGTATCAGTCATGGTGCTCTGAAGGGGAAGAGAGGAAGGGGAAGCCTGTGACATGGGAAAGAGTTGGGCTGAAGCTCAGAAATCCTCCTCACTACATGAGGGCACAAGCCTCACCCTGTAATCTGTGTAATCTGTGGAGATTACAACTTTCTCCTTCAGTGGAACACCCAGCACTTTCTCCCCATCTGGCAACTCCAACAACTGCTGAAGCTGTTTTGCAGGAAAGAGTGAAGGCTTGTTTTTTTGTTTGTTTTCCCAGTCATATTACACAGTTTACACATCTGGGACGTAATCTTGAGAGAGGTTAAATTTACAGGGTTGATTTCAGCAAGTTACAAAAGTGTGGGCTTGTAGGCTTTTTCCTCCTCAACTGTGTTATCGTGGAGGCAGTACCACCTTTGCTGATGGTCTTGGCCTTGGGTGGTGGTGGGTCCATCTTGGAGCCAGCTTGAATTGGCTTTATGAGACAGAGAAAGCTTCTAGCAGCTTCTCACAGAAAAGCCACCCTTGTAGTCCCCCTCTGCAAAAATCTTGACATGCAAACCCAATACAGAACAGATGCGAATTCAGATCTAAAGACTGTATTGCTGCCTGGTCGGTATGGTGAAAACACTTCAGAATGGTTTCTAATGTTGTTCGGATTGGTTCACTGCACAAAATGGCTGATGCTTCTAGTTACTTGAATTCAAGTAGTCACCGTAGTTCAGCTGTCACTCTATATCACAGCAGCTCTGGATTGTAGGAAAGGTGGGGTCTGGCTCCAGGCATGCAGTATCCAGCTACTCAGTCTCTCTAAATAAGGACTGTTAAAACTGTGTAAAAGTATCTTCTTCCAGAAATGTGATCTCCCTTTTCTTAATTATAAGATTTATTGCTGTGTGCACTGTAAAGCACGTGTTTCTGTAATTTTAACGCATGGGGGAGTTATGTAGCTTAATTAACATGCAAATGGGACATTTGTCTTAGTTATCTAAGCAAAAATCCTCTTTTGAGGAGTATGCCTCTATTTAGAAAGCAGTTTATTTGTTACAGGCTCATGGGCCGAGCTCATTCAGACCTGCAGTCTGCAGAAAGCAGTGGTTAGGCAGCTCACTGCAACTGCTGTCTGCTCTTAAGAAGAGAATTGATGACTTTGTTTTGAAAAAGGACAAACTGGGACTACTTTTGATGATGGCAGTATGTTTGTGAGAGAGAATCTAGTTGCCTAAGCGCATTATATGCAAATTACAAACCCGGTCTAGTGGAACCTGTCCCTTCCCATGATAGGGGAGTTGGAACTGTCTGATCTTGAAGGTCCTCTCCAACCCAAACCATTCTGTGATTCTATAGTATTTAAAAGGAAGTGGATTTCATTTTATCCATCTTTGTTGCCTTTTTAGGATTGCTGGATGCTTAGAAGTGCAGGTGCATGTCAGTGGGTGTTTGGCTCTGTATTGGATAATTGAGTCAGAATGTACAGTTTCTTACGGTATGCTGGAATTTCTCCTTTATGGTATGGTGAGTGAGAAGAAAGTAACATGGCAGAAATGTCTGGAAGCGAAGGTGCCATGAAGTCCTGGAATTCAGAGTCTTTTTTGGAGGAGAGGGAAAGAGTTATCTTTGGGTATCACTGCAGTCATTTACAGCAAAACCTTTACTATGTTGACCATCTCTGACCAAAATCCAACTGGCACAGGCCCAAACAAATAAATGCAGACTCCCTTTGAATTTCTTTTCAGTTCAGAGTGATATAGATTAAGTTCATGGCTACAGGGACAGCCATAACAGCCCTCACTCCTGGTGTTTTGCACTGTGGTTTTTGGGAAGGAAGGCATCTTCTGGGGGTGGCATATTAAACTAAAAGCTTCCATGGGTATTCCTGAGAAGCAAGAAAATCTAATGAGAACAGAATACTTTTTGTCTTTGGCCCTTAATCTGTAGGAAGGATGACAGTGTCAAGGGATGGGGAGGTGGCAAGCTGCATAAAAAATTAATTTACTTCTCATAGATACTTCAATTCAGAAGAGATTCACTAGGTCTCTAAGTGTATGGCTAGGCTCCCCGTCCTTCATGCACAGGTAGTATGTTAGGGGCTTTACAGACACAATCTGTAAAGACTTTTCTGAGTACTTCTGGTTTAGAGGGGAAAAAAAAAACACAAACAAACCACAAAAACAAACAAACAAACAAAAAACCCCAAACCCACAAAAAGATGTCTTCTTCCTAATGGTGTCTTCACTGACGCATTTCCCTCAGTATTTTACAGTGTTTGCAAAGACTTCCTGACCCTCTTCAAACAGCCTCCAGGAAATGGGTTAGGAATGTGGTTACAGAAACTTCTCACTCAGCAGGGTAAGAAATCACAACTACATCTAGTGCAGCAGCCAGCTGGGCGATGTGGCTGGTGTAGAGCTCTTCTTTCAGTCTTTTTTAGACTGAAATAGGTATTAGCCAGGGATGCCACTTAGTGTTTAGCTGTCCTAGGCTCATTAGCACTCATGCTTCTAACTTTCTGTTCTCTATAAACATACTCAGAGCCCAAACTTTTTTGAGTGTCCCTGTTTACATGAAAAGACACAAAATAGGACTGGAAAACATCCTCTGCAGAGAAAGATTAAGGTCTGTCTCTTTAACCAAAAAAGAGATTGCTGATGGGAGGCAGCATAATGGTCTTAAGGTGCTGAAACGCTGCTGCAGCACAGAAGGGAATATTGGCTTTTCTGACCAGGATGTCTAGGAGAGCAGCTATGGCATAAACTGCCTGAGGAGACTGTCAAGTCTCTGTCACTGGAAGGCTTTCAGAATTAGATTAGAGTGAGAAATAACAAACACAGGTACAGGTTATCCTGCCTTGGGGTATGAGGATGGACTAAGTGATCTTCTGAGTTCCCTCCAGCTCTTTGCATTACTATTGCATTCACTCAGGCTTCTCCTCCAGTTGGAACATCTGTGTCTTGTTCTTGAGAAATACCAGCAAGAGTAACACTACTTAAGGAAAAAACAAAAAAAACCCAAACAAACCCCAACAAAACAAAAAGAAATCAGAAACAAAGAAAAGGACTGGGAAATATCTTTCAGGAATTCAGCTCAGGATTTCTCTCACATTTGGTAGGAAGCTGATTTGGTAGGTGTATCTCTCAGATGCTCTAAGGCAGTTCTGTGTCAGGGATTAGGTATCCCATAGGTATAGTTTGGCAGTTGTATTTTGTTGTTCTTTTATAAATAGAAAAGTATATATAAAGTTTGGAGTGTAGGGAAAGGGGGGAGAAGGAGCAACACTTTGTACTCAGTTGTCACTTCCATGATTTGTCTTTTATTTCAAACAATGCATTATTTATTTTTACAACTGCAGGATGAAGTTCTGTGATTGACGAATTTATTGTCCTGTTTTTTTCTTGGAATTTCTTCTTTGCGGATTTCATGATGTCTGAAAAGATAGTTCAGCTCAGGCTATGTATTTTTGTTTGATGAATAGTAACTTGATTCCCTTCTGTTTGGCTATTTTCATGAGATTCTCTGACTTCTTGGATTTGAGGTGTCTGTCTATCTTTCAGATGTGGTCAAAATGTGTAAGAAGTTTCTAAACACATAGGAGGAGATGGGAAAAGAGGCACTGAATAACTATGGGAACATCTTTTCCCTAGTAAATAAAACTAACAACTGTGTGTTGATCCCTTCAAAACTTCTATTTCAGTAGCTAGAAGATGAAATGCAAATCCAGTTGGAGTATTCAGTGACCTCAGCTTTGGCCTGACCAGCCCTTTCTGAGAAGAACATCTTCTCTGGACCTCTCGGAGGTGGTATCTCTGCAGTTCTGACTATCAGAGTCTGTAATTCAGGGCTCATGGCGGTTTCTGAACCTGACACTGTTCTTTTGTGTGCCATGAACTGTTCTTTACAAGGAGAGATTAAATAGGCTAGGACTTTTCAGCCTGGGGAACAGAGAGCTAGGCAGGGATGTGCAATGAGGAGCAGCGTGAAGGAGACGAATTATAAACCAGAATTTGCTATTTCTCTCAAATTCAGATCCTACACAGCATTAAATTGGATGCTGTTAAATGCTGTAGAGGTCAAATATAAAGAAGCCAGTACAGCATACATGAAGCCATGAGCCACAGATTGCTGGAAGCTGGCGAAGTGTTCAGTGGGATGCTCTTATTTTATCAGCATCATGTTATCAGAGTAAAGAAATTGGAGGAGTGGCACTGTTAATCTGAAGGGAAGTCCAGAGGGAGGTGGTCATCTTAAAACTAGGAAGCTCATGTTCCTCACTGTTTTTTTAAAAACATCCTTTTCATTGTGGGCATGTGTTTGTACCTTTTGTTCAAAACAAAAATATATATTTTGCCATAGCTGTGCTAATCTCAAAAATATATTGGAATCTGTGTATGTTGCTAAATACTAATTCTTTCTGCGCTGTCTTTCCCTAGATGGCATTGGGATAGTGAGGGTATGGGTCTGTCTGTGTGTGGGCAAACAATGGAAGGCACAGCCTGGGGGGAATTCAGGCAGCCTCTCATTTAAAAATAAATGAAATGGGTAGGAAAACAAATATGCAGATGCTGAGAATTTGGCCGCAGTATTGAGAAGCTCTGGGATTTCCCATTCAGTAATTGGCTGAAATTACCAGATTGTGGGTCTAGAAATACTAGCTTAAGTCCTGAAGTGGAATTGGTTGTTTGCTATGGTTGGCATCCTGTTCAGAGAATAGATGCAGGAATGTGGGCTCAAGAGATACTGCAGCTCAAGAGTTGCCATGGATATTAGGAAAATGTGCCAGAAAATCATTAAACCTCAGTCCAGAAACACTGTGGATTTCCATCCCTTCATCATACGGCACAGATGCTCCCTTTGGGCTGAGCAAGCTTCTCTACTCTTACAGCAGATGGACCCTCTGGAATACAGCAGCAAGGACTGTGGTGTTGCCTGCAGCCTGAAGGCATGGGTTGATTAATCTCATCCACTTCTTGTATGCAGTGGGAAAAATTGTTTTGCAGCCTTAGTCATAGAGAAGAAAATTCCATTTCCAGGAGTTCTTACACTGTCCTTATACAAACAGGTAAGGTCTGGTGCAGTTTCCCATACCAGCTCCTCCAAACTCTGTAAAGAGAAGCGCTTGGGAGGCATTGCAGTTGGAATAGTTTGTGCCAAACAGCTGCTGTAAAGGGAAAACTGGCCTCATTTCCTCTGACTTGACACCTCTCCTGGAAATAGTCTTCTTTACCCATCAAGATGGTGCTAGACAAATGGTTGCTTCCATCAGGCTTTTGAGGCACATCCTTAAATGTGTCACATTCTTCTGAGATTAATGGTTAACAAAACAAACAAACAAACCATGACATTGGTTACATAAATGCTTTTGAACTTCTCATCCCCATTCTCAAGAATGAGACAAACTGTTAAGGAGCCTGCAGTTTCCTATCATTCTGCTATTCCAGCCAGTGATAAAGTAGCTTGAAACTATTGACTTTTTGGTAATGAAGTTTATCTGGACAGAAAAATAGCCAAGGAAGATGCAGAAGCATGGTGTTATACACCCTTTGTTATATTGTAAGTTTTACACACTGTTTATGCTTGTGTGTATGAGACAAAGTAGCCTTGGGATTCAGAAGGCCATTTATATGTTGAAATCTGTCATTATTCATGAATGAACTGTGAGGGCAGTTGGAGCCTGCTTTCCTTCAGGCTCAGGTTCCCATAATGCATAGATAAATGTATGCATTGCTCTACCTGTCTACAACTGCTAGGATACTTTAATCTGATTGCTGCAGTTCGTGTTGATTTTGTGCTGATGAAGCTTTGACTGAATTGTCCTATTTTTACTTGGCTGGCACCCTGCCCTCACTATAGCAAATACTGAGAGTACTTGTCAAGGACAACTCTGGAAACTTCAGTTCCTTTAAGTGACCCTGGGGGAGGGAGAAAGGAAATACATTAAAAAAAAAATAAAAATCATATTGAACGTTGAATCCACCTTGGCAGATAGACAGATGGTGCATCTGGCAGGATATACTGGGAATTCCAGAGATCTGCAATGAGGAACCCAAACTTGACCTCAGGTATTTTCTTATAAATCTTGGCAGCGTTTCTTCTCTGTAGTATCAGCGGGCAGGCACAAGCACATACTGATATTGCTCTCCTTATTAAAACAAGATTCATCTGCATATTCCAGTTCTCCTAGCAAATACAAATGGATAAAGCAGCATGTGGTATACATAATAATCACTGTGATGGGATTGGCATTAACAGCTTTTACCTCATTAGGGAGAAACATACTGAGTTGATTCATGAGTTTGCTTCCCTGTACTACTCAAGTTACAGAGAACAAACAGAATCTTCAGTCCTTATCATTTTATCCCTACCCATGTATTATCTGTGAAAGTTCTTCATAACATTGTCTAAACAAATTAGCTCAAAGTGTTCTTCTTTCTTGCTAAATAGAGCTGACCTTTTAAATCGTGCTTCATACCTACTTCCTTTGTAGATTCCATTAGATTTTACTATCAGTTTTACTTCCAAGAAATAATGATAATTTTTTACTTTTTCCTCCTTTCCTTTTAATCCTGAACTTAACATTGCTTCATCTGTTGTACTGCCAAAATGGGCCTTTGGGAAATTAATTACTATCGCAGGTGAAGGGTGTTAGGGTAAATCTGATGAAAGCACAGACCCTTTTTGCATTTCCCAAATCTCTAAGATTTAATGTATGCCCTGCAGCAGAAGCCAAACTTTGTATGATATTTTTCTCTTTTCCCCAAAGTTGGACATGCAAACGAGAAAATATCCTAGCTAATTATGCCCAGTGAGTTTTAATTTTGTTTATTACAGTCCCAGGCTGGATCGAAAAAGCAAACACTTAATATTACAATCACACACACATGAATACCTGCAGTGCATTGGAGAAGGAATTAAAAAAACCCACCCAAACATCCATTCTTTTCATACTGTGGAAGAGGGAAAATATCCTAAATCCAAACTATGTTGCATGGCAGGGAGGAAAAGGTGAAAAAGGTATCTTAATGACATAATCCCTTGTAAAGATCAATAGATTGTGGGAGAAAGTATTAGAAATAGAGAAATACATGATGCTCTGTGGTAGTGAAGAAAATCTTGGATCCTTCCTACAAGTAAGCACGTACATCACAAATCAGACATGCTAACCAATATAATGTTAAGCTATTGCAGATAGCTTATTTTGGAGTGTGAATCTTGGAAACCCCCTCAGTACCACCCAAGCTTTAGGGTGGAAGGGCAGGATGCAGAAAAACAGAGGAAGATTTAAAAAAACCAAACCCCACAAGCACCTAAAACCTGGCAATCAGCATTAAAATCGCCACAGTTCTGAATACCATCCCCATACCTTCTCATATCTATTGTAATATTTCTACTTAGCCAGATCATGCATGTAGTGGCAGAGCTTTTCTCTCTGGAAGCTTAAGGGCTGACTAGAATGAAGTGTAATAAAGCCACAGAGAATCTCCTGCTCTTGGGTTGGTATATGAGCTTTGCACTGTGAGATGAGCTCGGTCTTCAGAAATACTGTCTTTAGGAGAAAAACAAAGAGGCATTCTTCAGATTCATCTGCTGCACTCAAATCATCTCATCTGAGTTGGAGACAGATCATTTTTTTATTTAGTTTTGTTCTTTTCCAGATATGTTTGCTTATTTACTTGTTGTCTCATGAAAATGGTGCTGAATTCAAATTTCATTTACCTGATGCCATTACATTGTAACTAACAGCCATGATGATCTGGCTCTTAAAAAAAAGCTGTCTAGGAAATGCTGTGAAAGGTAGCTACAGAACTGGTTTGAGCAGGGTGACCTCATTCCTATGACTGCAATGAATTGTATGTGTGGAAAGAGGCTGGAGTTGGAGATCACCTTTTGTCTTTGATACAGGGTAGAAGCACTTCCCACTAGTGTTGGAGAAGGAGGTTGCCCTGATGAGACCCTTGTGGAGAAAGTAGGCAGGTTGAAGATTGGTAGAGGGCAAAGTAAGTGATTTTTGGAGTCTGACTTAAGCGTGGAATGAGTTTCTGAGGGTACCTGAACCATGTTCACCCCCACTGCTATTCCTTTAGATTCAAAATTCAGGGCATGTGTACCGTCATGGTAACTTAAATGCAAACTGTGAGGATGCATCTAGGATATGGTATCCTGTCTTTGTTTGATTTTTGCAGATAGATTTTCTGCTTTTTCTTTGAAAAATAATGAATTCTAAATAGAACAGCTGTCTGTACAGTATGGTTTATTTGTTTCCCTTTTTTCATTTTAAAATTTATATAAAATCCTCTTGGCTGATTCTAAGCCAACCTGTCAGCACATTTACCTCTGTCAAAAAATGTAGGTATTCACACAACAAAGCAATCAGATATTAAACAAATGGCTTTTATCTAAGGTATAGATAACAGGTGCTTTTTCTTTCACGTGCAGAGTTCCCACACACAGCCTCCTCCAACAGTTTTGTCCCAGCCACATGCTTGAGGGCTGTTGGAATAAATGGTCAGATCTAAATGTGCACATCTCAGTGCACATCTCACTTGTGTGCAGTCTGAGAGATAAGGTGGCCACCAGCAGAAAGAATAATATATTTTAAAACTTTGATCATCAAGTTTTGCAAATCTCGGAAAGAAGAAAAACCTAGCTTTGTCACAAATTACTAAAATGACAAAAACAATGCCTTTGGTTTTCCCTTTTAGATATTTTTTACATCTGTTCACTGTGATAGAGTAAGTAATTTCCATAACAGAAAATAAAAACTGTCTTTGTTCACATTACTGTGATCTGTTTGTACTCTATTACTTCTCAGAATAAATGTAGAGAAGAAAAAAGAAAACTGTAGTATGCCACAACAACTTTTGAAAAAAATGTTGTTCAGTTTTCTAAAGTTGCAAGAGGAGAGAGAAATTGGGAGGTATGGTGATGAGGAGGGAATGTGTGCTGAAGAAAAATAAAGATATGAAGAGTCCTAACTCTTTTGCACCCTGTCTTAATATTACTTTACTCACTCTGCCTTCCTCCCTCTTGTTTTGTTAGTTTTCTTTTTTCCCTTCAGTTAAGGAGACCTAACCCACTATTTTAACAGAAATGGACATCCAGGGCACAGTAAGAGTGGGATGTGGTCCTGTGGTAGTTTCTTTTCTAGTGCTCTCTGACCTTCATTTATTTTCCCTTGGTAAATCCCTGAAGTTGTTACACGTTATCTGTGTAGTAACATTGGTGGATTTCTCTTAAAAATGCTTGCCTGGTCCCCTCTTGAACCCATTCTATCCAAAATAACCTTTTGCATGGAACTTCATGGATTTACAGCTCATCAAAGCAGGAAGAAAATCCGTGCCATTGCTATTGGCCTCTATCTGTTGGATTTAGTGTAAAGCCAGCATTTTACTGAAGCAGAGTATAGGCTTTTACAGGAGCACTGTGAGTTTCACCATACATACATGTCTTCTGTATGACATCTCTGTTCATGTTAGGTTTTGCTAATTATACATGGCATAGACACAGACCCTAAACATGAAAACATGCTTGAAATAAAATCAGTTTGGGATAATATTGAGGCAAATGTTTTTTAGTTAGAAAAACTTACCTCGTGTTTTCTTTTATGACATTATTGAGTTTTTATGGACTTTCTGGCTGCCTCAAAATTATAGATATTGACAGCATTAAAATTGAGTGTGTGCTCCTGTTTTGTTTCTCTTTGAGAGTCTTTGTTTTCCCTCTTTATTTAGGAAGAATACAGTGGTGCAGGCAGGATGTGTTGTGCTATTGCAAAATTTGAGAGGTGCTTATTGAAAGTACAGAGTTTATTTCCAGCCAAGTGTAATATTAAATGTGCAGAACTCCTTCAGCCTTCTCACTCAAGTAATTTTGTCATTGTTATTTCTTCATCATTCCTTCGTCAAAGGACCAAATTTTGCCCTCTAATCTCTTTGCATTTTGTCTTTTGAATTCAGAGGAAGCACACATAGAGTTTTGGAAGGGAATGTTTCATTTAAGGACAGTGGATGCTTTTGTGCAGGCTCTTCATATTGCTAAGTAAGCAATATGGCAAGATGGCTAAGGTGTGTGTTTTCCAGCTTGGCTGAAGGAGGGAAAATTTTATTTGCTTCATTTATTTTTTTGTAAGGTTCATTCACCATTATATATTCTATGAATTAATCTGGAATCTGGAAAATATGAGTCCCAGATCTGGCACAAATTGTCTTAAGCAAATCATTATATTTCAAAGCTTCTCATTTATGATGCTCACAAAATCTGAGTTGATCTGTTGGTTCTTTTTAGTTGCAAATAGGTCGGAGGTTGCCTGCTGCAAGTTTTGTCTATAAAACTATCTGTGATGCCACTAAATGTTTTGATAAAATTGCTTGATACTACTAGTATGCAAATATGAATTTATAGTTTAAATTTCATGTATTTAAATTCTTCAACATGAGTATCCAAGACAGTAAGCAAATGGAACAAACTACAACTTATCAATGCCTTGATTATTTTTAATCACAACTATTTCTTAGTTTTTAGTTCTCTGACAATTAGGATAAATTTTGTGCATAATGAAGACAACTGTTCAGTTGGAATGGGATTATCGTAATTATTAGAGTTACAAAGAAATCTCTTTCATAAGCTCTGGAAGGGCGTTAGTTGTCTGACCAAAAAAGAAAAGATCGGTACAGTTAGTGCTAATAGAAGCAAATAGACTAAGGAATAAAAAAGGCTTAATTCTGAATTAATTAATATAATTAAAAGCTTGCATGGCTAGTTTGTCTTGCATTTTGTGTGTTGTTGGGGAAAGAAAAAGTGTCTGAATTTGTTAGACAAGTAGAACTGAGAACAGACCTTCAACTTTGAGAAGTTTTAAAAGAAAGCTTTTACATCAATAAATATGGCTAAGCCTCTAACATGAGCTTTTGGCAGACTATAGGTGAGTAGTAATTAGCTCTACTGCACTGTGTTTATTAATAAAAGGTAGTTTAAAATAGGCAAAAAACCATTTATCCATTACAGTGATGACATAACTTACAACAGTAACACAGTACTGTTCATTTTACCCTCCAAACAACATCAGATTACTTTACTAACATCAGATGTTTCTTGTCACCAGCACCCTTATGATGTAAATACTACTGCTGGTGTGCAGGTGACATAAAGGATTTTTTGTTACCAAACAGGCAGGAATAAAGGCAGTCTGTTGAGGGCAAGGTCACTCACAACCAAATAGGAGCAAGCTGCTCTTACAGGCAGAATTTCTGTCTTATCATCATAGAGCTGTTGAACCACTGTGTTTCTCCTGCAGCCTCAGGAATAAACCTGGTGGGGAGGTGCTGGTTCAGGAGAGCTGGCACAGCCCTGCAGAGCACAGCTGGGTGCAGATCACACTCCAGCCACTCCTGTTTGTACCATCCTGGAGACCACTCTTGCTTTCTTCAGTATTGACCCAAAACCTCTAATTCTCTCCTTTCCATTGCCAAGAATAAATGTAATGGTAGAGGGGCTGAATGGGCTGTTCATCGTACCAGCAGGGTGTTAGGCTCTGCTAGGTGATTTCCCACCATAACATTTAAAGCCAAAATATCATTGTTCCTCAGACCTCCTGCCTTGTATGGATGGGAAAAAGCAACAGTTTTGCCAATCCGTTAGTTTCTTTTCTGTTTCAGAAATAAGGTGTCTCCACAGCACAGGAAAAAGCTCCCTAATGAACTGGAAAACCAGGCATGCATTTCTCATTCTCTTACCTCATTTTACATTTGAGCCCAATGATTAATAAAAGCCATAAAAATTACTTTTATAAGACCAATATATCTTATAATTATGTTAACAGGTGTTACAGATAGTTATAAATAACATGCTTTCTTCTTGAATTCCTTATGCCTCTAATAGTTGAATAATAAAATAATATGAGTAAGCATTAGTAAATGATTTAATCTTTCGTATTAAGTTTTTTTATGATTTTTATAGTTTTATGTACAACGGTATAAATAATGATCAAGTAAACCTGAGTTCCAGAACAAATCTCAGACTCAGACTGACACAAATGAGTGTATATATGCACAATGTGCTTGCATACAGCACCTTGAGCATGTTGAGGGTGAGAGGTTAGTCTGACAGACCTCTATACACACAAAGAGGTTTCTTTGGGATGTCAGTGTCTGGCAGCTCTAAACAGCCCTTGGACTTAAGTAAAATGTTTAATTCATGGCTGATGGGGCTTGGGAGATTAGGGAAGATGGTTCCCAGTAGTGAATTACTGCTTACACACACAAAATGTGTTTTAATTATAAGGCTTCTAGAAGAAACAAACTGAAAGCCACGGTTAAAGGCAACAGACATACTCAGATGCAGAAGTATTTTCTAGGGATGAGATGAACTGCAATAAAATCGTATCTTCAGCTAGTACAAACCTACATGGCCCCAGTGACTTCACCACCATCACAACTGAAAAATCTGGGCCATGAAAAGCATTTTTAAGCTCAATTTACAGCAAAGCAAACTCCCATCACAATTGAATCACTGTAAACAAGTTGCTCATTTTTCAGAAGACAAACGTACAGTGTAAAAGAGATTATCTAATATACAGTAAAGGGGAAAAAAAGGAAAGAAAAGGCAAACAGTGGAACAGGTTCTCTTTCTGTTTGGGCTGGGGTAACTCCATTGTGCTGTCTGTGTTTACACTGCTGTAGTTCAGATCAGCATTTGCTTCTTGTCCTGGAGACTGAATTTATCTCCTACAGCTTTTATTTCTGTTCACTTCCCAAGCTGCATGCTGTTGTGCTTCTTTCTTTCAGTAATTTGCTTCCCAATTAGACTTTAGAGGCACACCAACTAAAATGAGGGAAAAAAGAGAGAGTGCAGAACTCATAATTGAAGCATATTTTCATGCTGTTTGTGTTACCACAAATGTAACTCAGCCTAATTTTGATAATGATGCCTGTTTAATCAGAGAATGGGGGATTCTTCTTTGAAACAAGATTTCACCTGTTACTTGTACTTCTCTGTGCTCAGAAGGCTTGTGATACTTTAATTGCTAACAAGTGGAGGACAAATGAAATGTTTTTATTGAGAATGATTTTTTACCTGCTTGCTGGATACACTAAATGTTGTTGTCTTCAGTACTTGTATTTGGAGTGAATCACAGATCAGAAGAATAATTAATTATTTCAATTATTATACAGTGATTCAGCACTAGGAACCTCTTGCCTGAATGAGGACTTGAAACAATGTTATAATTACATTTTCAAGCACATTATTTTTATGTAAATGTTTATAAGTAATCGCATTTTTTAAAAATTCTCTCCAATTAGGTGTTTACCCAACTACTGTGAACATGGAGGAAAATGTTCCCAGTCCTGGACCACTTTTTATTGTGATTGTAATGATACAGGCTACATGGGAGCCACCTGCCATAACTGTAAGTAAACCCGCATGTACAGTGTTTTCTACTACACGTGGTAGGTTAAGGTGTACATAAACCAGAGAGGAGCTTTGTGAAAGGTCATATGCTATTATAGAAAGTAGGGTGTCCTGACATGATTTGAATAGGTCAAGAACTGGGCTGGGAGTGCACAGGAATCCATTTTCAAATATGCATGTTTCTTGGCAAAACTAGATTTTAACTGGTTTTCCACATTGTTATCTTATATTATGTATTGATTTGTAGAATAGTAAATTAATTTTTGTACACATTTGTCATTAGACAGTTGAATTTAGCTGGATTGAGCTGGGTGATTTTAATACGTGTTTGGGCTGTACATTAATTTTGGCACCTTGGCCTTCTCTGTTATTAGATTATCTGAACGTTCATGTTGCAAGAATCCAGTTTTCAACAGTTTATAGTTTTGGAATTTTGCTGAACTACTATTTGGGCTGCTGCTATTAGCAAGGATATAGTATCTGAAACAGTGACAGTACATGAAGCATTCAGCTACTAAACACACTGCAAAAGGAGTATTAAGATGTTTTATTTTTTAAAAAAGTATCAAACAGTAGAGGTACAGCATGCTGAGAATTCTAATAAAAAGAGAGAGAGAAAGGGGAAGCCAAAGCAAAGCCTTTTCATACAGCTGAATAAAATGGAAAACAGAAAATGAAGGTAAACTTCCTGCTTTGTCTCTGGAAATAAAGAGAAAACAAGAGTGAATAAGAATAGGAGTTCCAGGAATACAGCTATAACCACTCTGGGTGTTTGATGAGCACTTGGACCGCAGATCGGATGAGAGTGGTGAGAGATGCACTTTTTAATCTGTTAAGCTTAAAAGCAGACAAGAAGAAAAGTTACTTAGTGGCTTCAAGCTGAGAATATTGGCAGCTGTACTGTAGCTCTGGAGACTTTAATGTTTGCTAATTAATGGTGAAATCATTTGTGGCATGGGGTGTGCAGCTGATGGGAAGCTATTTATAGATTCATCACCTGAACTCTGCGTGGTTAGCACAAAGGAAGATAAAAAGTTTGGTGTTGAAATCATGCTAAGCCAGATGAAGAATGGGAAGAAAAATGTTGAGTTTATAGATTTGGAAAGGTTTCCTTTTTGCCTGATGTTTTTGTTATTTCAAAAGGCATCACCCCTCTTCAAAGCCTTGAAACCCAACCCAGAGTACATGCAATGATTGAGGCCAAAGCAGAGTATTTACACCAGCTGATGGCTGGTACAAAACTAGATGGCCAGATTGGTTGGCGAGAAGGGGGAGACTCCTTGGGGAAGGAAGAGGCTTGTTGCCATTGACCATCAAAGGCAAATATGAATGCTAATCTCTGGGCTACATCTGTACTGTCATATCAGCTTGAGGCCTGAGGCTCACTGTGCCAGCTCAGTGTGGCTTGTGTCCAAAGGAGACCATCTCATTACTGCAGAGGACCTGTTCATGATTAGGTTTCCCCATAGACATTGGTGCGGAGCTTGTGAAGCATCTAGGAAGCTCTCAAAGGCACAGGTATATGTATCTGCAGTTTAAAGGTTCACTGGTGTATAAACTACTGTGACAAGAAGTTTCTCAGGAAGATCTTGTGTTAAGACTTCCCAGCAGGTCAAGCTGTGCACACGTGATGTACAGCTATTCAGCTGGTCAGCTTATTTACAGCCATATTATCAACAGCTAATTAGACTGTAGCTAGATTGTAGAGGCAGCTGCCCTGATAAACAACAGTATTATTCTGTAGAAATGTGTTTGTGTGCTTGCAGGATGTGATGAAATGATTTCAGAGCTGGTGGGCACATGCAAACTGTTGATAAGAAACCTGCAGAACAAGAGACATTACTGCTTTCAGCTGATGGTGGTTGATGTAGGATAGTACCTTCTTGCAGGTGAATGAAAGCTGCAGGTCTGATCACAGCAGAACTCCAGAATATCACAACTCCAGAATATCCTCAATATGCAGGCAAGAATTCCCATCATGTAATTCAGTGCAGTTCCAACAAAATAAAACATCTAATTTCTTAAGGTTGAAACATGATCACAAGAGATTTTGATTTTTACTAGAATACTGTGGCTGATGGCCCTGAAATTGAACTTGTACCATTTTGGGAAGGCTATTTCTGTTAATAAACTGCCCTTCAGACCCAAGTCCATGCAGCAGCTGTGTAAAGATTTAACTGGTAATCTGCTACAAGTCAAACAGAGCGACTAGTCTCACTGTCAGATGGATTTTTTTTCTCTCTGACTTGAATCAGTGTGGGTTTTGCCTTTATTTGGTGTAGTGTTTGTAAGAAGTGGGTGCCACTGGTTGAATGACACAGAAGATACAATCCTTGCTGTTTTCGGGAAGAACTGCATGGCAGGCATCTGTGAGCCAGAATTAATTGATTTTACCAGCTCAGGCTAGGAGACCTTACCACTTTAAGAACCAAGATTGGTATATACCTTGTCCCTAACTTATTCTGTCATAATCTTTAAAATGTTGAAATACATTTTGTGTTTGATACATAAGCAAGCTTCCATATATTCATGGACCACACTGGATCCTGCTGTGGGGACTAGCTAGCAATACAGATTATTCCTGCTCCAGAGAGTTAGTAGTTAAGTTCTGAAGGGAAAAAACATGCTAGCACAGGTGATGGAGTGCTAGAAGGTCTTCACCAGCACCATAGGTGGTAGTTTAAGTCTACCAGGTACATAATTATTTCTAGGCTTTCTTGTATGCAAAAAGTCATAAGGCAGAGATTAAAAAGAGGAAGAAATTGAGTGCTCACAGGCATGATAGAGTACCATGGGAGAAAGCTATAATGTGCTTGTTAGAAAAATATAAGGCTACGGCCAGAGGAGTTTGACATTTTTGACAGGGCAAATACCAGAGTCATGTCAGATAGACAGGCAGGAAATATGCTATGAAAATAAAAAATAAATAGTTTGCATTTGGTGCATCAGAGGGGAAGTAGACAGTGGCAGGCTGGAACAGCAGGATGATAGAAGGCATAGCTGGGACAATGTTTGAATGACCACATCAGATACGTGAGACAGGACTGTGTGTGCCATGACTGAAATGTATATAGTTGAAATTAAAAATGTGGATGAAGCAGAAATTCGCATCTCAAGATACATATGAAGAGCTCACTTGGTCTACACATGGCCCTAATTGAATCTTCCTAGAGGCAGTCAGTTTTCTGCAGACCTTAGGTACCTTCCTGCTCATTCAAAATCTCCTCTGATCCTTGGAAACTCCTAAACTGCCATGGGAGGTATGGCAGTGTACCTGGTCCAGGTGAACATCTGCTTCTAAAACAGGTATAGGGTTGTGTCCCATTTGTGGCAGACAAGTTTTATCCTGAAGTCTCATCTAGTCCTGTTTGTGTTCTCTCTGAGCTTAGCTGCAAATACAATCAAAAAAGTGCTAAAATCCATTGGTGTCTTCCAGGTTTTAGTAACTTATGGGAGGAGTCTGAATGTTCTCCAACCAGGTTGTTTCTTTCTTGCAAAGATTATGCCCAATTCATAAGTCCAATTCTCAGTTTAGTCACTGATAGTTCTCCTTCACAAGCTGCTATTCTTTGGAATATTATGAAAACCTTCCAAGTCTTTTCTTGTTTTTTTCAGAGGTTTGGTTATTGCGATTGTTTTTTACTTCCAGTGGGGAAAGAGGGTGTGGTTTTACCTCTCATCATTCCATCTTCCAGTAGAATTCACATCTTGGTGCTGGCTAGTCACAGCACTGATGTGAACACAACTGATGGGCAGTTGTGTTTTCATCATTGTACTGTCTGTAGCTGTGAAACTCCAGAGCATGTGCTGGTGCCTCACTGTCACAAATGCATCAGGACTTGCAAGTTGATGGCAAATACCAAAATTGTGCTGACTGTCCCTGGGTAGCCACTTCACTGCCCACAGTTTTGTGAGGTGAGGAGTTATGGAATAACCAAATAGTAGGCAAGTTATACTTGCTTCTGCATGAGTTTTGCTGTGCCTTAGTTTTTCCATCTCTGTTGAGAATAAGATCCAATTTACAGGTATGTTAGAAGGTGTGTGATCTTTATCATCCACTCATACAGTATAGATTCTTTCCTTTGAAACTACTGTTTGCTTGAGGATACAATCTAATTTTGAGTCTGTAGAATGGATGGCTTTGCTTTTTGGTTTATCTTTTCAATGTGCTTCACACACTTGGTATTTAAATAGGCTGGAAGATTACCTCAGCTGAAGCCTTTTTAATGATAGATACTTTCCTAATTTCTGCAGTGGGTTAGGTAGCCTACTAATCCATCAGGTACTCTGATATAATCCAGATAGATAGGAGAGTATCCTTTGTGTAATCACATGTATTAACTGAGGTAAAACAGATAATAATGTAATCTTTGTTTTCTGTTTTCCTATTTTAGATAGAAACACTGATGTTAATACATGGCTTAGGAAAAAGGCCTGGGTGGGATTCAGCTCATCTGTTTTTTGCTGCCTGATACTGTGACATCTAATCTAAGATAGTTGTTTTCTCTCTCTCTCTCTCTCTCTCTATATATATATATATATCTATAACAGCGTGAGCTAATTCTTGACAAATGTCACTGTGAGATAGGGTGTTCTTGGTAAGTTCATGGACAACCTGTGAAACACTTCGGTGTCTGTAGAAGGAGGCTGTCTTAGCTTGGACTTATAGTAGACAACTGAAGCTGGATCAAAATTATAAGTATATATGTATGTGGAGAGAGATGCGAAGTCTTTTTAATTGAAAGGTCATAGTTTAAAAAGTGCATATTCATCTCTCTCTCTTTATTGATTCTCCTTGTAATTATCATGTGATAGAGAAAGCAGTAGACCAGTATAAAATGGCCCTGTGACACAGAATGTTAGAACTTTATTGCAAGGTAATGATTAGTAATCTTCTCTTTCTATGAGTTATGTTAATGCCTTAGAAAGTATCACCTTTACCTTCTGTATTTCTGTTATTTTTACATATAATAGTTTTCAGATGGCCTTTAGTCTTGGGTTTATTTTTTCGTTCCGAGGAGTGCTGAACATTGGTATAAAAGATTGCAAGAAATATAAAATAATGGCTTTATTCATCATGTTCTGGGGATGTCAACATGTCCCAAAGCTTTGCAAGGTGATAATTAACAGAATGTAATTTAATTCTGGATACTTGCTTTGGTGTGTGATCTATCTTGCACATACAGGCATGTGTTTTATTGGCCTCGATAATTGCTGGAGGAAAGATCCATCCAATAATGGAAATGTCACATAGTCATTGATATGACAAACTTAACATAACTTCAGGCTTTGAAAATATATTTTTGAATATTAATGTGATTACTGCATATATAATTTTTTATCTGAAAAACTTAATATACCTTCAGCCAGATTGCTGGCAGTACTGGAGCCATGTCATTTCAGCCTAGAGAAGAGGAAGCTCCAAGGTGACCTTATAGTGACTTTGCAATATATAAAGGGGGCCTACAAGAAAGCTGGGGTGGGGCTTTTTACATGGGTGTGTAGTGAGAGGACAAGGGGAAATTATTTCAAACTTGAAAGGGGAGATTTACGATAGAGATTAGGAAAAAAATCTTTAGTGTGAGGGTGATGAGATGCTGTAAGAGGTTTCCCAAGGAAGTTGTGGCTGCCCCCCTCCCTGGAAGTGTTCAAGGCCAGGTTGGATGGAGCCTTCAGCAACTTGGTCTAGTGGAAGGTGTCCCTGCCCATGGCATGGGGTTTGGAACTAGATGATTTTTAAGGTCCCTTCCCACCCTGGCTATTCTATGATTCTATGATTTTAAAGTACCAGCTATGGTTTTGGTAACTCCCATGTTCCACAGGAGATGCATACACAGTTTGATAGCTAGGCAAATGAAGTTCAGGGAGTTTCAGTCTACCAGATATCAAACAGTGAGTTTGGTCGAGTAATGTCCTGAGTAGCCAATTTTCTTCTCTAAGATTCTTACAATAGTTTTTTTCCATGTGTATTTAAGTACTTTGCTGTTCTTTGACTAAACATTACACATTCAATATTCATATCAAGCCTTCAGTACTATACTTGGTGTTCCTGCATATTTGTGTTCACACTATGCTTCTGGCATATGAATTGTCATTGTTTATTTGGTAACAAGGTACTGTCTTATTAATGCTTTCCCTTCAGTTTGTGTATCTGTGAATTGTACATCTGCATTTCTCAGTGGTGTTCATTTAAAAAATGTTTTTGCCTTTGCCTGACGTTTCTTTGTAACTAACAGCAAAAATACTCTGCTTTGGGATTTCACTGCAGAACAGAGTGTGTGGGTGACTGCCTCAATCCCTTTTGAAGCCTGCCTGTGTCAGGTGTGACCATCGCCATGGGGATGCTGGTACTTTGAAGAGCAAGGCTGAAACACCATGCTTCCCACAGCATCCTGGGAGTCTTTGATTTCTCCTTTCTTTCCAACACTGCTCTTAAAATGGTCTAGGTCTCCCTGACTGCTTTCTTGCAGCAGCAGGACTTGCAGGTCACCCTGCAGCAGCTCCGGGCAGGGGCAGCTGGGCTCCCTGACTGACACAGCCGTCTTCAAACCTCAGCAGGGAAGCGACAGGGGAGGATGGGCTGACAGGACCTTTTGTACCTTGGCCAGGGGGAGCCTTAGCTTGGATGGTAGGAAATTCTCTAATCCCCAGGTGTAATGAAAGGATCCCTCCCAAGCATTCGTTTAGGTGACATTGTGGTAAGAGTAATTTCAAAGCTATCTACAGAAATAAAACATTCCGTATCAGGTAAGTATATACATATTTTTAAAAAGCAAAATAAGCCATCTGTCATCCAGGCACATCACAATGGAGACTAAATTAGTCTGTCAACAGCAGAGCTGTCATAATCCAGTTTTTGAGAGTACAGATTTCATTTCCTGGCATTTAAAAAGATGATTGTATTATAGAAGTGAGAATGACGAATGTTCCCAGCGTTCATTGCCATGTACTTAAGCTTCTGATGTTGGAATGAGAAGAAACTCCCATTCCATGTTGCTTTATTTTTTATTTAGAAAAATCCCTGCCTGAACTGTATTACTCTGAGTCTGTAAGAACAAATTTTTCAGGCTTGGAGCATACAAGCAGAGGGTGAAACAGCCATCTCCAGTCTGCCTCCAGGACCTCTGAACATTTTGGTGAAAATGTTTAATTGGTCTGTGTCACCATTTATGCACATCAGTTTGTCCAAGGTCTGTCCAGGGCTGGTTGCAGATCCAAACTGAATCCCTCTTACTGGCCTTTCCAATCTAACCAGTACATAAGTTTTCATCTTAGAATATGGTAATAATAATTATAGAGCTTATTGTTACAGCTTGAATCTAAGGTGCAAAAAATCACAAAGCAATGAAATGAGTCCCAAATGATCTGGCAGTAAGTATTCCATCTACAATTTTTTATGACTGTACAATTGTTGGGGGTGATAATATGCATCTCACAGCTACATCTTGGGGGTTGGACTAGATGATCTTTTTTTATGACTGTACAATTGTTGGGGGTGATAATATGCATCTCACTGCTACATCTTATCTGGGGAATGCACAGTGTCAGCACCACCCAATTAAATCAAGAATTAAATTTCTTTAGGTCTCTTTATTCTATTTATTATTTTACCATAAACTGTTATCTCCCTCTGAGAAATTGAAAATTGTCAGCTATGCTTATTAGATCATGAGAATCCAATTTAGAAACATCAATACTACAGAAACTAGTTTGGTAATCATAACTAGTACAGTTCAAATTCTGAATTTCTAGCTCAAGAGTATTTGCAATGCGTGATCATTTTCCAAACTATTTGGAAGTATGGTAGGAAAGAAATACTGGAAAATTTAAGGTTCACTTTTAATTTTAATTTTTGAGGAAAGTTATCAGTGTCCACTTAGTGCATTTGAAAAGGACAATGATCAAAATCAAAACAAAACACCCGAAAACCCCAAAACAAAACCAAAACGCACACACACAGAAAGAAAAACCAAAACCAAACTGCTTTTGATTTGGAATTCACACTCCTGGTTGTATCTGTGCCAGTAGTATACTGCTGGGTAGAGGGGAGAGAAGTTTACTTTCCCTGGTCTCCCAGTAGTAAAACTGAATCCTGGGTATCACCCTAACCTTTGCACTGAGTCCAACAGCCAGCACTATTTTAAATACAGATAAGGGGTGCATCTTACTCCATGAGTAACAAGTTCATTCATACATCCATTGAAGAGAGCGAGCTTTAAATGGATTGCTCCCTGGGGATTATTTGCAGAAGTTCAAATCTTTGCACAAAGTATAATCTAAGGGTTTTTAGCTGAAATAGAACAGGAGATGAAAACTGAAAAATAAAAGTGGTCTGAGAGGGAGTAGAGGTTTTATAAATGAGGGATGTGGGTGCAAAGGAAACACGGTTGTTAAGTACTCAGGAAAACTGAGGCTCTATCTGCCAGGGAGCTTCACATTGAGACTTTAGGTGCATGCTAAGTGAGAGCTATCATGGAGATTCCAGGTGCACTGGTTAGGGCAAAAGTAAGATGGGAAGCCAAAGCCAAATGTCAGTATGGTAGTCAGTGAAAAACTGAATAAAAAGATGTTATTGGAAAAGATGGATATCTGACTTTGCAAATTTTTGTGCTCAGTCATGTGCTGTTAAAGGTTTTAGCTACAGCAGGGGTACAGTCTCTTCTGGTGTAAGGACTGTAATTAAAGCAGTTGGATTAACAGGTTCAAGGTACTTCAGAGAGCAGAACAGTGATGAAATTGCTTGTATTTAAAACTTGTCAGGTCCTTACAGTCTATCAAATCAAGGCAGAAGTTTATTTTCCAGAATCGAACTAAGAGGGGCTCCAGACCTGACTGCAGGGTGCAGGTAACAGCTACTGTGTGTGCTCTGGCTGACTAGCTATAAGGGTCTTGAGGCAGGAATTAGAAAGTGAAATTCTGTAGTTGATTTTACACAGAAAGTCAAAAGAGGTTATTATAATGACATTGAAATCTCCTAATGCCTTTCTGGCATTGAAGTCTGAATCCAGAATCATGGATCTATAGCCTGAACCTTGATCAATCAAAAAGCATATTTATAGTTTTTCTAGGTGCTTCTGTTGGGATGTGGTGAGTGTGGCTTGAAAAAAATTCAGGATAGATATGTTTCAGATTTGTATTTTTGATTTTCTAGCTTATGAATATCTCCCAGGTGATACAAGAGAACATGTAGAATTGTGTGATATTGATGTGACTGGGAATAAAGTGTTTATTTTATAAATCCTGATACAAAGTTTGACAAGCCATTTCCTAAGCACCTGGGAAAATGAGAAGTGAGAGCTAAAGGGAAAGATGGGCATTGTGATCAGTGAGTAAAGCAGTGTTCAAAACGAATGCTCTGATGGGATGAGTTGTTGATCTGAAAAGCTGTTTTAATTTGAGATACTTAACACTGAAAGAGATACCTGAGGGAGAAATTGGGGCATAGGATTTCACAGAGGATTATAAGGGGTTGGGAGATATCTTGAACTCCATGAGCTTTGTCCATGCCTGAACACCACCAGTGCAGCTCATCCTACTGAATGGGGAAGAGCACATCCAATATTTAGGGAAGCAGCTCTTGGTGTGGAAAGTGGGGGCTCTCAGGCTGCATCAGCCATCAGAAGACAGCTCTGGGAGGATTTTACATTTCTTTGTGAAGAACTGCAGTGGCTTTTAAAAAAATTATTTCAAGAGCACTGCAAAACTGTCAGCACAGGGTCACATAAGGGATTCTGTGGCAAAAACAACAAAAGAAAACAGATATTTCTGATGTCCAGTTTCCCTTACTAAATCTGGTATCTGAGTAAGCTGTTTCTTGTTTTGTCTTCATGGAATAGGCACTGTTACCAGCAACAGACCACCAGCCAAATTCTGCCCCTGTAACACCTTTTACACTTTACCTGTCAGACCTGGCTGTGAGGCCCAAGCCACACCTGCAGGGGGGTAGCATGGGTTGCTGACATCCCTTTCCATCCAGCAAACAGCTTCATCCTGGCTGCCTGCAGGAACTCCGTGGCAAGAACTTCAGTGCTATTGCTGCATGATACTGCAGCTCATTCCCAGAAGGGCCTGAGGAAACACAGCAGGGGCTGAAAGTCATAAACTGTGGTTTTCAGTGGTTCTGGCTCAGTGAAATGGATGTTGCTGCATTTTATAATTTTATTTTCAGTGGTTGGTATAAGTAAAAATTAGTCCAAAAACAGTGTGAGAGAGGGTTAGGGAAGAAAAACTGATCTTGCTTCTTCGAGACAAAAGACAACTCAAGAGTTTCACTTTTTAAATTATATTTTCTAAAACTACTTGATCAACATTTTAATGAGAAAACAAGCTTTGCATAAGCAGACCATAAATAGCATTATTTTGTTGATTTGGTCCCATTTTGGTGAACATTTTAAAATTTTAAAACAATGGAATGAAAATATAAACTCTATTACATGTGCTTCACTGGAAGAAATAAAATCACTATTTTTTGTTTGTAGCTTTTTGGGATTTTAGGTTTTTTAAATTTAAAAATAATGCTTGAAAATTGTTCATGGGTTCTCTTCTGAATGGGTGATGACTGTGACTCCTTTATTAAGAAGCTGCAATTACTGCAAATGTTGTTTCACATTAAAATGTATGCATTTGTTAACAGTTCCTTAATTAAACCTGAATTACTTTTGAAAGTGAGTCTCTATTACACACCTCAATGGGTGGTGACTCTTTGATGACAACTACAGCAATTGTTGCCTGTTGTTTCAAAAACAATGTCCTTCTACATCAGAGAAGTATAGCACAAACTAGAATGTAAATACCAAGGCAGTTTTCAAAGTTACAGTTCTGGGTTCTTAACAGTTGCAGGTGGCTGACTGGTTTTTACTTTTGTATGATATTTCTGATTGCATAAAGGGAAGAATGACTTCAGAGAGATCTTGTCATTCATTGAACCATAAAGACAGCTTCAAGTTGTTATCACTGGAGCAACGGAGCCTTTTTCAGCAAGTGAAATGGCATAACTTCATTCTGAAACTAGCTGTTGGCTCAGCCTGCAAAGCCTTTGAGCAGAACTTGCAATGGATGGTGCCCTTGAAATACCTGCCAGCATCTGCAAAAGAAATACCATTTTCTCCTTCATGCACTGTACAGCATAAAATAGCAAAAAAACCAAAAAAACCCAAAACAGAACTAAAATCAATGCCCTATCCAGTCTGGAAGTACGCAGTACCAAATGCTTAAGATACTGACATGTGAAACTTCCAGTGAGCAGCTACAAAATAAACTGTCCACCAGAACAGCTTTTCTCTGAGTCATGAGAGTTAGAATATGTTTTATGTGCGAGAGCTCAAGGTTTAAAGCCCTTTCCCACTTCTCTTGCTACTCCCTAGTATTTACTGCTGGAATTCCTTAAAAGGAAAACATACTAGGATGAATTTTCTCTGGCAGATGTGACTGTAGCTTCACAGAATCTTGTGCATCCTTTCAGATTTATACCAGTTGAGCCCCCTAGCTCTACACAACCTTCCTTTCCCTAAGTTGCTGTGCTAAAGGCAACGTCACAATGTGGGTAGATCACCTCTGTTTGCACTTGCCCATCTTATTAACGGATGAATCTTCACACCTTTCCCTGTTATTTTGAAAAAGTTACATCTGGCCTGCAGCCAAAAGAAACAGAAAAAAACAAAACAGTAAGAAAAGGTCTGTGATGAAGAATGGGTTTCTAGCTGTGCCAGTTCACTGACAACATACTAGCTTTATGTCTCTACCCGTTGCACCATCCTTTGTCTTCAAAAAAACTCGAAAGACAATTCAGGGGAAGCAATTAGCGTATTCCCTAATGAGACAAGATAAAGTGTCCTGCAATGATGATGACAGCAAATTCACTAAGTGAACTGCAGTTGGAGAACATTGCAAATTGATCAAGCCAGGATTCCTTGATTGCTCACTTAATTGCCTGTTACGGGCTCTCTCCTGACCCTCCGTGTCCCAGTTGCTTTTGTCAGCACTCCAGCGACTGAGGGTCTCTCAGCCCCTCAGGTTATCCACAGTGGAAGAATAGGTTCTGGTTTGGGGATTTTATTTCTTTTGCATTCAGTATGTACTCTTGGCCAGCTATCAGAGGGGAAATTTAGAGATCTTCTGGACTACTATAGTGTCCATGCTGACTACCTTAACCAGCTTCTTAGCTCCAAGAAAGGAAATGCTGTGCATAGTTAACGCTTTGTGGTGTTCTGCCTGCTAAAGGTGTCTGGTCAAGAGAGAAGTTTACAAAGGGAAAGCATATTTTGGTGAGTGATAAACGTGATTGACTGGTGAGACTCTTAACTTCATAGTTATTTGGGATTGGAACTCCTAGAGCTGTGTTTCTTGTGTTTCTCTCTCACTCTCTTTTTTTTTTTTTTTTTTTTTTTTTTTTTTCTCTGAAGTGAAAAAATATCCAAATTTCATAAAAAACCCAACTGATAAACTATGTTATAGAATTCTTCAGAATTCAAGTCAGACAAATGTACTTTAACCATTTTTTAAACCTTTCTGAAATTTGTTTCATTAGAGAAATTACTTCCAGGGAGTGAGGGGAAAGGAGGGTTATGAGTCCATAAGTGTACAGGAGTGGAAGTGAGGAAGTGAGAGCAATTGCTGCCTTCAGCTGGACAGTCTGGGACTGCATTTCAGAAGTGGCAAGGAAGTTGTCTGCTTGCATTTGGCCTGAAAATTGTGAGGATCAAGAGCACTGGGAACTTTGCAGTTGTATTTACAACCTCAACATAGCAGATATTATGCCATATGAACTTTAACTTTACTGGGCTGGAAAAAAGATTTGCAGTTGCTAACAAATGGGTTATTGACAGGTTCCCCATAGTATCTCCCAATCTGTGTGTGCCCTGTGTTTGCTGTATAATGATGTACAAGTGTACAAATAGTATCTAAGTGTGCTCTTAAAAATAAGGGGTAGGAAAAGGTAGATTTATCCTTAGAGCAGCCAAAGAGTTAAGTCCAAATATATTTCTGTGTGTTCTGCTACTTGTACCATGGAAAAGCTTACTTCAGGATTAGGGGTAATTATATTTGCTTGCATTTCTGCTACTGTGTCTTCCAAATAACTCTGTCTCATAGGAAGAAAAAAGGAATTAGTCTTTATCTATCTGTTAAGTCAGTTTGTATTTTTTTATTGTATTTGCTGACAATTAGTTGAACAAACATAAAATGTTGCAGAGAATAACCTTGTCAGTATAATCAGGTAAGTGTTTAAGTGGGTGGAAAAAAAATCAGTCCTTCTTCAGTGGGATTGGTAAGATTACTGTTGTTCAAGATCCAGGTTCACACCTGACTTTCTGATACCTTTTAAGTGTCTTTCTGGGGGAGAGTTCTCTTTGCCCCATGTGAAGTAACAGTTGTGATGCTTTGCCTGAAAACATGCCTCAAATGCAAGGAATAGTACTGGCCTGTGGGAATTTTGTGTTCTTGCTCTGGGTGAATTTCTATGCCTGTTTTATTAGCCACTTGGATTTTCATGGGCACTAGCCCTCCACAGATGAATATTGATAAGCAGAGAGCAAGAGTTCACCGTATAAAAATAGATCTAAAGCTTAAAGATGTCACCCAGGAGGTAGACCATATCTGAGCTTGAGCTTTTCTGCTATGGTAAAATGGTTTGGTTTCTTTGGAGTAGTAGGTGTTGGTAGGGGTTTGTAGCTACCTGTTAGCAATGTCCTGCAGGGAAGCTGAAAACTGACTAAAGTCTGTCATTTGTGTTGACAAGATAGTCATGTTGAGTGCATGTCTAGGTAGTAAATATACATATATGTGTGTGTATGTATGGCTTTGAAATACCATTTTTTTTATGCATATATGTATCACTTCATAACGAGAGGATGACACGTTTTAAAGTCTTGAAAGTCCATATCTATTTACCCAAATATTTGCATACTTCAATCCAAAATAAGACAACTATCCATGTCTTTAAAGCCAGGATACTTCAAGTAAGTAGTTAAATACGTGCCTGATTTTGAATATGGACTTGGGTTCAAATGCAGTAAACTCTTTCACATGCTAATTATCAGTGACCCAAAAGTTTGTTACGATAACGATTAAAGTTTGACTCAAGTATAAAACATGTTTGGTTTCTTCTTGTTTGTGATACAATCACTCTCTCTCTTAAAGCTATCTATGAACACTCTTGTGAGGCTTACCGACACCAAGGAAAGACATCAGGTTTCTTCTACATTGATTCTGATGGAAGTGGACCACTTGGACCACTCCGTGTATTTTGCAATATAACAGGTAATGGCCTAACATTGTCTTCATTGCTTTGTGTTAGCTGTAATGTTGCTGAAGTATCAATGTATTACTGAGAAGACCTCACAGCCATAGTTCTCTCAGTAGGGGGGAAAAAGCAGAGAACTGGTAGAAACTGTGGCTCAGGTCTGAGGAATTTCAAGTAGGACTGATGTAAACAGGATTTTTAAACCAAGTTTGAAGGACTCACTTTATATTGCTGCTAGGTGGTGTTTACAGTGGTATTTGCACCTTGTAAAGGGCACCGCTGAAGTATTTTTCATAATAATATAACTTTTAATTGTATGTTTATGTTTTTTACTAAAGACGTAGAAACTTAAAGTTCAAACCTTCTTTTGTAACTGAATGGTTTCTCTGCTTTCCTAGAATATTTTATTTGGAAATTATCATTAAACTGCTTGCACTGAGATAGCTCCAAACCTTCTCACTCTGACTTAAGCAAAAATATGAGTGCTTATGTGAGTGTGCTGCATTTGAGATCCCATACATATGAATTTATAAGAATAAAAAATATTTATAAGAATAAAAACCTTATTTGTCTACGATATCTATATGGAGGAGAAGGCATGGATGCTCTTTGCAGAAGAGATACCAGAGACAGGTAGCCAAACAAGTGCCTAGCAAGGTGACCTGTTGGTTGAGAATTGTCACCCTTATGGTTCTGGAGCTTTAAAAAAGTGTTTCAGATGAGTATACCTGTGCAGCAGACTCAGTGGGTCCTCTTTTGTATATAGGACTGTTGTGCAAAGGTATGAGAAGATTCCATAGTCCATATTGTGTTTTGGGGTAGATGACAGAGCGTCCTTTTGCTTTTTATTTTTTAAAATTGACAGGAGTGTGGCCAGGTGTGGATGAAATAACATTTTATTACCCATTCTGAACTGCTAATTTTGCTTGAGCTGCTTTGCCACATTACCTCCAGACTCAGTCCTGAAAACTAAGGACTCTGGATATTTATATTTTATCCTTAATCTCCTTGTACTTAAAGTGCCTCAAATTAAATGTTCATTTTTATTTAATTGAGCAATCATTGTGTTAATTAAATGCACACCAGTTAATTATTAAGTATGTTTTTATTCAAGTGTAACAAATATTTAATAAGGTGAGTCTCCTTCACTGATGTTGAATCTTGTAAGATTTGAAACAGTTTCACCTTTCTGTCTGAATATCCTTCCTTGATCTCCAGTGTGGGAAATATGCTCATTTTTATTATTTATCATATAAATACGTGTGATCAAAACACTGTCAATTCTTTTTATCTCTGTTGAAGAAGTAGGATTTTTGACAAACTTATTTCAGAAAGCATCTGCTTTCCTCAAATAAATTTTATCTGACAGAAATCCAAAAAGCTTATAGGTGATTTTCTCTCTGTCTCTAATGAACTTGCTGACATTCTTGTATTATTATTTTATTTTGAGGAGAAAAGTGGAAATGTGGAAAGCTGCAGAAAACTTCCTAGTCTGGGAAACTTTTTAGTGTTTCTTCTGTTCTCCTAGAAGTCTTCTTTGAGGCTGGGGGTGTGTGTCATTTGTCACAGACTTATCAGTTACTTCTGTTGAATAAAAGAGGACTGTGACACAGAAGGAAATTGCTATTTTACAGCTTTCCAGAGAATTTGAGGTACAATTGTGTTACGCTTCTGTGTCATCTAAATATGGTTTGGGTGCCTTAATCACCAGAACTTCTTTTCTCTCTGGAAACATAGCTTGTTGTTATGCTGATAAAAATTGTTTATAATAATAGATTAGATGCCAAGTATTGAAGAAGTAACTCAATTTTATGTACACAGGGATGGATACTGAAATTGTTATTCTTTTCAGGTAATGCTTTTGCATAGTATTCTGAAAAAATCAATGTTTAGGAAAAGTCAAAAAACATTATTCTGTGTTGTTATATTAGAGACATACAAGGAACAGAGAAAGACAGTCAGTGTTGTTGTTTGGTGACATAAATCCATACCACACCTCTTGTGAATGGAAAAATATAGGTGTTCAAAAACATGGATGGCTTCCATGTATAATGAGTCTATAGAAATTTAAAGGATAGTGAGGGGAACTGTCACAGAAAAGCATGGAGTTCATCAATGGCATAAAACTAACAAATAGGGATTCATTCTTTTTTCATGCTAAACAGAACTAAGGGGCATTTAAATTATTATATAGCGGGATTTGGGATTGTTTTGTTTTCTTTTTCCTGATGTAATGAATAATTCAACTTGAAACTGACTACCACAGAACATCAAGGAGAGGAAAAAAAAAAAAAAACAAAACAGGCAGGAAAAAGCTCCAGTCTTGCCTGATAGGTTCCGAAGGTGCAATTAAACGTGGAAGTTTAGTTGCATCTCATGGTTCAGGCAGTTGTGAGGCAAAAATCACTGGGACATTGGAATGAGTTTCAGGGCAATCTTTTGCCTTCCCTTACTTCTCTGGGTATCTGTTCACCCAAAGACAGAGTTGGGCTCATGTGCTAAATGAAGCTTTGCTTTTACTCAGGCTGGCAGTGCCTTTTGTATACAGTTCAAGCAGCAGTAACCCGTATGCCCAAAACACGTTCAGGCTAAAGAATTTTGAAGTGGAATGGAAAATCTGAGGAAATGACTCATTTAGTGCTTTTAAAAGTTAGAGGTGCAGTGAGCTAATGACTTCTGGGAATTACAGTGCCTTGAATCTGTTCAGCTGCAGGATGAACTCAAAGGAATCAGATCATCAGAAATGAGCAGTATCATTGCATTTAGAGAGCAGTGTTCTTCCTTAATGATCACTTATATTAGTTTGAAATCTTTTCTAATTTAGCTGTTTATTTGAACAAATAGGGATCTTATTTGTAGCCAGTTTTTAACCAGGACAGATTAACACCAGCTTTCTCACATAGTAGTATCTGGTCATAGGCATCCAATATGTGGATATGGGAAGTATAAACTTCACAAGTTAATTTATTGTGTCTGTGGTTCCAGTGATCTCTCTGCAGTCTGTCAGCTTTAACAGCCTACTGATGCATAAAAATTCTGAAGAAACCACAAAATTGCAATTGTCTGTGTTGAGAGGAAATTGGACAATCATACAAAGACAAAGAAGGAGAGAGAAATAAGGGAAAGGAAATTTTACAGGGGGAAAAAAAAAGAAAAAAAAAGAAAAAAAGGAAAAAGTATCAAAAAAATAAAGCCAATTTTCAGCTTAGCAAGAAATTTAACAGTCGAATGTCACAGGCTATCTGCTGATACCAGAGTGGGTAAATATATTTATTCATTGTCTGGAGAAGTGGCTGAAAAAACAGGGTGACAGAAATTATAGGTGACTTGCAGTTATTTGAGTTGGTCAAGAAGGAAGGAAAGTGTGTGGAGCACTTTAGAGGGATTTTATCTTGAAGACTGTTTATTTCTAATAAATAAGATACATTGTTGAAATAGGCACAGAAACATATAAAAGTATATAAGGATATACAAAGATATAAAAAAGAGCTTGAAAGTAAATAATCCAGGACTATTTAGATTGGAAAGACCCAGAGAGAATGGGCCACAATGACAGAAGATGTTCATCTGCATTTTCTTACAATAGGAACAAAGAGACAGTTCATTGGCAGTTGGAAGAAAACAAACTCAAAACTACATTTAAGAAAAAAAGACAGAACCTTATTAACATAATGTTTTCTTCACCTTATATATCCATTATACATGAAGTCAAGTCACTTTCACAGGGAAATTAATCAATTGGAAGCAGCAGTGAGGAATTCATACCAAATATACATTGTGTGTGAGGTGAGCCAGGTGTGTGTGCCCAAACCATGACTGTAGGATGCTGTAAACTGCAAGTGGGTACATTAATTTTTAATTTGGGATGATTTCATTCAGTGCAGTGGAAACATAGCTAGTGTGCTTCCAGGGCCATCTGCATAAGAATATGAACTGTCTCTGCTTGCTTTACTTGGATTTTCCCATCATCCATGGTGCTTAATACTCAGTTTTTCTGCATGAAGTACAGAGAAAATGTATCCTATCATGCTTTGGGGTAATGAACAACCACCAGCTACGAGAAAGAAATTTTCCCTGTAGGCCAATTGTTTGATAATTAGCCCAGATGAATTAATTAATCCTCACTTCCCACTGAAGTGATTGATAACAATCAATACAGAAAATGGCTAATGGACCCTCTGAACCTCTGGTCTGGCAGTCTTTCTATCATTTTGAGGTTTGTTCTTTTTCTCTTGTTGCTTAGAAATCTATTGATCTGTCTGGAGTGCTGCTGAAATACTAATAATCATATTCTCCAGTGCAAAGTCTATAGAGATGCAAAGTACATCCATGTACTTGTTCTGCTGCCCAGTATGGAAAGTGCTTGTAAAGATCTTTCCTCATCTCCTTCAGAGTAAATTTTGCCCTTGATATGTGAAAGCCTTGCTAACAGTACTTGTGAGTCATTCTGTCACTGTACTTCTTTACTGATGCTGTTTAACTGTATGCAGACCCTGGGCTGTCAAATCAATAATGCTTAGAAATTGCCATGACTAGATCAATGGCTATTTTGATCTTAGCCATGTTTTGGCCAGTCCTTCTTTTTTCTTTTTTCTTTTTTTTTTGCCTTCCTTTTTTGCCTCCAGGGATGCAGATGGGGGAAATCCAAGTTCTTAAGTCCTTATTCAAGGTCAAAACTGATGGTCCAAGATCTGTTTTCTTCAAACTGCTATAATAAAAAAATTATTAATGAACAAGAAGTAATCTCTCCTTTTTGCAGATCATCTCCGTTTGTTGTCTCCTCTCAAAATGCAAATATTGCTTATTTTTCTGATGAAAGCAAAGTAAATATTTTCTCAGTTTCAGAAAACTGTTTCATTTAAATTGTGTTTAAATCTTGGACAACGTAAAGCACTCTAAAATGTGAAGGAGATTGCCAAAGTTATACTTGCAGTTTGCCAAAGTTACACTTGCAGTTTTTTAAAAAATTGCCTCTAGCCTTTTTTTTCTTTTTTGGTCATTCAGCTAGAAATTATCAGTATTTTATTTTTCCATATCATACATATTCTATGACATGTAAAGAGGGTTGAATTCAGGAGGATACAAGTTGTGTTTGTAGCTGAAGTGTCTAAATAAAATATCCACTTACAATATGATACAGGAAAATACTGTAGCAGTTCACCTTTACTCACATAGCTGTAAATCAGGAGTGGACTGGAATGCAAAAGATAAGGACTGCTACAAAGCAGAGCTGGCTGGACCTCAGCCCCTTGCAGTAGGGATCACCATTGATGTTCCCAAAATAATTGTGGAACTGGTGGTATTATTTTACATGGCATCCACTTCTTCCTCGGTTTCCACAAAAGAATCTCAGTTCCTCACTCAGTATCACTATGTAATTTATTAATCCATTTTCCCCAAGACGTCACTTTTTTTTTTCTTTGTATGGCAGTTACATATACAGAAGTCAGCACGTGATTCAGCCCTTGAAATATTTCCTGTTTTACACTGTAGTTCTAGTTATAAATTTCTGGTTTGAATTTTTCATAAATTATTCCAGAACTTTGTAAAATGAAGAGTGTTAAGTGATTATATTATGTCAAAGGCATTGTGCTGTCAGCAGCTGCCTTGCTGTTTTCAGAGAAATTGTCAGGTTTCTGATGGGCATTCAGCAGAAGTCCTGCAAATCTTCTTCACTGTCACATTTGCAGGAGGGCACCAAGGAAGTTTGAGTAAAGAAGAACATAATTAGGTATTTTACTCTAACTTTTCCCTTTTAACCAAGAGTTACTGCAGCTTAATCACCCTCCTGCCACATTTGCAGTGCTCACAAATAAGCTGTTGCTCACGCCAGCTGTCTCAGTGAGGGGTGGATTCATTTGTCCCAGACACGGGTATCTAGTGTCATGTTGGAAACCTGCAAATGTCCTGCCCAGCCTCCTGGTGCTTCATAAGAAGAGTAGCAGATCTCCTGTGGACTCCTCTTCTTGTCTGCCAGGCTCATGCAGATCTCTGAGACATCACCAGGCATTATGAAATGGCAGAAAAGTAATTATGTGAGTATCCTAAAACTCACCTCACATGAAGGAGACTGGGTCAGAGAAAGCTGCACTGTTGTCACAAGTGCAGCAAGAGAAGCATCTGTTTTGCACTAGCAAGTTCAGGGACTGCCTCTCCAGTTTTTGGAGAGGGCTATTTGTCACTGCTTGTTGTAGATATACTATATTAGAGGAAATATGGAAACACAGGGTCATCAAGAAGTAGCTGGCAAGATAATAGTTTAGCATCTCTGGGCTTCAGCACAACATGGGAGATGAAGGTGCAAGGGGTCACAGAAGAGGTGTCTGGTTCTCTGGCAGAGCCACCTGGCATGGTCATTCTGCTGACAGAGGTGCCTCCAACTGTGGGCTCAGACTGAGCAAACTTCATGCCTGGGGTGTAAGAGAGTTGGGAACCCAGCTCTTCCCTCTCTGCCAGGGCTGGGGCAGCATGTCTGTGGAGCTGAGGGTGAGCTACTGGCTGCCAGGAAGGACTTGCAGATGGGAAACAGTCCCAGGCATGAGCATCCCTGAGGAATGTGCACCAGCAGGAGCAGCCTGCCAGTACCATCAGAGAGTGGGCTACATGCAAGTCTGGGGGCATTGTAACCCTCCCAGAATTGTTTCCCTGGAAATGCACTGCTGTGCATCTCTGCTGGCTGGAAGTGGCTGTATCAGAAACAAGGAAGAGGCTGATGAGCACAAAACAAGCTGCAGAAGCACATATTGCTGGGTCAACCAGCAGAAAGGGAAAAAAATAATCCATAGATAGGAAAAAAATAAATTAGTGAGTCTCAAAGGAGACTCAGAAAACACTTTGGAGTCAGTGAACTAAAGCTGATTGTGTAAGGAATTGTCTTTTCATATTCTTTGCGGGGTGTGTGTTGGAGCCTCTGGGTTAAACTGCCTCTGCAGCTCAAAGCAGGGCAGTGTTCAAGGAGGAGAGCCTGTCTTTTGTGTGGCTTAGGTACAGCTTTCAGAGCAATATTTGGCATTCAGTCTAGAGCACCATGAAACACATGCATTATATGAGCTCTCAGAACAAATTTTCTCTCTCTCATGTAGCATTTACCGTATGTTTGGCTTGTTGGCAGTTTAATCAGTCTGAATAATCTTGTTTTGTGACAAACCTCCTAAATCACAACGGAGTGATGCAGTTTGTATGGGTGAAATGTGCTCCACAGAGATATTTCGAGTTGAAGAATAAAAATGAGAATTAGACAATACAGAACTCATTGAAAGCCAGTTTTCCAGCTGCTCTAATTTCCCACAATTTAATTTGTGTGCCGTCAAAAGCAACTTGGAGGCTTCCAGCAAGATGATGGAACGATGGGTGAGGCTAAACAGAGGGTCTAAAATGTGCTGAATGCATTGCAGCCCCATGCTGTAAAAAAATCATCTCCTAGGACCAAATACAGGCAAGCATAATATCCTGGTAAATTGGACCATTAAATAAAACTGCAAAGTCATAAAGCTGTACCATTACCCTGAAATTAAAGCATTGTCACCTTTGAAATACAGAACAATTTAACAAGCATTTAGGAAACCTTCTCAAGCTGCACTTAACTATTCCAGGTTATACAGTAGAAGATGTGGCTACATTCTCCTACTGGGTTTTGAATGACTACCAGCTTGTATATGGTTTAAAATTTTACCAAGCTGAGACAGTAATAAAATAATAAAGTAGAATAATAGAAGGTAGAACTAAACAATGACCTTTGTCAGGAGAGCAGCTTTTTCATTCTCACTGTAAATTCCCAAGTGCAGAGAGAGCTCATTAAATTGAGTAAACAGGGAAAAAAAAAAACCACAGTATGGACGGATGTAAAAAGATTGTAACATCTCTGTTGAAATAAAGGAAAAATATCCATATCTATGTCGTTTAACAGTTTCCAGATACAGAAATGTCTAGAGGAGCTAGTGGAACTCAGCTTGGTTTGCATCTGTGATTACAATGTTACTGTCTAAAAATACAAAGAAAAACAAACGAAAAAAAAAAATTTTATTTTCTTTTTTTCCTTTCTTTTGAAAAATCTTCATATTGTAGAATAGGAATAGTATTTGAAGCCCCATTTTCCAAAGCCAGATGCATAGTCCATGCAGAGGTAGGTCTCTGCAAAGGCATATGCAAGTCATGGAGCTAAGTTGCAGACAGCTGCTGCTCTGCTTTCTAGCTGTACTAATCTCTGTGGATGACCAGATTACAGCTACTTTTTCTACATAGTTTCTGAAGCATACCTGAAATGCAGGTTCCCAAATTGTTGCCAATAGTCTTCAGAGAACATGCTGATAGAGCCGTAAGTTTAAAATTCCTTGATCTCAGAGGCAGACAGCTGTGTTCTGGGAGCAGCCCTAGTGAAACTTACACATGTGAATTTGAGAAAATAGTTTGATATTTTTCTAAATGCTTTCAGGTTTCAGGTAGAGAAAATGGTGGTTGAATAAAGCCCAAGACTTGATCTGAATGGTGAGGGTCTTTAGAAGAAAGGCTGTTAAAGGTGTGGGTTTCTGATCTGTGAAAGCAAGTGCACGTGGTTTTGCTATTGTTTTGGAATTATTCATGAATTTACTGCCTTCCTGCTCTTAGTCACTTCTGCTTCAGGGCAGGGGGGATACCAGTGTCAGCTCTCTCACTCTGTTTAAAGCAAACTAAAGTTTAAATCCTTTTCAGGCTTATTTGTTGTGTGCAAACAAAGGAGTGTCCTTTTGAAAGAAGGAACTTTGTTTCCTCTTTTACTGCCATGTGAATGTAGTCTCTTATTCTTCTACTAGGCTGTGTGTGACTTTGTGCACATTACCTTGCTTCTTTATGCCTAACGCCCCTCTTTCTAAAATAGAAGTATTTCTTCGTTTCCTGGGAAGGGGGAATAAGCGCGGCTGAGATGGTTGAATCTCTTACTTTTTCTCCTCTAACATTGTTGTCACCAGTGCTTTTGTCTTGAGTCTTCAGTGTGTTGGGCCACCCTTCTAATCTTAAGGCTTCCTTCAGACTTCAAGCTTTTAAAGCTTCTTTCATTGTGTTTTTGTTTTTTCTTTTCTCCTTTTTGCTTTATTGAAAATAAAAAAGATAGCAGAAGATGTATTTCTCTGTGGTCTTTCAATACCAGCTGTGCACTGGGAAAAGAAACAAACTTTTGAATGGTGATTGCTTCTACAATCTCAGAGGTATGCTTGCTGGTGGCTCTGAATTTCAGTAGATCAGTGAGCCAAACCTATATATTTTTGGAGAAGCTCTGCTGATGATAGTGTTTGCTTCAAAGATAGAGCATAAAGGGAATGTTTAAAGTGATCACCAAAGCACAGATCTGATCCGTAAAAGTAGCAAGTGTAACAGATCAGTAGTGTAGTTTAGGAAATGTCTAAAGTATAACTCTGAAACTCTTCCCTTTCTCTGCTATTCTTACATACTTTCTAAATCACAATTACTCTGAATACAGAAAGAAACTTGTTTTCTTTTTTCCTCTCCCTTTGGAAACTAGAGGATGGAAAATCTGCAGATAGCTTATTTCTGAAAGATCCCGTGGCAGAATAAAGTTCTTGAATGTCAAAGTTCAGATTTCATAGGGACAGATGAGTTCAGCTGTAATGATAAAAAGAGCACTGAAAATTAATGAACAGAGAGGAAAATAAGAGAAAGACCCATTGCATTGCCTGTCCAGCACACTTAATTACTGAGTCCTTGTCAATGACATTATGTTTGTTGATGTCTTATTCAGCCTCATTTCAAACATGTCAATTAATTACATTTTCAGTACTTCTTGGGAAGAATGTTTTATGCCATGCTCCTTTTAATAACCTTTTTTTATTAATTCTTTGTTGCTCCTAATTAGTAGGTTTTGATGCCTTTGGCTATTTTGGGTACCAGCATAGCACCTTTCCTGGTGTGCAAGTCCACAGCCTCGAAAGCACAGTGGTGTTCCCAGCTCTGATACTGTACTGCTAGGCTGCTGTGCTTCCTGGGCATTGAGAGCACTGATTTTATTGCAATGTCAAAATTATATTAATAATATATTAATAATTCTCAGTGGGGAGGAGCTTATGACTGCCCATCTGGAATTTCAGCAATGACTTCATTCCATTGTGTCTTGGTGTTGTGTTTCACTTACAGTATCAGCAACTTGACGTTTGTTTAGTAGATTTTTCGTTGCAGTCAAGGGTTAAATTTCTGACAGCTTCAGTAAAAGTTAGCTTGTCCTCAACTGCTTCTGAAAAATCTGTTCTGTTGGTATCAATCCTTGAGAAAACAACAACAAAAAACAACAAAAAATAGAGATTGTGGCTAAGAATCACTACTTTCAGATGTACAAGATGCGTGTTAAGTCATTGAATTATATTATGTTGGAAGGAATATACGTGCAGGACTGTGCAGGGTATTGTGTTGTAGTTGTTGACTGTGATTACAACTACTGGGACAAGTTTCACAAACAATAATATGTAATACTTCTTGTGATTTTAATCTAACTTTTGTGTATCACACATTACAGCAGTGTTTTTTGAGCTCTAATTCAAATGGTCCACAAGCAGAATCCTGGACTCAGCAAGAACCCCAGAATTACAGATCAGTGAGCAAACTCTTTCTGTTTACCATCACAGAAATTGTGAGTTTTGAGAGGGAATATATGGTTTGCTGAGTGTAAACTGTCCTTACAATTAATGCCATACATTACTGGGTGAGTAATTTCTCCTTAACTTTCAGCCAGATCTTGAACAGACCTCTTTAAATAGTCTCCAGATGGTTATTGTTACTTGCCAGTCATCTGAATGCCTCCGTAATGACAATCCATTAAATCCTCTGAGTGTCTTTGCACAGATAGTCCATTTAGGATTTTTATACACCTATTAGATTTCTGTTGGAGTAATCTGTGGGATATTTGTAGCTCTGAAAAATACTTCAGCTGCAATGCACTGAAGTGTCCAGGAAGCTTCAAGGCTCTTCATGCAAGTACATTGGGGAGTAACTAGAAAGCTCATGCTCTCCAAGAACTCAGACCAGTTAATGTGATAAAACCATCTGAATACTTAAATGCACAGTGTTTAAGATTGGTTTAAAAGGATTCAGTTCAGCATTATCCAGGGTCTCTCTGGTGAAGCATAAATAACAAAATAGAAACTTTTTTTCTAGATCTTGCCTCTTTTCTCTGTAACTGTCCATAGGCTTCTACAAGTGAGACTGAAAACTTCCCCTCATCAAATAACTGACATTTACTTCCTGAAAATTTTGACTTGTCACTATCTTGTATCATCACTAGGCAAGCAGTGGTTTTGATTAGGAGGGAATTTACTGGATGTGACACCTAGTGAGATTTACTGGGTATTACTGGGTATATAATTTACTGGATGTGCTCCTGATGGAGCACATGCAGAGTTCAATCCTGTGAATCCTCATTAGAGAGTTTGCCTTTTACCCTGGGTCAGTTTGGCGGATTGGCTATTCAGGCTGTCCTTGTTGCTATCTCACCAGAACCAGCTGGGAAACAGCTTCCCTGCTAAGCTAATTGCTTCTAATTGTGATGATCTCCTTATCAGGCCAACCCCAGTGCTGGTCATGGGCTGGGTTGTTTTGGTTCAGGTTGGGCTTAAACCTAGATTCTATCTACAAAATCCCTTGCTCTGCCAGTAAATCAAATGAAGATGAGAATCAGCTCCCCAGCATGCAAAAGCATCAGCATTTGCAGTTAACTACAGATGCCAAATCATATCTTGTTCTGTTCCATCATCTGAGCAGAGCATTACTCATCTTACATATAGAAAAATCTGAAAACCAAGTAAAAGGAGTGATCTGTCTTCTAGTTGGGCAGTAAGAACGTTCCTCAGTTTTAGCTTTGCGGATCCTGTTTGTGGTGAGTTTGTGCTACCTTATTAGCTCCTGTTCTGTGCTGTATGTTAGAACAGCATGCTCTCAGGCTGTGCTCTCAGGTACAGCTGTTTGCAAAAAGAATGTCACTCCCATGAGCCACATTATTATGTCTTTCCTCTGACGGCCAAATCAGATGAAAAGGATCTAATTTTTTTCAGATACTTGGTAGTAGAAGATGCTGAAGATCTTCCATGATTCTTGGGAAGTTTGTTGTTTCTCCCTTGCTCAGTGGGCTCTGTAGTGTTTGCTTGATCTGGTTCAGGGAGAAATAGAGGTGTGGGCTACACTGACGTGTAATTGGTCTTCATCACAAAGTGACTGTTTCAGAGTCCAGGGTCCTGCTGATGCTCTTTCCAAAGCAGTATAACGTTAGATTTCAATCGAGTTTGTTTGTTTTTTTCCCCTGCCTGTTGCAAGTTTTCTGCTGTTAACTTTCCATTCAATCCTTTTTCATTTAACAGAAGATAAGATCTGGACTTCAGTACAGCATAACAATACAGGGCTGACCAGGGTCCAAGGAGCTGATCCAGAGAAGCCATACACCATGTCCTTTAACTACAACAGCAGTGCAGAGCAGCTTGAAGCCATGATAAGCAGTGCAGAGTACTGCGAACAGGAGGCAGCTTACCACTGCAGAAGATCACGTCTCCTGAATACCCCAAGTAAGTGCTATGATTCCCAAATCTTTCCTGAGCACTGTCACTGAGCAGAAAAGAAAAAAAAAAAAAAAAAAAAAAAAAAAAATTAATAGCAGTACAGAACAGGGTGAAAAGTCTTACTTTCTTGGATGCTACTGGGCAGTGCTTGTCCCCTGCAAAAGGATCAGAGCTGTGCAGAGGAGCTTCCACTCTGTAAGTTCATGTGTACTAATTCTCTTAAAGCTTTTACAATGGAAACTGCTAAAAACTACTGTGTTTAACTGATGGTAAATTGATGTGTTTATTAATTTACAGTTTTTTACTCTATATAAAAAATATAAAGAAACCACGTTGCTCCAGACTCTTACGATGTCTCTGGAGAGGAGGGTTGCACACTCTTCTGAGTCCCACATCCCTGAATATGATGTCTAAGGTGCTTGGTAATACAGTTTCTGGAGCAAAACTGATTTTCCCTTTGTGGTAAAGGGAAAGGTCTTTTTTTCCTGGCTTAATGTAGCAGCAACAAGAAACCAGAGGGTCTGATTAATTTGTGTCTCTCTGTGGTACCAAATTTCCAGTGACTACTCAGGATGGCTGCCTTTCATTCAACTCTTTCTTGGGTTTGAGATTTTACATTTGCTTATCCAGCGAGATTAATAACATCAACGGCAGACTTCTGAATGTCTTCAGAGTCTCATTTGGTTATTTGCAAGGTCTGTATGGTCCTGGTGATTCTTCAATTATTGGCATCTCTTATATTTCTTAGTAAGTTAGAAGAAATCCCACTGAAAGCCTTAAAAGGGGATCTTGGAATGGAAGCTCCTAATGTGTTAAAATACATTTCCTAGTGAGATGTCTATATATGAAAAAAAAAAAAAAAAAAGTAAAAAAAAAAATGTAGTGATAATCTTCTGTAAATTGACAGTACATAAACTATCCTGCTCTGGGGCTAAAGCTATCTACCAACTGGCAGACTGGCTAAGATAATTCCTGACAGCCAAAGTTGTGACTATTGACTGCTCAAAAGTTGTGACTCTTGACTGCTCAAGGGAGAGGACATGGGGACGGTGTCCAGCAGCCCAGCTTGCACTCTTGCAGCTGCTGCAGTGCCACTGTTGTCCTGACAGTTGACCACACAAGGATTGCATAGCTCTTAACTCTTTAATACAGCTCCAGCTGATCAATAAGAAAAAAGGAATGAAATCCAGTGCTATGCATGTGGTAGACATTATATTTTTTCCTCTTTTTTCTTCCTTTTGTGTGTTTTTTGTATGCTTTTTAATTACGTTTCAGTTTTTCATTCTAAACTTTCTCAATATCCTAAGGCTATAACTTAGGCAAAATGTGGCACACACTGAAAAATAAGTTGTTTGACTTGTTGAAATTACAAGATACAGTTACAATGTGTTCTTATCTGAGAATTATGTGTTTTTAAATGATAGAAAGGCAATTTTTCCCTGAAGTCTTAAATAGCTATATCAGTTGATACTAATTTTGAGGTAAGCTGCTGCTACATTATCGAAGAGCTTAGAGAGCCAGTGGTGCTGAACACGATTGATCTCTCAAAGATTTCTAAAGAATTTTCATTCATGAACTGGAAGATGAGCTACAAGTGTGCATAACCACCAGGGTGTTTTGCTGGACTGACTACAGAAGGTTCTCACTTGTGTTGTTTATGCCCAGAAGTAGCTGGAGGAAGTTTGATTTGGGGCCAGAGCAACAGAACAAAAGTCAACACTTGTTTGTTGGGGTTTTTTTTCAATTCAGCCTAGTCTTTTGGATGCCTGAAGCACTATGTTCTCTCTGAGTTGCCAGGTCATCATAATGTGTAATTATGGTTAATGAACCACACTTCAGCTCATCCTTCAGAAGTCAATGTACAATGCACATGTATTGATTGCAAGGCTGCATTTGTAGGCCAGCAGGAAACATTACATGACCTAATCCAGCCTGGTGAACATCACCACTCATTAATACTTCTGGACTGAGCCCAGCAGTGAATGCTTGATGGAAAGGCATCTCCCAGAGGTACATCTGATCTTGCCAGAGCTATAAAAGTTCCCCTTACTGCAAGGAATCTAATCCATTTCTGAGCTTTCTCTTGTTTTGGCCTTTGTTCTTTTTTTTTTTTTTTTTTCCATGGAATACATTATTAGGATATCTCAGCTGGTAGCACCACAGCCCTACATCCCTGTCATGTTTTATAGAGAAGCAACAAAACCATTTCTTTTCCTTTTGCATTCATAACATTTCTCTTCAGCAAAGATGCATCTTCTTACATAGCGATTTTAGATTTGACCTGGGGAAAACCAGGAAAAATATATGTGCCTGGGCAAGGGGACAATCATGGCACTTTGAGCTGCCTCAGAGAGAAACCAAGGGAGACTCCTGGTTTGCATTGAATTGTACCAGTTTCTATCAAGGAGTTAGTCTTTCCACTCTTCTACTACCTCTTCCCCTGCAGACACAGGCATATCCCCAGCAGGTGTGATTCAGCATAGTCTCCCTGTTGAGTTACTTGGATTTCCATCTACAATGTGTCAGACATGCAATCTGGCAGTTGGCAAAGGAGTTTACTCATCTCCACCTCCTGCTGTCTGGAACAGTCTTATCAGTTCTCACTGTCATACTATGGCTTAGCTGCAAGCATGTCTTTGAAAACTAAAATTAAATTGCCCTGAACTGCATTTTTGTACATCTCTGCTATCAGATTTTCAGGACATTTGTGAACATCAGAATAGATATCTATTCATTAAAGGAATAACTGGCTTTCTCATGATGCTGACAAATGAAACTTAAAATTTATGACAAATAATTTTAAGTCTCTTGGGACTTCTCTATGCCTGCTGGAGAGACACTCACATAACTGGAGCAAATCTCGCAGTTTGCATTAATTAGGAAAGTCATCCACACTCTTAGCCAAAGATTGCAGACTTTACCACCTCCTCATCCTTAGAAGCACAGACCAAGACAAGCTAGCAGGAGAGAAGTGTGCTACCTCTGAAAGTGCTGTCTTGATTCTGGGAAGCTGAAAAGGAATACTCCTGGGACTCTGATTTCCCTTCTTTGTGGTGCATCTCAGTTAATACCTAGGAAAAGGGTATGTGCACAAGGATAGGTGCATGTGTGCACGTGCATGTTTAATTGAACTGTTAACATATAAGATGCTTGAAGGTACAAAAACACTATTAACTGAATAAGCACTTGGCTATGACTGAATTTGCTCATTTTTCTAGCAGCAGTGGGTGTACTCAAAGGCTTAACATTTGGAAAGCTGCCTCACATCCACCATATCAAGGACTTAACATGCTGACGGCTTTATCAGTGGCAGGATAGCTTGCTTTACAATACTTGGCTGACAGTCTGTCAAGTTCATAACACATTTGTGTAGGCAAGGACTGAGAAAAGATCAGTCCTGGAGCAAACTCAAAGAAAAAGAAATGTCTTTAGGTGGTGTTTTTTTCCCCTGCCTTATTTATTTTTCTTTTTCCAGTAGAGTTCCTGTACCATGTCACCTCAAGCTCTGATTTCAAACATCCATCCTGAACTACACACCTCTTACCTGAACGTTCTGCCTGTCCCTCTTAGGATCTGTCAGTTCCATATTATATGACTTGAACCGAGGTTGCCAACTCTTCTCCCCTCTGCCTCCTAGCTAGACCTGTGTCTTGGTGCTGAGGTGTATCATGTGCTGTCTCCAGGTCTGTGACCCCTTACACCAGCGACCTGTTTGCCCTCACATGTGAACCACTGTATTTGCATGTTATACCTCTGTTATTTGAGGGAAAGATGGAGCAGGAACCCTGTCCTGATTTCTGAGTTGAGACTTAATTCTGCTCCTGAGACTGTTCAGTAGTGGTTTATCTATGCCCTGTATGTTGCTAGGGCTCTTCTTCTGTGCAGGCTCCCTCTTTGGTTCCAGATGAGATCTCCAGTCATGTCAGAGCAAAGATGCTAAAATATGACTTGCACGGTCCTGCCTTCAGTAGTGGCTGCTGGTGAGATGCAGTTTAGAGTATGCAAGACTGGTTGATTTTTAGCACATCCCTTGATATGTTCCTATCACCCACAGTTGCTCTGTTAAGGGGATTAGAGTTTACACTATTGCCAATCCCTTTACTACCTGCTGTGGATCTGGTGCTCATAAATTTGTCTAATCACTTTTTGAACTTTATTATATTGTCTACTTCTGCAGCCTCCTAGAAAATCAAGTTCCAGGAGTTCCTTACTTGCTGCGTACATAACTTTTTTGTGCTTTAAACTAATGTATTACTCAGTGTATTGAATTCTGACATTGCAGGATGTGGTGAATCACAGTTCTGCACTCATCCAGTGCTTTTATAGTCCTTTTAATTGTCCTTGGACCTTCACTAGCTCTAATATTTTATTCATCAGAAATGACCCACAGGTGTTTTGAGGTGTGGTTTGCACCATGGTTTCCTATAAGGGGGACATCACTTTATATAAATGCTATAAAACCACTTTATATAAAGTGGTTCTCCATTCTCTTTATGGAGAAAGAAGTGTGAAACCTGAGTTCTGATGGAGTTTTTTTACATAGATGTACCATGAGGTGACATAAAAGACCCGTAACAAGCAGGCTTTTACCATTGGGGTTTTGCCCACTATTATTTTATGCCTTTCAAATATAATTTTCATTTTATTATTACAGGTACGTTAAGTTGTTATTGCATTGCCAGGAAATTAATTGTGGGTAATTAAAACCCCTTTCTTGAGAATGATTGACTTGCCATCTGTGTTTCCACCACCACACCTTCGTTTCTCCTGTCCAAAGTGTCAGTGCTGACAGCTTCTCACAAGCACAATTTTAGATAACTTGTGCCATATTTAGAGACTTTTTCACAGAGTTCACCACAGTAATGCAACATTCCCCTTATTTGTAAGGAGAGATTTAGAGGCTGGTTTTAAAGATGCTCTATTGTTAGCAGTGTGCAGCTGATTAAAATACAGGTGGTCGAAGCAGAATGAAAAAGCCTGCTGCTGGCTTGTCATCTAGCATGTGTGCACCTGTGAGTAATGGCAATATCATTATTCCAATTTCTGACCCTTTACTTCCCTTGCTGTATACAATCCCTCCTGACTGGCAGGGAGCTAAAGTGTGCTGTAGCTGCCAAAGAAGGAATGGCAGCTGATTGTATTACTTCTCCTCTAGTCCCATTGTGCTTCTCAGAGATTGCAATGCAGCCAAGAATCCAAGCCATGGGAAAAACCTGGGGAGAAATTCCTGGTCGGTCATACACTGGGTGGCTTCTAACCCAGTGGGAGGAAAGTGTGCTACCTCCTTGAACCCTGCTGCAGGAGAGGACAGGCTTAATGTTACCTGGCATACTTCTGGAGTGACACCAGAAGGGCTCAAGTCTCCTGTGACTCCTTCAGTGAGCACTGGAGCACCATTATCTGTGTTTGCTTCAGGCACAGAGTGTCAAGTGAAAAAGCACTTCTCAAAGTGCTTTTAAGGAGTAGTGAGTAAGAAGCATGCATGGGTAATTGCTGTTTGTTCCTGTGGAATAAGTCCATCATACTTCTGCTGTCACTGGAAATTGTGGTTGTGTTTTTTTCTCCCTTGAATTACTTCTATTATTTGTTTGTTCTTTTTTTATAGTCTACCTAGAAAAGTAATGTGTCTGAATAGATCTGACATGGAAAGTACTTCTTCCAGTATACAGGAAGCATGTATTGGGGTATCAATGAAGACACATAGGACAGGGAAATGAAATGTAAACCTAGACAACAGAATTTGAGCCTGGAATCTGGAATTGTGTGAGCTGTTACTGCTATAAGGAGGTCAGTGCTGCGAACTGGTGATGCAAGTTGTTTACTTAACTTAACCTCTGTAATCCAGTAGGTTGGGACTTCTGTTCCCAAAGAACCTCTGGTTTGGAGTAAAGCTAATCACATCTTTTTGTCAGCCTGTGAGACCTGTGGGATGGCATAAGTGCTTCTACCACAAATGCTTGAGTTCAGGGAATTCAGCAGCACAAGTAAGAGTTTGGAAATTGATAGTTTCATGAGACACACGTGCACCAGAAACATAGCCTAATGAAACCTCTGACTTGAGAAACCTGATTGCATAAGCTATTTATACACATAACTTGATTTTTTCAGGCCATCCCAGCCATCATTCCCTTCATCATGTGCAGTGATAGTCTTTTTTACTCAGCGTATTGTTAACAGTAAATAAATAATGGCAATTAGAAACAAACAGCTAATCCATGGCTTGTTATATTAATAGGTCATTAGCTATGACAGCAACCTGTCCACCATTCAGGAAACCAAGCAGTACTGCTGCCTGAGCAGAAAAGTGTGCCTTCTCCCTCATTAGAGCCACAGCAGGGTGTGTGTTCTCATAACACTTCCATTTGTCTGCTTTGTGCAGCTGTCCCAGTTTGAGCATCTTGAGCACCATTAGACACAAACTGTCTCACTGACACTAAACCAATTTCTTAGTCAAATTTGGGCCAGTTTAGAGACTGATGTGTCAGTGAGACAACTAACCTCTTCTACCGAGATGCCATATGAGTGAAGAAATTTATGTTTCTATTAACATTGTCTTTGAGGACAGCAAAGCATTTGGTTATGTATTCTCTCAGTTTAATGTGTATTTTGGGTTCATTTGAGTCTCATTTAGATTTGAGGGAGTATGTGCGAAGTACATGCAAAGCCAAGGTACTTGCTGAAAATGGGATGGGATAGAGCAAGTGAATGGGACAGAGCCCATGTGCTTTGATTTTGCTTTATTCTGACCTATCCAGGAAAACAGAGGTGCTAAGAGACTCTACGTGGAATAAACAATGGCATAATTTAATTTCATAATGTAATTAGGAGAAAAGAAAATGTAAGCAAATGGAAAAAGAAGTCAGGTCTTACTTTTGTGTATACTGGGATATGCTCAGACTCACTGCATGTACATCTTTAGGTCAGGAATTCTACCCCCATTACATTGTGAAGACAGCCTATGGGAAATGTATTTTCTATTTTAGAAAGTGTGACAGCAGATGGGAAGAAGGGGGAAAGAAGGAAGAACACAGGGGAAAATAAACCATCAGGATCAGCAGAGGCTGTGTTATCATAATACTTTGTGCTTGGTGTTCAAACAACAACAGAGTAAGAGCCCTCCCTAAGAGCATTTAGTTCAACGTTTTGTGTATGTGAACCATATGATGTTAAGGGGAGCATGAAAGGGTCTCTTCTGAGTGTCTTCTACTCTCCTTTGTAAAAATACCCCAAATTATAGAGCGAAAGCAAGCATGCTTGGAAAAAAATATTTGCAAACCTTTGAGGGGAAAAAAGTTTTGTACTTCTTCTGCATCTAAAAGCAAGTGAGGATTATTTAGCTCCTTCCAACACAGATTGCTTTAGGGACAATCTTGACTGAGACTTGTCAAGTAGCTAGAAAGTTGTGGTGACCTGAAAGAAAACAACCCTTTTCAAATCCGTTTTCATTATCTGCTGGGCCAGAAAGACTGAGAACACAAATGAAAAAGATTTTGAGCCTAAATTTCTTCCAGACCCCTTTTATAGCAGGAAAGCTCAGACTTAGAGGAGACTTGTTTAGCCAAGGAGTGTGTTCCTGTCTCAGCTGCTCAGGACTCAAAGCAGCAAGTGTTGACTTTGCTCTCAGGAGCAGAATTCAAAAATCAATAATGTTTTTTGTTTGTTTGTTTTTTTTATGCTAGCATTTAGAAAGGTTAACCAATTAATCTGAACAGTCCTCCTTTAAAGATAGTTTTCATATCTTATTTAGCAGAGAGGAAAATTGAGGCATCACACTGCTACTAATGAGAATTTTGCCTGAAACTGGTATGGGCCACTGGTACATTTGAAAGTACAACACGTAAACCAATGGGCAGGTTTGTGCAGCCACAGAAAAGAACCATTGAAAAAGTGTTCCTTCCCAGAGGAACAGCTCTGAAGTCTTGCACTTACAATTGTGAGTTGTGCGTTCCCCTTTTGATGCTGGTGGAAGAATGGACACATCCTCCCTTAGAGGTCCATTTGGTTTTCGTAGTGCATTGATTGACACAATTAAATGGATTTAGCAAGGAAAGCATGATTCCATTAATTTTTATGTACCTATCCAATTACAAGGAAGATAATGGTATATTCAGGTGGGATATAATGGGATGGTAAATAAGGTTAGGGAAAAAAACTGTGATTCTGAACTGTAGCTCAGAAGAAGTATCACCAGTCTCAAACATCGATCAAGCATTTGCATTTCTTCCTCTTCATTTCTGAGGCAGGATTTGGTGTGAGAACCCCAAGCCTGCTTCCTTTATTAGACAATTAGTTGCCATATGGATAGCCCTTGTCTTTTATCTTAATAGAAGTCTTGAGAAAAAATCAGCTCACCTGAAAGTGAGTGCAGTGCATTCTGAAAGTACTAGCTTAGCCGTGTTGGCTTGAATCAAGGTATTGGTCTGAACACAACCAGATGCAACAGGCAGGGGTTCATAATCTGGTCTTCAGAGCCTTTCTCTAGTAATGCTGATTCCATGCTAGAATTCATCCCACTGTTCTTGCCCACAGTAATTACGCAGAGACCATTACAATTGTTCTACCTATTGTCTAGTCATACCTGCTCCTGTAGTTGTAGCATAAGGTGTAGTTGTATGGTAAGGATGTTGTTGTCTTCTGTAAAGGCAAAGGGGACTTGGTGTAATTAAGAAACAGTGCCTTTGGTTTTGGCAATGACCCCTATTACACCCATCTGAATTAGCCCTGTATGTTCCCCTTTCCCTATGTCTTTGGTTTGCCAAAAAAGTTTAAAATTACCTGTCTAATTTTCAACATGTAGTGATTCCAATATATTAACATTCATAGCGTGTGAAAAGTGCTCGCAGTAGTTTAGTCTGCAATCAGTAGCCAGTTCTTCTTCTTCTGCCTCATTCAATGCCATCAAAATTGTTGGCACTTGTTGGTAAGAAAAGATGATAATGCTTTCTGGAGTTTCCTTTTCTCAGTTTTGTATTACTGAGCCTAATTCAGCTCTGACAGGTTTGTTTTACTGATGAGTCCAAGCCTGTGATGGGATGTTTTAAAAAATGAACAGAGATCTGAAAAGTGGTTCTGAAGAAAAATAATATCAAGTACATGTTATGTTTAATTTAAATAATTATTTTAACTTGTCTTTTAGCTGCTGGTTCAAACTGTCAGTACAGTCCATAAAATTATCTATTAATATAGAGTGCTCTCTTGTATTTTTATGTAGATATGTGCAGATAGGTGTGGAGAAAGAATGAAAGTTGACTGTAATTAGTCAGTTGGGATCGACGGTTCATTGTCAGGACTGGTGCAAGACAATTACTGTTGGTTACTTTTTTTTTCTTTTATTTTTTTCCTGTAGAGCTGGAGGCTTTCTGTACACTAGTGTTTGTTTACCTCCCACTGTCACCATGATATCAAGCTCTCAGATTTTATCCAGAAACTATTTTGTTACGTGGCAGAAGTTTAGGGGCTGTTACTCAGAAATCTTCATGACTGAGCTCTAACATAAAAGCAGAAGGTGGGATTCTAGGAATGGTCATCTTCTCCTGAAGTAGACTTTGTTTCAGCTCCGTATGGCTTTTTCTCTTTTGGTAAAAGGTCAGTTTCATCCATTCTTTCCCATTTTAATATCTGTCGATGAACTAGGCAAGGTCCCCCTGGCAACCAGAATTTTTCAGGTTCTATTTTGGGGTTGTTTCCCAGAACCTCCAAGTTAAAAGCATTGCTAGCTTTCTAGGTCGCTTCTCTCCCAGTGCACATTTGTGTTCTGGATTCAGACAAAGAGATTGTGTTGCATTTACTGCCTCTGTGAGACATGCTAGGGCCACCAGTCAATCTGCAGAACATTAGAAGTACCTTCTTAATGGAGATGGAATTTTATTGAGTGAATAATTATGTTCTACTACTGCAGAAGTAATCACCTTAGATAGAACCGATGCCTCCAGAGGGAGGTATGTTCTTTCCAAAATGCCACCCTGGACATTTCATTTTACTTCCATACAAAACTCCAGAATCTGTCTGACCATATTGTACTACAGGTTGTCGTGTTTTCAGAGGATGAAATTTATGTTCCATGAAATATGCCATTGCCAAAATTAATAGGTAAATGAACAAAGTGAAACAGACCATTAGAACCACTCTAATATTGTAGTTGCTGGATTGTGGCAAAAAAGCAGAAACTAATGGGTAAACATAATCATATTATAGTGACAGGAGCTATCAATGTATAGTACACAGCTGTGGTTACACAATGGAAAGCAGTGGACCATTATGAAATATGATTTAGCAGACAGGCCAGTTGCAGGTAATTTTGCTTAGAATAATACTTTGCTTGGCTAGTTTGTATTACCTGATGGAAAATTACAAATGGCAGCTATTTTTTTTCTATCCTACTGGAATTTCATTTCAATTTCACTTTGATAATTTTCATAATCTTTTTTTAATGTTATTCTGAATCACAATACTGAGTTTTTTGTGTTGGCAAAAGTATTTCTGAGGCATGAGCAGATTGTTCTTGAATATTCATGCAAATAGGAATTCAGCCAAAGGATTTTAGAGGGAGTGTTCACTCTAACATCTTGAAGTCTTTTTGATGCCCTTGTCGTTATTGCTGTTCTAAGACTTTGCTTCGTAATTTTAAGTGAACACTCAAACAATATTTAATCAAAATAAACAATTCATAGGCTGCACTGGGTTTGTGTAACATGATTAAAAAGCTTTGAATAGCTAACATAATCATAACTTTGTATTAATGGACAGCTTGAGAGAAGCTACAATATCGAATGATTCAACTGAAAAAAATACAAAGCTCAAAGATATGCGGGATCAGTTCCATTGGATTCAGTATATTTGTACTGACTTAGGAAAGGAAGCTGGTGGATTAACTCCTTAGTTACCACATCTTTAATTAAATTCCACTTCAGTAGAAAACAAACTACTGAGCACACAAACACTGTAAAGTCAGGTATGTATAGAAACTAACAAGTTCATCCATAGCTTTTAATGAAGTATTTTCAGAATCTAAACACTTTGGCACTGACAGATTGAAAAAGCTGATGCTGTGTTCCTGTAACAGAACGGGTAGGTATAACCTGCACAACTGAAGTAGAAGGGGGTGGAGAAGCATCTTTAAGCCTGGTTACTGGAGTGGTGTGATATAAATTACAATACTGTCTCTGGCCATTTTTCAGAGCCAAGAAAGGGATTGATGCAGGAGCTGCTTCAGATCGCTCTGCCTCTCAAGAGGTCACCCATGCAGGAACATTTTGTCAGTGATTGACTAAAATAGATTCAGAGTTGCTTTATTCCACCAAAGTGGTTCAGAGTATTTAAAGCACTGGAAGAGACTTGGGTGCCCACTTGTTTAGCTTTCTCTCCCAGAAGTTTTCTCTCCATGCATATGCAAACAAATAATAATAAATAAAAAAAAATTAGCAATAGTCAGTTACTGTCATCTGCACTGAGCAACGTCTTTTGAGGGAGTATATGGTGGGGAATTGAGTCCTAATGATCTGTTACAGGGGAGAGTGAAGTGGTTCAAAGCTAGCCCGGGCAACAGCCAGCTTTGCTAATTACGTTCTTGGATCACAGGCCAACGAAGGGTTTCTCTACACAGAAAAAGAATACCCTGTAGACGTTCTTCAGCTCATTTAGATCATGGAATTCAATACATGTGTTTTATCATACTTTTCAACAGTACATAATCGCTTCCACTGAACAGTATGTGTATTTGCATAGCTACTGCCACCTGGTATGTTAGTTGTACCTGAGTTTTCACCTGACTGAAGAGACACAATTTACTGTTTTCACCCACTGAATTAAAAAAAAATGACAGCCAACTGAGGTTGCAAGTAGAGAGTTAAATCTTGCAATTTTAGGCCTCAAAGCCCTCCTAAAGTCCTACTGTCATTTATCAAGAGGAATGCTTATTGTTATACCATGCTACTTACTGTGTGATATTGCTATGGTGAGTGTAACCTATGACGAAACAGTGAAAACTTCAATGTGCTAAATGCAGAATTAGGTGACTAGTTGAGTGATAATATATTGCCTAACCTAATGAAAAGACATTACCTTTAAATAATGGACTGCATCATAGATTTAATTATCCCAAGGCAAGGTAGTAGGTGCTTCATGCAGACAAGGTCAATTACCTTATCCAGAAGAGTCTGTTTGAAGTGTATTATGAATAATTCAGACATAGAAATTAGCTTTGAAAAAGTGTCCCAAGTATAATGTGATAAAAGCATTCAATTTTTAAATATATTTAAGACAACACCCAAAGGACAATTATGGCTGCTTAACTGTAAGACTACTTAAAAGACAGGTAATGACAATTGTGTGGTCAAATTCACATCAGTGCATTACACAGAGGGAAGCATTGTCATGGTGGCATAATCATATCAGGTCACAAGAAACTGATTTATAACTTCATCTGTAGTTTTAAGTATTGAATGAAATTTCATCAAAGATTGATTCACTTACTAAACTTTCTCAATACGGAAGACAGTTTTTGCTATAATGGCTTTTTTATTTTGTTTATTTGGGGATTTTAGTTCTTTCAGGGGTTAAAAGGAAGGTCAAAGCGATTGACTAACTTGTGTGATTTTGGAGAGTGTGACAAACCCAGAGGTGGAACCAGAACATTTAACTTTCCAGCTTTAATCAGGAGAGCATTCTTCAGCTATAAGCACTAAATTGCACTGATTCTAAAACAGTATTGTTCCAGTCTAGGACTATTTAGCATTAGAGTTAAAATGATGACAGTAGCCATGGTAGCACAATGCATGCTCACTTGACATATGGTGACCTTAGGTGTGAATTAGAAATGCAATAAACCGGTAAGTCTGGGGAATAACATGCTCTCTCAGCATATTTTGATTCCAGAGGCAAAACAATAACCTTAGCTTTCTCACTTTGACTTTGCAATAAGTGGTAACGGCCAGGGGAAATCCCTTGGGAGCTGCAGTTTTCTAAGATGCCTGGCAAGAAGATGGCTAATTCATCAGGTAGCTCAGTTTAAGTGTTGAAATGTAATAGTGACATTTCATGGCCTTTGAGTTTACCTGCTTTATTTGCTTCAAAGGGAGAGTTCAGCAGAATTTTAGAGGGTGCTATAGAATAGCATATCTAATGGGCCATACAGCCAGCCTAATCCTGTTTCCATTCATGTCAATGTCAAGAATCCCATTTAGTTCACCAGAAACAGGCTTGGGATCCCTGGGACTTTGAAAAGATGGTTTGAATAAAGGGGAATAAAAGTTTGACACATTTATATAGCAAGCTGCTAAAATACATGATGAAGTAGGAAACCTCCACAAATCGACAGGAAAGAAAACTTCCATTAAAGCAAGCATACTGAAAAATAGAAGACATGGGAGTTGAGTTTTTTGGTATTCTCCATCATCCATCTTCTCTCCAAGGATCAATTCTCCAGAAAAAGCTTAAGAATTCCCTTTCCTCCCCCTTCACACAGTTGTTGGCCTCTACCCCAGTGGTTTCTGGGAGGATTTGATAAAGACTAATCTGAGCCTAAGAGACTTGCTAGCTGTTGTACTTATTTGCATGTACGAATGTGAACAGATGTTTACATATTAGTGTTAAGTAGGCCAGCTGTTTAGGAGTCATTTATGTGTTTTATTTAAAAGTAAAGCTGTACAGTTAAAGCCTTTACTCACAATGTGGAAAAGAAAAAGAAAAACAAATTCATTTCTTCCTGTACTATAGGGTGACTTCCTTTACACACATCAGTTCTCTGTATCTCTGAATTTATAGCATAATACAGCTGCCTCCAATCTCTGGGCATCTGTACTTTATTTTGACCACTTGCATGTGAGCTGAAGAATATACTCAGCACAGTGTCAGTGTTGCAAAATGTCATTTGTCTAAGGGTGAGAGGAAAAAAAAAGCAATACTAAGATGAGGAGGGGGGAGAAAGTTATCACTTTTCTCTACGAGAGGTTGCATATTGCTGATTGTTTATGCAGTCTGTTCTATAGTGGAGCATACATAAGGGTAATGTTTGACTTTGCATTTGTTCTGCTCCTCAAATATGAGAAAAAAGCATAATCCTTATGAGTGTATTACAGCCATAAATGTGTAACTTATATTTATTGATTCCTTAATGTAAATCTGAATAGGAAAGCTTCATTATGGAGGGCTCATGTTCATGCAGGTATAGGGAGAGAAAAATGAGGACTGAGGGAGGGGCACTCATGTATTTTTCAAAGTTGTATATACCTTAAGGATTTCTATTTTTTCCGATCTGAGACCTCCTCTAAAACAGGAGTGTTGAGTCTGATCTTCTGCATAGCTTTGTTTCCTCTGACCCCTGGCCCTCTGGGGCTCTGTGTCTTGAAAAGAAAGCAGACAAATGATGTACACAGTTAAATGGAAGTGATTGATTGACCTCATATGATATTTTGCATAGCTGTTGGAGAATTCTAACAACATAATGCATACCTTGCCAAAATCCTCTGCCAGTCTTAGAGAGACTTGCCTGCCTCTGTTGTATTGTTTCTGCCCAACTAACACCACAGGAGAGAGATGCCTACATCTCTCCAAACCATCAGCAGACAGGATTTGTAGTAGGTTATACTTTCCTTGAGGAAGGTACATTCAATTGAGGAGCCTCACTCTTGGAAGGAAAGATGGTGGCATATGTGATGGAGTTGTATTCACAGCCTTGATGCAGCCCACGAGAAAGGTTTGGCTTCCATCAGCTGTGATGAAAGCCCTATGGTAGAAAGTGTCATTGTGTGTAAAGATCTTGATTCGTACTTCATAAAGCTTGTAGGCTGATTGAATGGCTCCAGTGGTGGTTCTTTCTTTCACCGTATAGATGTAGTGATCTCAATTACTGAAAATGAGATTGAACAAACACAAGACTGATTACTATGAAAATAAAATTGTATGTTTTGTATGTATGAAGAAAGAAAATGAGAGAAAAGGATTTGATATACTCATTGCAGCTATGATCCTTACAAGTGATATGGCAGCAGGGCTTCTTTCAAGAGTCAAGAGCTGTGCTCCGGTGCTGCCAAGAAATCACTGAAAAAGGCCAGGACATCTTCTGCTGGACTGGGATAAGATGCCTTGATCTCACCCAGAGGGCTGGAAGGTGCTGTCTCTGAAAACTGTAAAGCTTTGTGGCTGGCTCCTTGATAGTGGGCATGTGCTGATGCATTTCCTAGAGCTGCTGGAGGTCCCAGCCTCACTCTGCAGTGTGCAAGTACTCTCTCTCCAGGTGGTTCTGTTCAGCATCTGGAAAAAGAGGAAGGGCTGGTGGCTTCTCGTGGTTGCATGTCTGTCATTCTGCAGCCTCTGCCCATTGCAGTATTCACCAGAGTGGTAAAGCTGAGTTCTTCCTTTTGCTACAGGAGCAGAAAACCATCTCCTGAGCTGAATAATAATCTCTGTTAGTGACAGTAGAGCTACAAAGCATAGTTGAGCAGTTCATGTTCTATCCAGTATAGTCAGTGGATGAATGTATATATACACTCATGTATATATCCTTCTGTTTGCTACAGCTGTAAGAAGAGAGAGAGAGGAATCTGAGACCAATTAAATAGCAAAAACTAAATAGAAGATCTATTTGAAACATGTAAAGTTACTGCTAACAGGGTGAAGAAAAAAGAGCTGCAAATTGATTAAGCTGCTCCATAGATAAGACAGATTGTTGTCATCCTGACCTTTAAAGCTGGTCAGGATACATCAATAGGAGCATCTTCTGAGTGCAGTATTCTACGATTTTTAATTTTTTTTTTTTCATTTATATTCTCTTGTTTTTCTCCTCACATGCTGGCTTGTAGCCAGTTCATTTCATGGTCTTGCCTATACATATGTTCTGCTACAGCTGCATTTTTCCAAAGTGCCCAATTTCACAGCACTCCAGCCTTCCTTAAGATGACAAATGATGCCCCTGCTGCTCTGACCAACAGAACCGTAATTGCAGCCTGAGACAGGAACAGCTGAACCAACACCATGCTGCAGTTTGGGTATATCCTTAAGTTGAAACTTGACGGCATTTGTTTATTGTAGTCAAGTTTCCAATTCCACCACTTAAGGCATTAACTGCTGGCATTAATTGTAACATTGAGGAAAGCAGAATTGCTCAGCAGTTGAAGGCAGTGTCAAATCAGCAGTTATTTATTTGCCGTTACTCTGTAATGTGTTGTAACACATTGGACTATAAAGAAGTTTAATGAGTTGCAGTAGTGCTTGTAGCCCCTCGGAGACACTGGGATACAGTTCAATGAGGCTTTTTGACAAAGCACTGAAAATTGGACTTCTCCACTGCTGTGCTGGACGTCCAGATGGGTGCTGTTATGATCATTGTCAGTACAACTGAGTTGCCGACTAACACTTTTGGTGAGCAAAAAAATAAACAATCTGGTTTAACTGTGAAATTTTGGTCCAGTAGGGATGTGACAGAAAAGTAGAAGGAGAGGCTAAGAACATAGGTTTTACTCTGTTTGTCCCAAGTACCTTGTTGGCTCATAACTAGAATAAGACTAGGAAATATGTCTGAATTATTCCCTAAACTCTTTTCTGGTTGTTGGTTTCGGTTTTTGGTTGTTTACAATACTTGTCTTATAGAGTAGAGCAAATATATCGGATACGCTGCACAGGGACATTTTCAGCTGTTTAACCAAAGTTTAAATATACTGATTTTTTTGCCCTTTTAATAGGAAACAAAACAAAGCAAAGCAAATGAACACAAACTCTGTTTTTTATATGAATCTGGATGGGGAATTATTCTGGGTTTCCCTCATACCAAAGACGCTCATTTGCCCAATAAATTTTACATCTCATTTTCTGAAGAATCCTTTCCAAAATCTCAATAATATCTGTGAATGCTATTGTCAGTTTTAAGAAAATCTCTAATTTATTTTATTAGGCATTGCCACTTCAAAGTGATTTGCAATATATTATTACCTCTTTTAATTGAAGTTCTATTAGTATTGTTTTTCTCTTTTCATTCCAGTTCAGAAATTCAGCATGTAAACTGATGATTTCTTTAAGTTTAATTAAAGCCTTGAAATTCCGTAGTTATTATCAGCCACTTTCAGGAACCAGTTAGTGGTTACCCTTCAAAAAGGCACTCTGTGGAAATTACATTGTCCCAATGACTTTCTCATAAGATTCACTCTGTGTAAATAGATGTTGTTATTCTCTAACTGTCAGCCATGCTGTATTAACCTGGGAGCTGAAAGACAAGGTGTGTACTCGTTGCTTCATGAATCAATATTGCTAATAAAGATTCTCTCTACCCAAATCTAATTTTTATTATTCCTAGAAGCTGTCATCACAAGTACAATAGGAACAAAATTCATTGGTCTTTTGTGGCTGGTTGTCAAATAGTAAGACAGTCCATTTCAGTCACTAGTGACTGCATTGGTGTAATGTGAGCAGGAGGGGAAAAAAAAGTAATAATAAGGATACTTTTCTCATTATTAATGCTGGTAGTTAAAAAGTACTTATACAGGAAAAAGTTCTGTTGAGTAAGGTGATTCCATTTTTAGTCAGACACTTTTCAAAATAAAAGGAGGGGGAAAAAAACTGTTATTAGTGTATGTAGTTTCTCCCAAAGGACTAAGCAAACATTGCTTTCCTCAGCATGCTTGTTTGTAACTTATCCAGTCTCTTATTAAATGCCAAAAATGTCCTCATTTTATACATACATATATATATATATATATTATTTTCTAGTCTACCAAATTGCATTTTGCTGTGGGCATAACGCAGTAAAGTTCTACAGGTTCTTGCCAGAATTGGCTTAAACCTTGTATGGATTCTAATTGACTTTACTCCAGTTGACTTGTGTCCATAAACTCGAGCAACCTGCTCTGAGTTATTCCCTGGCTTCCAGACTACCCTTAGGCCAGGCTGTAGACCTGGGTCTTTGTGTGTTTCCTTGATGCAGGGCTCAGGCTGGTAGGAGTACCTGAGCCTGGGAGCTGTGAAGAGCTGGGGGCTTTGCTGTACATCTCCACCACTGCACCACACTGAGGGCATGAGCTGTTAAGTGCTGCAGGTAGGGTACCTATGTTACTCTTCATCCATGCCCTATCCCAAGAGCTTGAGCTGTTGCAATGGTTCTTGCAAGAGTAAATGGATGAAATAGATCATTAATTTTTCTTTTTTAGCCCCTTTGAAATAGATGCTTTGGGCCTTTATTTCATACCTGCAGATGGTGCTTTTATGTCTTAGTGAAAGCCACAGTGTTTGTTTAAGGAATTCTTGCAACCCAGATCTGTTTCAGAACAGCTTGAAGCAGGAGGCTGGACTGGAGAATCTCCAGAGGTGACCCCCAGCCATTCTGTCTTCCTGGTGCAAATCAGCACAACCACTCAGATTTTGCTGGAGCTGATGACATCTACACCAGCTGCTGGATCAGGCCCTTTTTATCCCTGGAATATAATACCAAATAAATGAACTGTTAAATTTTTCTTCCTGGCAGTCTTTTCTGGAACAGCTGCTTATAATGTAGTTTTTAGAGTTCTGTAAAAACTCCTGTCTCACTTCAGCATTTCCATGAATAATAGTTGAAAACCAAATTTTCTTGTGGTGAAACGGTTGGTTTAAGGTTTGATGCACCATTCATAGTCTTTGATGCTTCAAATATTCCCCTCTGTCCTCTACAATATTATTTCTGGGCTCTGAAATTGCTTTCCTCTATGAAAACTTAAATAGCAATCATGAACAACAACTACTCTGATAAACAACTGTTCTCATCTTACAGTAGTTTATAAGGTGCATTAGTTCAATAGTTTCTTCTTACCCTCTATGTCTTTCACATCCATTGTAAAAGACTAAAGCTCTGAACAGGAGAATATTATCTGTCTAAACTTACAAACCCACTCATCTCTTCCATGCTTTCCTCCATTCCCTGTGGTATATGGTGATCTAAAGCCAGGCCACCTCAAGCAGTGGTCATAATGTAAACTGTGTGAGACTCCAGTAGAGTGTTGAGAGACCAGGCTGGGTTACTGGTTGCACTGGTGGCTGTGACTGTCACTCCTCTTGCCTTCCTCAGGCTATGGAGAGGCACTGAGGAGCACTGCTCTGCTGAAGATGTGGAGAACCTAAGTCTTAATAATGTATGATCCTTCATAACTCCATGGCATTTTCACAAGAACTGGAATGGCATCATCTGCTTATCTTCTGTTTATTAATCCATTAATTCAGCACTTGCTACTGTTTACTCCCACTATTTTTGTAGAAAAACTGATTAAGAACAAAAGAGAATTGTCCTAGGCACTGCATTGAGCCACCACAGGAGATGGGCTTCCAGTGGAAATAGGTGAGATGATACTGGTGAAAGAGGATAAGAATGAACACAGAGGAGCCGAATGAGCAGTGTGAGGACAACAAATGATATCATCTTACTGCCATTATTATTCTTCTTGGCTATACCTATGATATAAGAAAAAAGTCCAGTCAATTTTCAGAGCGGGGCCTGCTCCTCTGTCTCAGGCAGAATGATGTTGGAGCCCACCATGGCTTATTCCTGGTCTTTGTTCACTTAAAATTGAATCCAGACCATGAATGTTTTTTCTGGTCCCAGCAGAGTAAGGATGTGGTAGGACATGCATCAGTCTCATAGGCCTAGCTGTTAAGGCAATGCAGAACTTGTTTATCTGAATTTACCTGGACGAATTGGGCTAAATAGGGAAAATGGGAAACAAAAAGGGGAATAAGGAAGAATAAATGGAGTTGAAAGCAAGAAGTTTGAAGAGAATCTGAGCTGGGGTGCAGGAGATAAAGGAAATAAGATCATGGGTTTTTGTTCGTTTCAACAGGGTATGCTATCCAGTCCATCCTCATCAAAAATCCAGAGTATTCAAAGCTGGTATTTTCTCTCATTTGTCATTTATCCCTAAAACCTGTATGTAGAGGCAACCAGGTAAAGACAATCAGGTGTTGCCAGTTAGGAGGAGGAAGGCGTGAGCTGTGCTCCCCCAGTTCTGCTCATGCGCAGTTGGGGCCCTAATTGGGCACAGGTGGGCTGAACAGGAGCTCACGCCTTCCTCCTCCTGACTGGCAACACCTGAGTGTCTTTACCTGGTTGCCTCTGTACCTGTAATCCTCTCTGCATTTTTCTTTTAGGGTTGTTCTTGTAGCTTTTTCTTCCGAACCTGCATGCCTTCAACTGTTCCCATAGTTTCTGTTGCTGGCTGGAATACCATTTGCATCTTTCAGGAAACTTGTCACTTGGCTAGAAATTTATTGAGAAAACAATCCGGTCTGAGCTGGCAGGAGAATGAAAGTACTTTTAATATTTTCAGCCTTCTTTGACCTTCAGTAGAGACATTCATGAGGCATAAAATTTAAGTTTGGATGAAAATCCAGTCTTCCTCAGCATGTAAAAGTGTTTGGGTCTGAAACCCTTATGAACATCCTCAGATCTGTTTCTCTAAGGGTTGATGATGATACTGGTTTTATTGAAGCACCATAAATGTGCAATGGCACAACTCTCGTCATTCACAGCTCAGCAGTCATGCTCATTAGCCTTCTATTAAATGTAGAGAAGCAAAGGTCCATGTTTGTTTACCTTCTTTCTGCCTATTCTAATCTGTGAAAATATCCTAAAAACTCCAGGAATAACAGAGCACACTTCAGTAACAGCTGCTCCAGAGGGAGATGCAGTTTCTCTGCATAAGAAGAAGAGATGAAGTCAAATGCTGCTTCATGGTTGTTTATTTTGGTTTTTGGTTTTCTTTGGTTTTGTGTGTGTCTTTTTTTTATTATTATTTTCTTTTTTAAGCAATTACTTGCTGATGTGCTGTAATGGTGGAAAGACCTTTAACTGACCTGTTTTAATGACTTGGGTGCCCCAAAAGCCTTATCTGTGCTAGGGGATGTGAATACTGGATGAGACTTCAGGTTTATGCAGCACAAGCATTTAGCAATTTATCTTGTTATATTTCTTTTTTTTTTGTTGCAATAACAAGAAACATCTGACAGATGATGCAGACAAAGCTTGACAAATATATTAAGTATAATACTGTTTAAAATGCATGACTTTTTTAACCCATGCTGTAAAGCATAAAAGCCAGTGTTAAGAATTTCTGCCTATATAAAGATAAACTGAGTCCACAAAAGTTGCTTGGGATTTATGTACATAGTAGTTTAATTCTAAAAACTGCTGGAATATGCTGCTTCTCCCCCTCCTTCAGCTTCTGAATGCTTGTACAAATATTTTTTTTAAAAAATTCTCTGCCATTAAGAACATGAGCCAGCCTAAGACCTTTAAAAATAACTTGTATTGCTATCAAAGTCAATGCTTTCTAATGCAGAAAATGAGAGAACTGTCAGTACAAGGAAGAATTAAGAGGACAGACATTTTCTTGTAAGCTGGCAGAGGGACACCGAATACATATTCAGCCATTCTTGTCATTAGAAGAGCCAGATACGCATTGCAGGGGAATTTGATCTCAATCTGTGTCTCCTTCTAAAGATCACTGGAAACAACCTCTGTGTGTCTCCTATTCTCTTGGTAGTCCTCAGCCTCTGTGCCTATGAGCAGTGAAGTCAGTGCCAGCCTTGCTTTTGCTGAAACAGATTTCATACAGAGAACTAACAATGAAGAATTAAGTGAATTTATAGAGCAGGTACTGGAGATCTGCTGAAGAATTGACAATCTGAGAAGAGCTTTACTCTTTCTGCCTTGCTGGCTGTAGAAAAAGCGAATTCTTGCCCACGTCTCAGTATTGTATATGCCAGGGTTTCCACGTTCTTACTTGGCTATTCAAATACATACATGCAGTAGCTGTTGAATAGCCCAACAGACTCCAAAGGACCATCTGATGGAGACAGGTAGAGGGAAACATCAAGCTGATCAGCTGAACATGAAACCTCTTATTCTTTCCTTTTACCAGACCTCTGCCAACCTCACTTTCTCCAGCCTGTGCCTGGCAGTTTGGATGAACAGCAGTGCTTGATCTGACACGAAATGCTGTCTGCTTGATTCCTTCATGCAGTACATATTTTTCATTATTTTTACTGGTGAATTCAGACATTGGGAGCTTATTTACTTTGTTTTGTTTGGGACTTTTTTCCCACATATTCTCCTTCAGAGCTATATTATGAAGTTCAAAGACAATGTTAAATTTATTACAGTGGATTTATTTTCAGTTCTAAACAGACAAAAATTCATGAAAAGTAGTACTTTGTGCATTTGGCTTTGACTACCTTTTGGACTAACGTGTTAATAGATCCAGTGTAAGCACAGAATGAAGTATTAGAAGCACTTATTTAGTGAACTCTGGCATAAGAATTTTAAAGTGGAATTCTACAGACGTGTAAATGTTAGTTTGTGGGGCTATGTTAACTCCTTGATGAATGTAATTGACTTAGTCTGTGGCTTCAACACAGAAAGGAAGTAAACTCATTTTGAGGTGTGGATAATTGATAATGTTTTGAAAAACATTATAATCCCATGACTACAGAAGTGAAGATATTGCAACAAGTCTACAAGAATCTTAGAAACATCTCTTGGCCAAACTCAATCTCAATGCAAGACACTCTCCAGCTCTGCCAAGATATAATGGTGTAAACTTTCTGTAAAGAACTTGTGGTAGATTGATTTGGATTGCTAGTAAAATGTTGCATTACTTCAGTATTACAGGTATATCAGGTACAATATGTCTCAGGAATTCCTAAACACTTTGAATGCTGCTAGAGTACCTTAGATTTAAGAGCTTTGCTGAATAGCTCTGTGATTTCTCATGTGTTAAAAATTACGCATGTGGAAAAGAAATTTGAAGAATCAGGGCATTATTTTTTTTAGTATTACAATTGATTTCTAAGGGGCTAGTTATGGAAAAAATTTGCTTATCGTGAATAAAGGGTGGCAGAACTCTGCTTAATTTTTTTAAAAGGCAGTGGTTTTTTAATAGTCTGTTCCCTGGACAATCTATTGTTCTTTATAATGTTGAATGTACTATTTTTTTAGCACTGTATTTAATTTTGTTGTAAATGACTCAAATTGTGTTGTTTTTACCAGTTCCCCAGTCTATATCATAAATCTCTAAGTGTATGTATTTGCTTGGTGTATTGTTCGATAAAAAAAGTAACAGCTGATCTGAAAAAGACATCAGAAAACTACTTATTCTTAATTCCTGTGAATGATTGCTTATTTCACTGTTATGTTTAAGTATATAATTATTTCTGCCAAAAGAATTTGACACAAGTTGAATTTGAATAATGAATACCATTATTTGCTGATGGCCTGAAGGATTTATCTTCATCTAAATATTTTTTTTCCAGAATGGGCACTTTTTGAATTAGATTAAGCATTTCTGTATAATATTTAGTTCAACTCCTAGACAAATTACCCTTTTATTCAATTAACATCACTATTAGAAGCTTTACCGAGTACTTTCCCTGCACTATAGTATAGACTGGTTTCACTGGCTGCAGCAATCAAATCTGCAAGAAAATCAGCTGGAAAAAAAACCCAAACACCCAATCCCCCCCAAAAAAACCCACCAAAAAACAAAAAAACAAAAAACATAAACGTGTTGATAATAATATGGGACCTACAATGAGTGTGCCCATATTTGTAAGATGAATCCTTAGATGTTCTTGAATTGTGTTTTTCTAATGAGGACCACTGGGTATTGTTCCAGCTCGTCATGTCTTAATTGTTGGTATCATGAGAATGGAGTTACTCTTCCTATTATTATTTTCCCTTTTTCATGAATTTACAGTTCAGCAGTCTAAGCTTAGAAGGAAAACAAATCTGAATTAATTTTGCCAAGTGATTCTGAAACTCATTTTAATTAGTCCCTTACACTCTACAGTTAACCTTCATTGCTTTTCATATTTTAGATTTTCTTGCTTTGTATAATGAGGAACACTGTCTGATAATAATGTTAGTAGAGCAGAAGAATAAATTTGTATATTTTTCTACATTAGCAGCACAGTTTATTTTTCCAAGCTCCTTTGATTAAAAAGTCTTGATATATCAATTTTACTAATTTTTTTCTATCCACCTGTATGTATAACTGATTACATCTCTTGATTTCAGGAATAAGAAGTCAATGATAAAGTTCTCTGAACTGGAAGACAAAGTCTTAGGAAAATGTTCATCAACAGATTTCATTATATCTCAATCTGCTTACTGTATCTGACTGTTAATGTATAATGATTGATGTATAACAGCTTGTGAAATTTAAACAAAAACTATTTAGGTTTGTATAAATACATACATCTTAGAGGTCCTGTAGATAGAAAATAAGCACAGAAACAAATTAATTCCCAAGTAGGGAAATTTTTTCCCCACTTTCCTTCTGCCTGAATCCTTAATCTAAGATGTTTCAGTGTCTTATGGAGCTTTGCATTTGCAAATTCCATCCTTGGAGAGCACATAAAAATCTTTTGTCCTGCTCCCTTAGAAACCAATACAAATTTTGGTCTTGGTTTTGAGAACTGTATTAAGTCCAAGGTAATAGCTCAGTTTGTGTGTTATTTCTGAAGATTTTTGTTCTTTATATTGGAGTCTTAAGGTGAAAGATCCTGGCCTAAGAGCTAGAGTCTCCTTCCTAATGGGCAGACACTTCGAGAGGTCCTTGGCCAATACTGGCTGGTTCAAGACAGCTGTGCAGTGTGAGTCATGGCATGAGAATTTTTTTTTGGCCCCTTGAGTGACATAAAATCACATTTTATGTGATGGCATCACATAGAAGCATCAGACAGAGCTGGTGCAAACAGTGGTTTTGGGTTCGCATGTCAAAAGTTTTTGCAGCTGAAAGCCCCAGTGTTCTCCTTGGCGATTGGCACATGAGCCCTATGGAGAAAACATCTGGTCCTCAAACCAAACAGGATTACCATAAAGCTGTTGCTTTCTTAACATGTATTTTTAAAAAATGGAATTTGGACAGAGTATATGGTTTGTTCCTTTGTCTATAGTTTTCATCTTTTCCTTCAGTGTTATTTAACATGTCCACCTCCGTTCTCTTTTTCCTTCTCTGGAGAATCCAATTTGCTTATCAAGTTCTTTTTCTCTCTTCCTCTTTTCTATGTTCCCCCCTCTCTTTCCTTTTCATCCAGATGGAATGCCATTTGCTTGGTGGGTTGGCCGTGCCAATGAAAAGCATCTTTACTGGGGAGGATCTCATCCAGGCTTTCAACAGTGTGCATGTGGACTTGAAGAAAGTTGTCTGGATATGAGATATTTTTGCAACTGTGACGCAGATAGAGAAGAATGGTAATAATTTTAACATGTATAGTAGTGTCTGTGTGAGAGCTGGGGTTAGGAAGTAGGGCAAGAAGTCTTAAAACTTTTCCTGATTCACAGCTTAGAAAGCTTGAATGAGTTGAGTATGATCAAATGAGAATGAAAGACTAGACTTTGGACTTCAGATTTTGACTTAAATTTGTTATTTGAACCAAAGACTCGATACCTGACTGAAACAGGTTGCTGGGATGGTTGTTTTCAGAAAATCTTTGCTGTCGAAGGCCAAATCCAGTCACTTTATTGTTTAAAAAATTCCACTGATGCAACTGTATGTAGCATTATATGAAGCAGTATGCACTGATGTAGCATTATATGAAGGTTGATACATGGGTATACAGAGCAGAAAATCTAGACATAGACAGTGAAACTCAGATACAGCCAGCTGAAGAACAAGAAACCTCTGCTATCAAAAAGACTTGGGTTTTTTCTTATGAATCAGTGTATCTGTTTGTTCCCTAACTGACTTTACATTGGGTCCCAAGCTTTTTAAAGTCTTTCAGTGGAAAGACTTTCTTTGGCTTTTCTCTTTTGGTTCATTTCCTGTAGGAAGCTTTTAGATTTACAGCTTGAAGTATTCAGAGACTTCCTAGGGTTTGGACCCAGAGGGTTGTGAACCAATGCTCCATAGATCTGTGAGGGCCACCTCACAACCTTCTCCTATTCTCTTCAGTTTCAGAGACTCCAGCAGCTGAGAGCTTTCCAGTTAATTCCATACTTGTGTTGAAGGGTACAGAAATGCCAGCTGAGTGTTGTTAAAAGTATAATTTGAAACACTGTAAAAATACATGTGAAAACTGTTCTGCACTTTCCCTGCCTTCTGGATCACTCACTGATAGGACTGCTGTCCTTTTTTTTTTTTTTTTAATATATATACTTTAACCTTGAGTAGGTCAGAAATTACAAGTAATGGAAGCAGACAACAAATGTCTTCCTGTAACATGTTTGAAATAGTGTCTAAATTATCCCTGTGAAACATACACTTAAAAGAGAAGAAAATTAAGTAGACAGGAACTATAAGGGGTCTCGATTAAAAAAATCAGAAATGAATTGTCAGTGTACTTGTTCAGCTTTTTTGGTTGCTTTCCAGACAGTCTGATTATTTGGTTGGACCCTTTTTATCCCTGGGGTCAGTATTCACTTTCAAAAATCATAGCTGTAAGGGGATTTCTTGGGAAGATCTTTATGTAAATGTTCATTTATGAATGTGATTTGTATAGAAAGGCCAGGCTGTGCATGTTAATCTATCTTTTTTTTAATGTTTGGTTATCAGAAGCACTTTGGTTTGCAAATGAGCATCAAAAGTGTCAGCTTTTTCTGGTACTTGGCTCTGCTTATAATCCACATTTCACTTTTCACTGAGCCACTACTCAAGCAGAGCTGAGTTTTTCTCTGGCAGACCACTGAAGCTAAAGTCTGAGATTGCAGGACAGTGCATCACTAAGTTGTACAATGCAAGGTGAAAGCTAAATGCAGTTTCATAATGGTTCAGCTGAGTCTCCTAAGGAAATTATACATAAGTGAGTTATACTGTGGGTGTTTATCTCCATTCCCCCCACACACCCAATGACTTTGAAGAAGCAGACACACATCAGACATCTTCAATGGAGAAGGAGAAATCTCAGAAGCATTAGAAAGTACACATTCTATGAAAATTTATGCCAGGCTGAGGGGAAAAAGCCAATTAAAACTGACAAGAAGGAAGTTGAGGAAGCTTGCAATTTTATTAGATTTTTGGAAAATCCTCATGGGAGATACATGTTGGAAATCATGCTTCATTACCTTGGCAGCTCACAGAGCTACTTGCTTCTTCTAATTTTATTATAATAACAGGATATGCATAGAAGTTTCCGCAGCTAAACTGCCTACTATTTGTTGGTTTGAAGCTCCAGGTATTTTGATTTGACTTTTAATCCATTTGAAATTTGGACTTTGGTGGTATTCTGAATTGCAGGTTACCTTTTTAAAAGATAAAAAAACCTGTGACCTTTTCAAAGAGTTTCTAAACATAAGAAATTTCATGCCTCTTGAAGATTACTTTTGTGTTTCTCTGCTAGAACACTGACCTCCTGATATATAATGACCATTTGAATCTGAAACCTGCTGAGATCTGAACTGTGACTTTAACCTGCCATACATTATGCTGGAAGTAGCAAGACAGCAGTAGACGCATTTATTTGCCTTAGCATGAAATAAAATGGGTGCTGCAGAGCGGAAAACCGGGAAATAATTTTCACTCCTTTTAGATAAATCAGGCAGCTCACTGCATCTCTGAAGCAGGAACTCACCAGAATAGCTGGGGCACCATTGTGGAAGGGAGGCAAGCTTAGGATTTTGCTTTGGTTTGGTTTCCCTGGGCTACGGCTGGTGTGCAGAAGAAGCTACTGCTTGATTAGAACAGGAAGAAAATACAACAAACAAACATCCCCCCACCCAAAAAAGCCCAGACTCAGAAATAGAAAACAAGATAACAGCCCTGAAAGAAGTTGTGAGCCAGGTGTTTGGCAGAACACAAGATGCACTTGTAGGCATACTGACTTTGAAATGATATCTAATCAGACACCTGAGCCAGCTGCTATCTCTGGGTTCTTACTTGACATGACATGAAGTTAGTCCTTCTGGAATTATGCTGGCCAGGTGAACAGGAAAATAATTGATTGCATGCTGCATGGGAAAGGCTTTTGTGTTTTTCAACTTCAGCTGATCCAGTGAAATCTATCTTTTTCCTCCCACCTCCTCACCACACTTCCAAACTCTGCAGTATGATGACAGCAAATTCTGTCACTGCAGAGCAGTGAAGCATCTTCATGGGATTTGCTGGAGAATGGAGTACTTAGGTTCCAAGTAATAGTCTTTCAAAAGATGTGCCTTATTTCTAACAGAAGGTGTGTTCTTGGTAAAGGCATTATCGGTAAAGAGTGAAGCATTTCTGAAATGCAGACAAGGTTGTGTTGTCTCCAGTCCATTCTTGACATTTTTGGATCATCTATTACCTCTCCCACACTGTCTTTCATCTCAAGCAAAACTCTCTTGCCTTGGTGATGAAAGTCTTGCTGCTCACCAGTCCTTTCATTTAAATGGGAGAAACCTTATGCCAGGGTGGCACATGACTGCCCTGAAGTACGTTCGCTCCTTTCAGGTCTCTGTCTGGTGTGTATTTTCCACTCCAAATGCAAGCACTTGATTGAAGCAAGTCATCAAACCAAACCTTTGTCTTACTGACTACTTTTTGTGTTGTACAGCAAGAACAGCATCTATAGAATCTTTGTGCAGGAAGTTCAGGCATCTCAGCAGAGTGTGGTAGGCAGAGTTGTTTCAAAACAATAGCTGGTTTGCCATATTTTTCTTTCAGTTTCTCCATACTTATTATTCAAATTATAGGGATATCCTCTTTTATTCTTCCAGAACAGCTCCTCTTTTTTCTTCCAGAACAGCTTTATTCACTGGGGAGCTAAACCTTTGAGTCTTCCCATTTCCAAAGTAACACAAATTCACCTCTTTACCATGCCTTTCGTGTACTGCAAGCAACAAAGAAACCACAGGATGTGAAAAGAAGGGGAAGATAAAAAGGGATATGCATGTTTCAGACCCAAGGGATATGCATGTTTCAGACCCACTTTGGCTCCTAGAGATACATTGGTTATATCCAGCTTTGTTCAAAAAGGAGCAAAGCCTTATGGAAATTAATGAAGTCCTCTTTGGATGAGCTATATTTGTGCAAAGCTGTGCCAGAGTCAGGATGCTAAAACTGGAAGGGCTGAGGAGAGGAAGGCAGAGAAGCCCAGCCACTGACAAGCCCAGATTTGACAGGTTTTGTTTGCTCAGCCACTATCCCATGCTGAATCCATTCCCCCAGCAGCAATGCAGGCAGCTCCACAGAGCCTGTGAGCTCATAAATAAACCCTGCCAGAGGTGACCTGGCCTGTATAGAGCTGTCTTGGATATCTGCCTCCATGACTGCATTTGTCAACAAACTAGAGAAGCTGCCTGCAGAGAGATGACTGTAGCAGGCCCTGAGGTGTCAGGAACCAGTTCATTACTCTCATTACCAAACTCTTTCTCTGTACTGCTTCTCTAATTCAGCAAAATTTAGCCACTGCATCTTGCCTTCATCTATTACATCTGTCCCCTTCTCCTGCTGGCTTTTTTCTTTCTCATGACTCTAAGTTATTGTACCCGGTAAAGCATTTTTGGATATAGTTAGTGGGTAAGATAGAAGTTACAATATATTCCTTTGGATTGTTAGTAACGTGTCTTACGTAGGACTCAAAACTTTTCTGATGGAAGCCTGTTTCACTGACCCATTCCAGTTCACTGACATCTGATGATGCTATTCTTTTCCCTAAATTCATGAAAATCTGTACTGAATATCAGAGCTACAGAGGCTCAGACCCCACCAGAGTTTTCATTAATTAATAAGAAGGAAACATATCAATAGGGGATCATATGAGAAAAAATTATATTTAATGGCACTGCCACTCTACCATCTGTTAGAAAAAATACGGAAACAGCAACCTATTTATTTATTTATTTTTAACAGCTAACCAATCTGACAGCTTACACTGTTAGGCTATCATAGAGTGAAATTTTGTTAGCATGCTTTTATTAGTAGCCAGGAAAAAGAAAAACAATCTCATAGTGTTACCATCAAAACAGTCAATTGTCATTTTCAGGTAAGACTGCCTGGGCTACATCTTAAAGTAACTTGCTGCACTAACACCTTTATCACTGCTGAACTTGCAGTGATTTTTTTTTTTTTTTCCTTTGCCCCTTTCCCCCCATACTTAGAGTGTTTCTTTGATTTGTAACATGCCTCCACTTTTTGAGGAAGTGCTTTGAGTTGATACAGGCATTAATCTTCAGAAATGGATAAGTAGTTGACAAGTATTTAATACTCACAACTAGATAAGTATTTAATACTCACAACTAGAAATATTTTAGTGATTTAATTTAAAGGCCATTATTGGATTTGGTTTGGTTTTGCCTGTGGGAAGGATAGGCTGATACTACCCTTTTATACAAATTGCTCAGAAAAACATCAGTTCATTGTGGGTGCCTTCCACCCTCTGAAAAACATTGAGATGTTCATCTGAATTTGTGCTGAATTGAGTGCCAGGTCAGGTAAGCAGATGATCTACTTCCCAAGTTTATTAATTTACTTGTAGTATTTTCTGCATGTACAGGGCTCTTCTCAGGAAAAGGATAAAACCTGCTTTAATTTTTGTGAAATCAGGGCTTAATTTACATTCCTGGCCAAGTAGCATTGTTTCCCCCCAGACTATCCTTCAGGCAGGACCCACCCTTAATTTTCAGTACTGAGAAGTGGAGCACAGTACAGGACAAAAGGCATGCTCAGTGACATGGCCATGGAGTGCTGTGTGAAACCTGCTAAGAGAAATAAAGTAGTGGTTTTGGCTAACCAGAGAAGCATCTATGGAAAACCAAATATTATCAAAATTATTAACAAAATTACAAAAATAATGAACTAACAAAACAGAAAAAATGAATCTAACAAAGTTTTATATTTATTTAAAAGACAGAAGTATGTATGTACACATCATAGTGAAGATGCTTTCTATCAGAAAATAATACTTCTTATTTGAAAACTGTAGTTCATTAACAGTGCTCCCCAAGCTGCCTTCAGGCAAAATTCCAAATGTTTTGTCCAAACTTTGGAATATTTATATTTTGTAGTGCCACAGTAGTTCCTCCAGGAATTTATTGTATAGGTACACGAAGCCCTCTTGCTCCTCTCTGAGGCATAATATATTTGAGAGACTACCATGGTGTAAAGGGAAGAGGAATCATGTTGCTTTGTAAGAAATGAGTCTGAAATAGATTCAGCTTAAAGAATATCAGGAAATTAAGACACACTTTAGCTCCCATGAGGGCCTGCATAGATTCTTCACACCTCTTTTCTGCTTTTCTTAGCTAAAATATCATAGGTGTTGACTTTTCACCAAAAAATTTGATTACCCACCATGAGATAATAATAAACTGCAACAAGAAGTGTTGTTCGTGTCACTAACACATTATCTGAAAAGCAGAATGTTTTTCTCATAGGTTTGTTCCAGTATGTGCTTGTATAAGAATAAATATTCTTAACACATGTATTTTTTTCCATGTGTGAGAGAAAAAAATACATAAAATGTTCTTTTTGAGTTTCAAGAGAAACTTGAGTGAGTTTTCAAGGCATTAATATAAAAGTGAAGATTTTTATTAGATCTAGAATATTTTTCTTTCTCACAGTTGAGCTATGCTGCTAAAGATCTGTGTGAATCTGGCATATAACTAGTGAAAACTCAGTCATAAAATTTGATATCAAAGAACTTCATGCAATATAACAGAATACCAATAAGTAACGCAGTTTTCAGAGATGTGGAACAGATATNATTTACATTCCTGGCCAAGTAGCATTGTTTCCCCCCAGACTATCCTTCAGGCAGGACCCACCCTTAATTCTCAGTACTGAGAAGTGGAGCACAGTACAGGACAAAAGGCATGCTCAGTGACATGGCCATGGAGTGCTGTGTGAAACCTGCTAAGAGAAATAAAGTAGTGGTTTTGGCTAACCAGAGAAGCATCTGTGGAAAACCAAATATTATCCTATCAGAAAATAGTACTTTTTATTTGAAAACTGTAGTTCATTAACAGTGCTCCCCAAGCTGCCTTCAGGCAAAATTCCAAATGTTTTGTCCAAACTTTGGAATATTTATATTTTGTAGTGCCACAGTAGTTCCTCCAGGAATTGAGGCATAATATAATATATTTGAGAGGCTACCATGGTATAAAGGGAAGAGGAATCATGTTGCTTTGTAAGAAATGAGTCTGAAATAGATTCATCTTAAAGAATATCAGGAAATTAAGACACACTTTAGCTCCCATGAGGGCCTGCATAGATTCTTCACAGCTCTTTTCTGCTTTTCTTAGCTAAAATATCATAGGTGTTGACTTTTCACCAAAAAATTTGATTACCCACCATGAGATAATAATAAACTGCAACAAGAAGTGTTGTTCGTGTCACTAACACATTATCTGAAAAGCAGAATGTTTTTCTCATAGGTTTGTTCCAGTATGTGCTTGTATAAGAATAAATATTCTTAACACATGTATTTTTTTCCATGTGTGAGAGAAAAAAATACATAAAATGTTCTTTTTGAGTTTCAAGAGAAACTTGAGTGAGTTTTCAAGGCATTAATATAAAAGTGAAGATTTTTATTAGATCTAGAATTTTTCTTTCTCACAGTTGAGCTATGCTGCTAAAGATCTGTGTGAATCTGGCATATAACTAGTGAAAACTCAGTCATAAAATTTGATATCAAAGAACTTCATGCAATATAACAGAATACCAATAAGTAACGCAGTTTTCAGAGATGTGGAACAGATATCTTGAAAATGTCACCATTTAATTTATTTTTTTTTAGGTATGCTCAATGATAGCTGTAGGAAGATATTGATTTTTATTTTAATGCTGATCACAGTACAGTAAAAAGCCTGCACTATTTTTTAAATGAAAATAATTTTGCCAGAAAAATCCTAAATATTTTTGTGATTTTTTTTTATTTTAAAATAAATAAATTCCAGTTTAGTTATTAGTGTGTATATTACATATTTTATGTCCTCTTTCTGTGCATCTTTCTACCTTTCATTCATTCAGCCTACTCTTCTGCCCCTCACCTGCTGAATGTCCTATTTAATGATCTTCTTAAGAAATAGTCAAATAGTTCAGCTTTTGTAAGAACTATTTCATCTTCTCTTGAGAGCATTTACACTAACTTTCAAAGATTGGTACAATGAGCTATAGGGATATGCTGCTGAGACCCCTCTGTGAAGAGATTTGGAGACCATGTATATTTGAATCATACATGGTGGTTTTCCTTCTGAGTCTGTATTGAAGACATCACTCTGCCTTGTGCCTTGGAATTTCATCTTGCTGCACTTCATCTGTAATTATCTGTATTTCAGAAACCCACTGAAGCAAGAAAAAAATGGTAGGGTTGTAGAGGGTAACTCTCCTTTTCCCTGTGGAATTATGAGACAATTAACTGTGCTGCATGCAATTAGAAACAATGAAAAATAAATTAAATGCATGCAGCCTTTATAAAAAAGATAAAAATACACTTTCTATGTTTTCTGACATCAGTCAGGGTAGAGCACTTAGCCAAGCAAACATCTGAGACTGTCAGACCACAGCTGCAGTGTGTTCATCCTGATTATTATTTCTTTCCTGAAGTCCTTTGTCCCTTCCCACAGCTGGGATTATAATGAGAGGTACATTTCTGGAAGGTGGTATTATGAGCAGCAGGTAGGTAGTCTGGAATCTTGCCTGGCATGTCAGGCTCTCTAGCAGTGCTATCACCAAACAAGTGGTATCTGTTTCCTGAGGCTTTTTGTCATACCTGCCTGAAAGAGCAGTGGATGAAAATTTGGGAAGTATTGGCATTTTGGATATGATCATTGTTGTCTTCCTCCTGTGCAGCATCTAGTCCTTCACCTCTGAGCAGAGAGGTGAGTTGAGGTTGAGCACACAGATTGCTGGACCATGCAGAGGTTTGAATCCTTTTCTCCAAAACTATTGAGATTTAGCTCCATGAAGGCTTATGTGCCCAGGTGCACAGTAGACCTCAATCCTGAGAAAAAAAGCCAGGAGAAGAAATGAGCTCATCACTGTTCAGATAAGAGACAGTAGCACTTGCCTTTCTTTAATGAGTCCATTGAGAAATACCTTGGAAGGGCAGTTTGGCTCTGGTCAGGTCAGAGTTGGATGCCTGAGGTTCAGTTCCTGAAGTACAATGGCACAAATGCATGTCTCTAAACCCTGCCAGAGTCACAGCCACTGATGCTGCTTAGGGACCAGAGGGCAGCCAGGAAAAGTTGTGCTGCATTTTGAGGACAATTTGCCCAGCACACTCCGAGAAGGAACAAAGAAATGATCCTTTAGGATCAAGCTTGCTTTCTCTCCTCTCTCCTCTCTCCTCTCTCCTCTCTCCTCTCTCCTCTCNTTCTGAGTTACCTCCGTTTGGAAATGTAATTTAAAAAAAAAAAAAAAAAAAGAAGAAGACGGGGGTGTTGAAGGTTGAAATAATGGTCTGAATTAAACTGTTGTGTCCTCAATTTCTGCCTCTGAGGCTCGTTAGTTTGGGTTTAGGTGTGAAGAAGGAGAGCCCATCAGGCCACAGAGCTCCTCCCGGGGATAGCAGGAAAGGACTGGAGCTCCTTGGCTGCCAGGTGCTCTCATGCTCACTTGGCTGGACCCAGCCAGGGGCTGCATGCTGGCATCCCTGCTTTGTCTGGGGATCTCAGCAGTGTGGGACTTCAGCAAGCCTGATTGCCTGGGGCATGTCCAGCCAGAAACCCTCAAGGAGGGGGATTTGGGCTGTAGGAGTCCTGGTAAGGAGGGCTGGATTGAGGCAGCTGGGGACCAGTTTTGTACTAGGAGCATGAGATGGGGTTTTGGAGCAGTTTGGAGAGCAAGTGGAAGGAGGATTACAAATATGAGGGAAGAATCATGATGGATTTATCACAGCCGGAAATAAATTAGCCTCTGGGAGGAATGATTTTGTAATAATTTGCATTTAGATACCCTGACACATCCAAATAACTCCAAATCTTCTGCAAACATTGTAATTAATTCATTTGCCAACATCCTGTGAGAGGGATAGAAATAGCACTTTTTACATGGGTAAAGACACCAAGGACTTGACTTCTCTCTCTCTCCTCTCTCCTCTCTCCTCTCTCTTCTCTCTTCTCTCTTCTCTCTTCTCTCTTCTCTTCCTTTCTAGCAACCAAGTGTAAGTTGGTCACAGCTGATACCAAAAAAAGAGTGTCTTTTGCCAATGCAGTAAATCAGCCTTCGGTATGTTAGTGGCTGAACTCAATTTTCCACAGACCTGTAATGCAAAGGGCTGATTCCATACAGACTCTGCCAATTCAACCATCTTTGCAGAGTGCTGAGTCAGCTGTGTCCCAGCCATCTTGAGGCTGGATCAGGTCCTGTCTGGCTGCCTCGTGCTAACAGTTTGCTGCATCAGGTATTGTGTCTCCTCTTCCTGCTTGGATAAAGCCTGAAGCCAGCAGAAATGCCATTATCTGTCTCCAGCTAACTTCACAGAAATGCAAACTTGGGCGTAGAGCTTCTCCACATCAAATTCATCCTGCTGAGGAAACTCAGTAGAGCCCAGTTTACATCAGTGCCCATCAGGCAGAATGGCAGCACTTTCCCTTGGTTTCATGATTGTTCTGCACAGCTTAAATGCAGTTGCAGTCCATACCAGACATCATCATGTATCCAAATACTTCTGCAGGGGTCTGTGAGCATAGGGTGCACACATGCATGTGTGTATCTTCAGCATTGTGTACCAGTCTCAAGTCTTCTAGGAAATTCTTCAAAAGACTTTACATTTTTAAGTAAGCGCTCTCAAATATTGCTCTGCATAAGGAAAGCTGGGGATTTTGTCTGTGGTTAACCTGTCTCTTTCTGTTTGTTTGTTATAATCCAGGACAAATGATACCGGCCTCCTTGCTTTCAAAGACCATTTGCCTGTAACTCAGATAGTGATCACTGACACAAACAGATCAAATTCTGAGGCTGCTTGGAAAATCGGCCCTTTGCGTTGCTATGGAGACAGTGAGTACTAGCTCTTCTCAATTTCCATAGGTACAGAATGTTCCCTCTTTTTTATTGTGGTTTGTTTGGGGGTTTTATTTTGTTGTTTTGTTTTGAGGGCTTTTTGTGTTTATTTAAAACCCTGTATTTATCTGATGAAAGGGGGCTTTCCACATGCAGCTTGCAGCTGCTGTCCTGTGCCAATTAACTATAGAGAAGGGGGCTGTGTTTGCAGGGCAGTTCTGGAACGCTGCTTCCTTCTACACTGAGGCCTCCAGCCTGCACTTCCCCACCTTCCACGCCGAGGTCAGCGCAGACATCTCCTTCTTCTTCAAAACTACTGCTCTTTCTGGGGTGTTCTTGGAAAATCTGGGGATGAAAGACTTCATACGAGTTGAAATAAGCTGTAAGTTTCACTGTTGAAAGATCGTGGTATATTTTTCCCATTTGACAGGTGCAGGGAAGTGGGAAGGTCATGTTTTCTTCTTTGTTGAGATGGTTGGAAGTGCCTGAAGAGGAGAAGGTGAAGACATAATGACTTATTAATTTAGACTTATCTGCCTCTCCTGTCAGAATCTTCCCTGGTCATTACAATTACATCTTCCCTTGGTCATTACAATTAAGCATTTAAACCTGGTTTTATCTTTCTTAAACAAACAGGTGATTGAATTCATTTTTTCAACACTGATATTAATTTTTTTTTCGCTTCTCGAGAAAAAGCCACTGGCTAAGTGTACCCATAGATTGTCATTTTAGTTGAAAGATGAAAAATTTAATACAATCACTCCAATTTTTACTATTTCTGTATTAGCAACTCTGCAGTGAGTTGAGGTAGATGACCCCTAAAGGTCCCTTCCAATCCAAACATTTCTGTGATTCTATGAGATACACAGTCTGATGCAGCTCTGGTGTTTCAGAGGAACTCAGTGTGTATGGTACAGCTCCAAGGTGAGAGTCTATGAAGAACAGGATGCTACTGCAGGATAATTCAGTCACAGTTGTAATGGGCCTTGAATACTTCAGTATCTAGCAAGTGACTGCAGTATAATTGCTATTCAGTATATAAAGGAGAGTAACGGGAAACTTAATTAGTGAGGTTATAGCTCACTACCATTCTGATGACTTCTAATATTTATTAGTGACAAAAAGGTGCTGTGGCTTTCACATGAAATGTGATTTCTGTATTCCAAATTCTGTCAAGCTTGGGAAAAACAGAGTGCCATTCATTTTATAATACGCTTATAATAACTCCAACATCAAAATTAATAAAACAGGGCCCTACGGCCCTTCGATCCATTAAACAAATGATAGATGTTGTGGTGCATTATCACAAAGTAATGAGGTATGATTTACTGTTAATTGCACATTCAAGTCCAACATGGCCATACTTCAGTGTACTGAATATTATTCTCAGAGATACAGAAATACTATTATGATTTTGATATCAAATATATCTAACACCAAAACCAACTTGAAGGATCATTTAGTGAAATCTTTTGTGTGAGTGTTAAAGCTCTACTCCCAGAGAAATGGGTTAATTAAAAGTTTGGGAAAAGTCTTGTCTTTTAAACTCAAGCTTCTCATTAGTAGTTGGTGGTGTGTTTCTTGCTGCCAGATGGAATTTGCAGCCTAAAGGCCTTGTATCAAGGAAGCTCCACAAACCAGCTGCTTCGAAGGGAAACGGCCTTTTAGCAGATGCAGGGGCTCAGAATAGATCTTTGTCTATCCCTGTGGAGTGTTTTCTATCTTAACTATCTAAGAAGCAGCTTGCAAAACCAGACCTATCCAATTTGTTGGGCTTGAAATAACAGGTTTGTATGAATTTTCAATCCACAACCTTCTGGTTGTGCAGTCTGTGGACTTGACTTTCTGGTGCATTTAGCATTTTAGGAAGAGGAAAAATAATCAGTAATAAGGATGTTAAAAAATTCTGTCACCTTTCAGGCTTCCAGCAGAGCAAGATGGACTCATATGTGGCTGTTGTTTTTCAATTATTGTTCTGTTTCTAGAAGCCTTACTACTTCTGGACATGTGTTATATAGGCGTCTTTAGGATCAACAATGAACTACTTTTGCTCATCTGATTTTCCTTGCTTCCCAGGTCAGGCTTAAGTCAGGCCAACGAGTGCTTGTAGGATTCTTTCCTGCCATTTGCAGCCAAGTTCTGTAGCTGTCAAAGTACATGCAATTTGAAAAATTTATTCAGAAAGAGCTCCTTCTTCCTTTTCGCTCCTCTTAGCATTATTTGTCCAAAATCTTGTGTTACCATTTTGTGACTTTTGTATAGCATGCACTTTTACTGGTAAACAAAATAAGCTACTATTTCTAGAGCACCGTAATTGTTGTAACAACAAAGATGGATACCCACAGCCAAGCATAATGCCAGCAGGGATCAGTGAGGCTGCAGGCTTAGATTTATGTATAAGCTGCTGTGTAGGAGATAGGAGGTAAATTATGCTATACTGTTTGGAGACATAAAAGTTATTGGATCCTGTGTTTATTCAAATTTTCCAGATGTCAAAACTACAATTTAATTCAGACCTTCGCTTCCTCTTCACATCTGTTTATCTGTTCCAGCCCCCAGAGAGATCACCTTCTCCATAGATGTTGGGAATGGCCCCACAGAAGCCACTGTGGAGTCTCCCACAGCACTGAATGACAACCAGTGGCACTATGTCCGAGCAGAGAGGAACCTCAAGCAAACCTCTCTCCAGGTGGACAGCCTCCCCAAGAAGGTCCTGGAGGCTCCTGCTGAGGGACACTTCCGCTTGCAGCTCAACAGCCAGCTATTTGTAGGTAGGAGCCATTTAATTCTGTAGATGTGTACAATATTACTATGTCAATACCTTGTTAATGCTATTCTTCCACCACTGAGCTTGCATGTGGTGACCTGATTTTGCTTTCTCTTCTTCTACTGCTGCACAGGTAACATAAATTAAACCAAGAATTGATAGTATTTCTTCATGTGCAGCACTGGCTGTGTAATTTGCTGTAAGAAAAGTGATCTCTCTTTTTAGATACAATGTGAAAGACACAAATTCTTTATAAAAGTTTCTGGCCTGATGACAGTATGATCTTAAAGTCTATTCCTTCAATTAAGTCTGCTGAAACCCTTGTTTGGCCATAGTGTGTATGTGTGAGAGAATTATGAAGGCAGTCAAAGCAAATGCAGTTATTTTAATTGAAGGTAGTCTTTCAAAGAGGTGGAAATTATCTGTTTGCATACAGTTTGTCTCTCTATCTCCCTTCCAAATGAAAACTAGATTGGGACCAGCTTGTGTTTGATAATATAATTACAAGGGGTAACAAAGGGACTTCTCTGTTTCCTATATTCAAATGCTGTCTTTTTGAGTAAATTGCTCAGGGATGGAGTGGGATGTAATCTGCTTCTTATTCAGGGCCACTCAGGTAACTACTGATTCTTTCCTTAAAATGCATTATTTTAGTTAACTGAAATGCTGTATCAAGCCTCAATCTGTCAATTTAATTTATAAAGTTTAACTCTATATCCACACCCTTTGATTTAAAAAGATTTTGGGGCAATTATTTTTCTTCTAGTGTATATGGGCAATAATTACTGGGCTCTGAATGTAAGGTATGAATCTGTTAATAGATATATCTGCGTCAATGGCAAGGAGTCCTTCCCACATAGCTGTTGATTTATACTAAAATGATCTCTGATAGACTCAGCTGGAGGCAAGTCCATGGAAGAACTCACAGAAGGGAGGCTTAAGGCTATCACAGTGCAAGTTTTCTGTTTTCTGATATGAAGCATGCTGCTATTCACTTCTTTCTGAATGCTAAGATCATCCTAAGAACATGTTCCACAGGAGACCAGGCCTAAAGCAGTAGGGTTGGGCTGCTAGACACCTTGGAAACATCAGAGACATCTAGCCCAAGGTACTGCCTCTAGTTAGAAAACAAAGAATTTAATGAATTACTTTAATGGTTAGCCATTTGCGATTTTTTGTTGTCTTTTTAAAGGAGTAAAAATGAAGGATTTATCATGTCATCTATCAGATATGTCATATATCAGCTGCTTACCATCTCACATCTGAAAAGCACTATCTGCCTATAAGTTTCCCTCTCTGCCTCAGCAAAATGAAGGGGCTACCTAAGTGAGCTGCATGGTGGTTTTAAAGTGACATATCAATGAGTTGCATCATGGAAGTCTTTGGTAGCTAAGGACCTCAACAGAGAAATGTTCCAAGAGGAATCCTTGTCACCAAATAGAAATACAAAGCCCTACACCTGAGGCAAATTAGCATCATGCATCTGTACAAGCTGGGGATTCTGTGGGGAGGTAGCAGCTGTGTAGAAAAAGTCCTGTTGGTCTTGGTGGACAAGTGACTCTGTACCTCATCTGAAGTCAGTCCTGCTTTGAGGAACAAGTTGGACCCATTGATGCCTAGCAGGACCAACTTCCAACCTATATTTTTTCTGATTTTACTTAATATTTACAGTAATAGTTACTTTACATCAGCCAAGAGGTGAAAAGTTCTCACTGCGTGCTAAATAGAATGCATTCACTTTCCCATCCACAATTTTACTCTGAATCCTGAAAAAAAGAGGAAGAAAACCTGATGGTTTTGGGGGTGCATTTTGGCCCTTAGCTCTACCATGTTGAAGGCCAAAAGTGTCCATGACTTCCTGAGTTTTCCTTAGTGCAGTCAGAAGTGATAGAAACTTGGGCAGCCTCCTGATTCTCAGACTGTTTGCCCCTGGGTGTTCCAGGGAAAGGTGGCAGAGGTCCAGTGATACACAGATGTGGCACAGTTTGTCTCTATTGAAAATCTCATATCAACCTCTAATTGGAGGCAACTAGTTTAGTACCTGAACCATGCAGATTGAATTTTATCCCATCTGAAAAATAAATCCATAAACAACATTGTAAAAAGGAATAGAGCAGCAGTACATAATATTACTCCCTACTCCCTCCTGTAATCCACAATATATTTGTTTCTACAGCATTCCACATACTGACAGTGATTAAGGGGTTTCCACAATTAGTTTGCACACTTTTATTTAGTAATATATATAACTGATGTGATTTGCTATTTTAGAAATGTTCCAAGTATTTTTTTCAATTGAATCTCCCTGTTCCATTCCTTTTAAACATGGAACTTTATTTCCACACTGGAGGTAGCTAGTCATTGAGAAATAACCTTTTTTTTTTTTTTTTTCCCTTGATTGTTCTCCAGAATCAATTAAAATATTTAGTATAGCTCATAAATAAGGCTCAAAATTTAATTAAGTTTATTTATCTTCTGGAAGGATTTATTGATTCTTTGGTATGAAGGAACTATATTAGCATCACACAACATTATGACAATGATCGAATGGAGATCCACTGTAGCTTTCAAACTACAATTATTTTTCTGTTACTTCAGAGACATCAGCCTATATGCAGTATAGGTGAGCTGGTTTTGAGTCTCTTCCTTTTAGGCAGTTATACACAGTAGATCATACATATAAAATAAATTTGGACATTTGTAAAGATTGACTACAAGGGCAGTTGACATATAACAATTTTAAAGGAGCTTTTCTAATTTGGACCCATTAATTCCTTATCAAATTTTTCTGCCCATTTTATGTACAAGTTATTTACTCCTTTGTTGGCCAGATTTTTCCTTCTTAACTCAAAAACCAGTCCCCATATTAGGGACTGTATGTAATAGAATAATATAACTCATGGGGTTTTGTATTAGTTTGTTGTGTTTTTTAAATGTTGGCTTGTCAAACAGACTTTTTACCTTACATGATTTATGGTAAAGAAAGTTGAACAAAAGCTTTTTCCAGCAATGTTATCAAAACAGTCAGTTGCAGGCAGTCGTGGAGCTGTGCTTCATTTACTTCTGACCTGGCAATACTGACACTTGGTGAGGGAGTTAACCAGCCTTAAATACTTTGTAAGGGTGGAAGTTAAAAAGGCCTGACTTTCCTTGGAAGTTTATCTTGATATTGGCTGACTTGGTTTTTTTAGGAGATTTAGCCATTAGCTTAAGATTTTCCAATTACTAAGCACAGAGAGGATTTCTTTTTTGTGTGTGTAGATTCTTTTATGTCCAGTAAGGGATGAATTCACACTTCCATCTTTCTGAGTGGAGACCTTGATGGTGTTTCTCTCTTATTTATCCTGCTACCAGTTTTCTTCAAAGATGGGGGAACATAATATTCTCCCTTTTAATTTTGGGCAAGAAATTAAAAAGACTGCATTCAGAGATAAAAATGTACCACACGTGCGCAAATATTCTCTTCCATAAGAAACCAAACCAAATCAAATCACAGCTGTCCAGTCCTTTTAGGTGGAGAAAACATTGATGATTGTGAACAAAAGCATAGCAGTATCCTGAAACTCTGAAAAATGTGAACTTTAGTTGGCTCACAGGGATATTAATTGATATATGACAGTAAGTTCAGTGTTTGTCTACATATTCCAGCAGAGAAATGCAGGTGTTCAGAGACTACAGCAGAACTTGAGAGTCTCACCATGACTTACATTATCCCTATGATAATTTTGAGTTATGCATGTTCTTGAACTTAAACCTGTCTGGGTCATTCCTAGGGTGAAAATCAATTTTCATCTTACTCTGTATACTTAGATGTAAACCATGGGTGTGTATAATGTTCTTAAGCTGCATTTCTATGGAGCATCTCTTCATGTTAGGCATGTCTTCACATTACATTACTTGGATTAACAGCACTATCTACCAGAAAGCTTCTTCACTCACTTCTGGCCTTTGTAAGCATAAGCTAGCTGTAATCCAATATCTGCACACCCAAAAATACTTTCATTTTGAAGCTGGTAAAACATTTCAAATAGAGAAGTTCACACAGGCTTTACATATCCTGGAAAGATGCCCTCATACAGGGCTTTCTGTTTACTCTAAAGTCTCTTATACATTGATATTTTATAAAAAGAGATAATAGAGCTGAGAATCAGATCTTTCTTCCCATATGCTTATACTAGTCATTGTATTCACAGAAATGATGGAATTTGGTGTCATTTCTTGCCATAGCACCTGATCTCCATGCAGTTCTGACCTGCCACCTTTCATTGCCACCTTTCTGTGTTTGATTCAATAGTCTCAGCTGTTCTTGCATCTTGCTGAAATGATGTCTGCCCTGCACGTCTGTCTTTGGGGGACAGCACATCACGTAGCATGTGTAAGAAACTGTCATTGCCTGATGTTCCCAGGAATCAACTGCAGTGATGATTTCTTACAGAATAACCTACGGAAAATAGATAGCTTCTTATGGGATTTGCCTGGAGAGAAAACCAAAAGCAGGAGAGTCAAAAATGGAGGTGTTCAAATCTAATCCCTCTCTTTTGTCTCCTTATCCATAGCAACACAATGTGACAGGATGCAAATTAGCAATTCTTGTTTTGTTCCATTGCTTCCTATAAATGTTTGACTGTATCCAGATATGGTTTCTCTCTGTTATGGAGAAACAGAGGCAGCATAGTTTATTTATTGTTAATATTTTAAAATGAATCTGCAGACAACTTTGGATATTTTGCAGGCCAGGAGGAGGAACTAATGCTTAACTACTTATGTATCCTGACTGCTCTGTACAACTTTTAGACTGAGGCTAACAAGTGTGACTTGGATGTCTTCTGAGGAATATGATAGCAAGTACTTCTACTCCTGCATAAAAATAATTACAACTCCCATTCTCCCATGCCCTTTTCTTTTCTTTGTGTCAATTACATAAAGCAAGAATGCTCCTAATACTTCCCTGTGCTGTTTCAGATTCCTTAGTCCAGTTCTTACCAACAAAAAGTGATTTGTTTTTTGAATAAAAGCCTCGATTGATACAATCTTAATTATTTAACTGTGTCACCAAGCTATACTGAATGCTCAGTTGAGTTTCTTGCCCCCTCCTCAAATAGTCTTTTCCTTGCCCCAGTGCTTCTCAGCAAAATTCAGCCACATAAATACCTTGCTGAAAACAGCATGGCTCATTTGACTGTCACCTCCACTCAGCAAAGAACACCCTAACCTTGCTACTTGTGGTCCCAAGGCTTATCCTAAAATCTGTTTTCCTGAATAAAACATTTAGGTCATGTCCATGAAATTGTCAGGTCCAACAGGCCTATTAAGAGTATGAAGAATCTACAAAGCCTACTGGAGATGTTTTGTTCTTTGTTTTCAGTTTTTCTGTTATCCACAGGAAAGTATTTGAAGATTAGGTCTAGCTAATTGAAGAAATGATAAACAGATTTACTTAATCAGTACTGCGTGCATCTAGAATCGCACAGACATCTCTGTTAAGCTCTATACTTCCAGACATTACAAGAGAAGAATAGTTAAATACTTCCTTTACATGGCTTTCCAAAGTGCTTTAGAGAGCCTTAAGAATACAGGTTGTGCAATAAAGATGATATCTGTGGAGCAGTTAGCAATAGTTTGTACTCATTCATTAGATGTTAGAGCTGGAATTTGTATGTCTGCAGAGAGAAGAGGCAAGGGAGCTGTCATTTGTCCTTATAATATTTGTGGTTACCTCCCATGCAAAAGAAAACATAGTAAAACATATTTTTATTTGTATATTACTGAAAATTGTGTATGGTATGTTTGGTTTTGGAGCAAAATCTCAAAAGAATTGTGTGAGTATGGTGCAGAAAATGCAGGAGGCTCAATGCTTATTTCCAGAGGTCCTTTAAAATAATAAAGCTAACATTTCTCACCTGAAAAGAATTGCTGGCTAAAGAGGAATTAAAAAATATGTTTCTGTAAGAAAGGCAGCACAAAATTAACATGAAATAAACCTTTCTTAAATATACTATCAATAGTTCAATTACCCCAATTCAAATCTAGTATTCCTGCTATTAGTGTACCAGGAAGGAAAACATGCAGAACAACAGGAGTTTGGTGAGATTGCTTCATTCTCTTATTTTGCAGAAGTTTTGTTTTAATTAAACAATTTGTGAAAAAAAAAACCAGATGCTCTTCTGCAAGAACCTCTCAAAAGACAATCTTTTATCTCATGCACTTTGATAAAGAATAAACGTGGTAAAGAATCTACCAAAGAATAATTTGGAAAGATAGCATCTTTCATACTACTTTTGCAGGAGAATCACCAAAACTCTAGGATTTCAGATCCTACTAATGCTCATAACTCCTGAAACAGAATTCGATTTCTAAGCATCAATCAAAATTGCAGTATCTTCAAATGCAAAACCTTGGCAACTGCTAAACAAAACCAACATTAATAAAAATGACAATATTTTCACAAATTACTCTTAACAATCATCATTATTATTATAATTCTCAGACACCACTTGTGAAAGAAGTGTCTTCATTGTTAGCAATCTGATTGGGCATATAAGAAGGTAGCTAGCTTGTAGAGACTGAGCTGCTCTCTTGCATAGATCCTTACATAGATCTGGTCTTCAGGAAGAAATGCAATTACGCTTAACAATTGTAATAAATAACACAACTGTGACCTCAACTCATGTTTCTTGCCTATAACAAACATTCACATGCAACATCAGGTTGGGCAGTCATGCAAAAATTCTGACTCAAGTAATTTCCCTTCAGCCAGCAGGCCTGGTGCTGAACATGATTCATCCCTGCTATCTGGACTCATCAGCATGTATAACTCACCTGCTGTTGCGATCAAGGTGTTATTTATACTCTGTTCTATGGCAAGAAATAAGAAAAAAAAGCTTTTCAGTTTTGGGTTTCTCGTGTATCAGGTGATATGCAGACGTAGAATAAATAAGCTAATCTTTTTTCCCAAATGAATTTGCAGTTCAAATGCCAGACAGGGCAGTAGATGAGGCAGGAGATAGAATAATGGCAACAAGAGAGTGTCACATGCAGCTTTTTAGTCCTTTCATAAAGACAAGTAGAGACCTTTGCTTTCCATGGCTGTCCATCTTTCATCTTTTGGCACTGTATTCACTGATATATAATATATAATATTTCTAGTACTTGTGGATTCATATTTGTACCTCCGGATTGGATTTGGCTTTGATTACTGTGCAGACTCGCCAATGAATTCATGTATTTCTTTCTCTCTTTTTCAGGTGGAACAGCTTCCAGACAAAAGGGATTTTTGGGATGCATTCGATCCCTACATTTAAATGGACAGAAACTTGACCTTGAAGAGAGAGCTAAAATGACACCTGGTGTTAAACCTGGGTGTCCAGGACATTGCAGCAGTTACGGTAATCTGTGCCATAATGGAGGTAAATGTGTGGAGAAGTATAATGGTTACTCCTGTGATTGTACCAACTCAGCCTATGAAGGACCTTACTGCAAAGAAGGTAGGCACCAAGCTTTCATCCCAAGTCCTTAGTGGTCATTGAATTACTGAAGTTTCACCCATGTCAGCTTGGTGTCCTGGTGTTACAATGTATTCTAATACCAGTTACCCCTTCAGCATTTTATCTTTTATTTATATTTAACTTAAGCAAGCTACTACGCCTCCTTTTGTTGACTTTGGTGGTAGCCTGGGAAATTAAAACGATGTTACCTGTACTGGTAAATTTACCAACTTTATCCTAGTATGATTCCTGTATTCGATTGCATACAACTTGGCCCAGACATTAACAAATAGGGCTGAAATTTTTCATAACAGTTGCTTTCCCATGTCTGAATATTTAGTTTGCTTGTTTTTAAAGCTCATCCACCTTTGTCCACCTTAAAAATTCTCTATATCTTTTCTGTACAGAGTTTTGGAGCAATGGTGTGGCAAAAGGAGGTTGTAGAGGCAACCACCTGTGCCCAATTAGAGTTGGTCCCCCAGTTCTGCTCATGCGCAGTTGGGCCCAGCCCTAATTGGGCACAAGTGGGCTGAACAGGAGCTCACGCCTTCCTCCTCCTAACTGGCAACACCTGATTGTGTTCACCTGGTTGCCTCTACACGAGGTAGTCCTTTTATGGTTTGTTTCACCGTTCCTGTGACAACCCATCCAAACTTTAAGAGATTTTAAAAATAAGCATGACGCATTCAGGAGAAAACTGATTTTCGGGGTTTGGTCTCTGAGTTCTCTCTCACTGAGCCTTTCTGGTGGCTTGTAGGAGATGTTACCAATGCCAGAAAAAGGAGCAGGGCAAATGAGGAATGTCCAATTTAGATAGGATGTTCTTTTCAAGGAAGGAAAACTCCTGCTCAATAGCAACAGCGTCCGATGTGAGTGTTTAAATTTCCACAGCAGCCCCTGACCTCGCAAATAGAGCAGATTTACCAAGTGGGCTGCATCATCTGCTGGTGTAAATCAGCATAGTTGTACTGCAGTCCACAGAACTATGCCCACTTACATGTGCTGAGGATTTGGCACCAGTGCCACAAGGTGTATCAAATACAAGAGGCAAATCACATAGTGCCCTGCCAGGAGATGCAACTATAGAGGTGGAGCCATTTTATTGGAGAAAGTAACTTGCAGTCAGTCTCCAGCTGAAGATATCACCATCCTGACTATACCCTGCCTCTCATTAGAAACAACTGCTTTTTATCATGTGTATTTCGGGGCTGGACTGCGTTGTGTTTATTGAAAACACAAGTGTGAGTTCTTGGGATCTGAGCACGCACAGGTAGATATTTCTCTTCTTTTGGAGGTTCTAAAGGAAGCTTCCTTTACTGTCTGTCTTTGGGTCAATGTATTGCTTTCTTTTGTTTAAAAGGTGACTGGAGTGGACAAATATATTGTCTCTACTGTGGGTAGAAGACAAAGAATACTGCCTTACATGTCAACTGTCAGAAGATGGTGAACTGAGCATTTGTTTGGCTGACAAACATTTTGGCTTGCTCCATCTCGTGGAGCTCTAATTCCAGCTCTAAAGTAACCTGTCTCCATACACTGTCGTTCTCTGTGCCAGACAAATACATGGTGAGGAAGGACTAGTCCTTCCTAGTCAAAATTAAGGAACAGTGATGTCAGTTGGGTCAAAGGCATTTTGCAGGGTTCTGCTGATGATACAGACAGCTCATGTCCATGCCTGTCTGGGATAGCTGAAAATACAGTAGATTAAATTATTCCCTTGGTTTATGTATGCTTTCAGAGGTTTCTGCATTATTTGAAGCTGGCACTTCCATAACCTATATTTTTCAAGAACCTTATCCTGTCACAAAAAACGCAAGCACCTCAAGCTCTGCCATTTATGCGGATGCTGTCATGTCCAAGGAAAATATTGCATTTGGCTTTGTCACAGCACATACTCCAAGCCTTCTGCTGTACATCAACACCTACTTTCATGAATACTTGGCTGTGATTCTCTCCAAGAATGGTAAGTACTCTTGATTTGCTACCAAAGGGAGACCAGTGTAACTGTGTTAAGATTTTTGTGATAATAGTATAGAATTCTGCACTGATTTAAGTTCACTTCTGTGTCTGCAACTTTATCGACTTCGTAATATTCCGTTTATGCAAATTAGCATCACTCTTGTTTATGTCCCTTCATTTGGCATTCAGAGCTACACTTGCCTATTCAGTCTTTGAATAATCCTGTCATTGGGACTTAAAATGTGCTTTGACTTTCATTTGGCAAGACTCTACAATAGCAATTTCTTGCTATTTATTCCACACTGAGATCCATTAGGCCTCTAGGGTAAGGGAATGAGAAATACCATGAGTGTACAAGAACTCTTGGTGCAGCAATATATTACCATTTTATCTTTTGCATTCTGTCTTGGCACATGTGTTGCTCTTCACTGGGTTGTGTCAATTGAATACAGCCAATATGTCTTAATATTAAAGCCATAAAGTGTCAAAGTTTTCTAGGTTCACTGACCAAAACATGAGGTATAAATCCATTTGCTACTAAAACGCACATGGTCAGAGGACTTTCTGAAAACATGTGAAAATTTTATGGGCATATTTATTCTCAGTAAAACTCTGGCCCCTGAGTCTTTTCAGTGCTTTCAGAAAACTTATTCCAGGCAAACATCATCCTAGATAAATAAGGATATTTGAATTATTCAAGAGTAATTCAGGCACTGGAGTACTGGAAGTGATGAGTAAGCATATTGGTGAGTCACTAGCCTGTGGCAGAACAATAGAAAGGTAATGCTGTGTTGAATATGTGCATTTGACCACTCTGAAACCTTGCAAATTCCAAAATAGCTAAGCTTTCAAGTACCAGCAAATCAAAATATAAGGGAAAACCAAAAAGTTTTATGTCTTCTGACTGGCGTGAGACCACCATACAAATCACTGGTTTGAGGAGGGGTGGCTGAGAAAGTATCAGCCTGAGCCTGTCTCCCCTGAGGAGACACCCAGCAAGGTGGTTGAACTACCAAGGAAACCCTCCTTGCTCTCTCCAGTCCAGTCCCAGATTTCCATCTCTGATTTGCTCTTGGAGGCAAATCCTTGTGATCTTCAGATGTATTCATATTCCATTGCATAGCGCCAGGATGGCAGAGCCCCTGCTGAGGTGAAACTTTGAAGTCTGCTTCACAGTTAACGCTCAAGCAACCAAAAGTAGATGTAAAGTGAATGAAAACTTAATGTTTGTTTAAATCACCTCTTCTGCTGCCAGAGTAGTGTCAAATGACTTTAGAAACCTGAGGCAATTGGCTTTTATTGATGATATACAACCATCAGTAAGCTATAATTGGGAGGTTCTGGAAGGGGGGGAATATGTAAAGGTGTTGGGGGAAGGGGTTTGGATCAGGACACTGGCATCACTTGTAGCAGCTCAGCAGGAGCACAGATAAGCCTTGCATTTTGGCAGCTGCACCATCTGCAAATCTCCACTCTGGTTCTCAACTTCTGGAAATTAGAATGGAGCAGCTCAAAGCACACTCAGTCAATTTAGACAATGATGCTTTTATCTACCCTCTTGTAAAATTAAGATAACAGTAGAATAAAAGGGTTGCGGAGATGTCAGACTCCAAATCTGTGGCTTTTAAAATGTAGCACAATGCAGACAATTATTAAAATAACTAGGTAACCTTGGTTAACTCATGAAAGCCCCATTCAGAGTTGCTTTGTGCATGCTTCTCTGTCATTCTTTCAAGATAATAATTTTAGTCACGAATATTCTCTGCCTCTTGTCCCAGTTGCAATAATTTTTTAAAAATCAAATCCTCTTATTTTTTTCAGTCTTGTGGGAATAGAAATTATTCCAATAAAAATAATGTTCAGATATGTTACTCTTTCTTCTCCTTATAGGTTTATGCTTGCCATAGAGTTATTAGACTATGAATAATACTGTCCTTGGTATCATTAAAAGCAAACATGATTCCTTTTGTTTTACTGGCCTATTTTCAAGGAATCTTGCTGAGTCTGACAATGTCCCAGGTCCCTGCTGGACCACTGATGGGTTAAATAAAGGTTAGACTCCTGGTGAAGTGGGAATGGGCATTCTCACTTAAGAGGTGAGCAGCAATACTCCTTGCTGTAATCCCAAGACCATTTCCATTTGTTAAGAAACTATCTTAGAACAGTGTGTGGATATTTTGACACCTCACATTTTTAAAGCATTTTTCAAGCTACTATTCATGTATTGTTATTCTCCTTTTCTGTTATACACAAAATGACTAAGCAAATATTAGTTAATGAAAATGATACTGAGAGGAATGCTTCTAGTAATGCAGACTTCCTGTGTTAGATATTTAACATAAAAGAAAGGAAAATAACTGCAAGGATTATTCAGTTAGACAGTATTGAAAGGGTTTATATGAAAATGAATTTGCATAGGCAGCTACAGTCTAATCCAGTCAGGTGTGAAATGTTCCCTGTAAAGTGAATTCGTTTCAGTAAAATTAATAAATAATCACATTTAACCCAAACACACTTTTCACTGTCAGTCTGTAGAGAAGGTCATATAATTAGAAGATACAATACGTATTGATTGAGACGCCAATATTGTGGTAGTAAAATTATTCATTTAGAGTTACCCAGCAAGCCAGTGTCAAATCTGGGAAAAGAAGTAAAATGTCCTCATACCTACTCATGGCTTTACCTACCCGGATCAATGCTACCCACAAAGAAAAGCCTTGCAGTGCTTGGAGCCCTAGAGGGCAGGTGGTTCATGAGGGAGGTAAAGTTATCACAGATGATGCAATATTCCAGGGCTGCACAGATGGCCTCCTTCTCTAAAAATTGATGCTTGGTAATGTGCATCATCTAATATTTCTAGAAATAGTTCCCAGGAAAATAACTTACCAATATCACAAAGCTGTTCTTAAGTCTGATCAGCTGCCTCATGTCCTGGCAGTTTTTGGATAATTTTGCAAATTTACAGATGATTTAGCGATTCTTTCCACCATTAGTTGATACTTAGGCTTTTAAATCATGTATGTTCCTTTAAAAATTCTATGCAATAATTTAACATTGCTCTCTCCTCCCCAGTCCTACATATTGTACCCATTATTTTTCAAATTAAATATATTTATAGATGGGTGTGCATTGTATATAGATGGATATGTATATATGGATAGGTATGTATTTAAAGCTCACCTAATCCAAATAATCCCACATCGAAAAGATAAGCAGTACTGTAATATCTGGCAATACATTGTTAATATCAGTGCTTTAAAAATTTCAAATTATAATGCTCATTACTTAGCTAAAGAAAATAGATAAACAGATCTTATTAGTCTTTTCAGTATGTCGGTCCACAGAAGTTATTCTCATCATGGGAAGCTACTTCCAATAAATTCCTTTTTTTCTTTGTCAGGCTAAATTTTCACTGTACATGACTTCACCAGATTACTAATACGTTAGTATTATGATCAACTTGTCTTGATCCCTAAGGACAATAACTGATGGGAAAGAAAAATTATAACAAAGAAACTGTTAGTGCTTGTCCCTTCTCTGTACTTGCTCCCCCCCTGCAAGTAATCAAAAGTGTTATGAAGTATACTGTTTAGAAAATGTTTTCCCAAGTCTTTGGGAATTCTTAGATTCTTAGTAGGTTTGGTTTTCTTTTTGAAAACAATGATTCCTAACCTAGAAACACAGCAGATAGCCAGCACTAAAGAAAAGACAGAATCCCAAACTATCCTAGAGTGACTGAAAATTTATCTGTCTATGTTATCTGGTCTCCTAAAAAACTAAACAATTTGAGTCAGGTTTTTTTCTGTATTTCTATCCATTATCTGCTGCCATCACAATGATCTCTCAGTTCTTTTGGAAAGCAAGACTCTGATGTTGTATAAGAAAGAATAAAGACAAGGAAAAAAACAAACTTAAAAATAAAAGTACGAACGAAAATATCTTGAGCAATTCTTCTGTTAGGTCTCTGATGTGCAGAATATAGTAGCAGGATGTAGATCAACCACACTGCCCTGTCCTTTATGGTCTTGAAATCAACTGATATTCGAAGGAAACAGGAAGAGAAACCAAAACCTGTAGTAGAGGTGAGCTGAATTAACTCTCTGCAAAAAAAGAAGCAAATGCAATCGGTGAGAAGCTTCTGATTATTTCCTTTTTAATAAACCAGAAATCTCCTCCTGTCTCTAGGTTAGAAGCAAAGGAGCCTCTCTGCTGAAGGCATGTAAATTCTCCTTATTGGTTTTGCCTTGCAAGTCTGTTGAGCTTCAGCTCCAACAACCTTTTTCAAGCAAAACCAAAGGTTTTGTCATACAGTGGTAAAGAAAGGGAAAAGATCTAGTTTAGTCTTTCAGGCAGAGAATTTTTTGATTATGTTCACACTGTGTACTCTGGAGTTAAGTGGAGCAAAGCTAAAATAATTAGGGAAAATAGAACTTAGTGAAATACTGGGGTGGGTTTTGGGGTGATTTTGCTGGTTATTTTGCTTTACCCCCTTGTGGGGTTTAGTTTTTGGTATGTGGGTACCACAGGACATGACTAACTTCTGCAAAAAGTCTTTCTAGGATATGCTATTGCTAGTGCAACAAACAGTCTTATCTTTCAAGTACACCTTCTGGCTTACAGACAGACTTTCAAAATCCATTCAACAATGTGCACAATTTATGTGACTGAAGTGAAAAATGGTGCAAAGGTTCAGGTATAGTTACTTTTTTACAGGAGCAGGAATGTGAGTCACGTTGGGAAGTGTTGGAGACAGCTTTGTTGAGGAAACCGGTTTTCAAGCAACTGTGTGTGAATGATTGGCAGTCTAGCTCTGTAACCCAATCATTAAATTATTTCACATGGCAGACAGGACTATATATCTTCTAAATATAATTTCAAGCAATTTCTGTTGTTGTCCCTGGAATCTTACGTTATTTACAGGGTGACAGAGCAGTGAGAAGTTTTCCTCAGTTTCCTGTAGATTGGGAAGTTTTGCCCAGTAGCCCTGAGGCTGGCTGTGGCACCCTGAGAAGAAAGGGCTGACTTGGCAGGAGATGTCCCAGTCAGTTTCTTTATGTAAATAGAGAAGGTCCTGTGGTTAGAAACATCTCTGGTCCCTTGAATTGTTCTCTGCAGTAAACACACTTCACAGAAAATGGGAATGCTGATTAGAGTTTTCAGTTTAAATCCAGCACTATAAAGTCTTTAAGGGAAGAGGTGGACTCAAAAGTTTTTGGTAGTGGGGTTTTTTTGTTTGTTTTGTGGTTTTTTTTTTTTAGCAAATGGCACTCTAAAACTCTGTGTGCATGAGTAACTTGAAAGGGGAAGCAACCTCTGCATTCAGCCAATGACTCTGGCAGATTTCTTTATCTGTTTTCCAAGAGGAGAGAACTGCAAAATCTGACTCAGATGAATTCATGGACATGTTTGTATTCATGAAGATCATTTTGTCATACTCAAGGGTCAAGAGATATTCTGGAGACCCACAAGGGAAAAAACAGAGGACCTGTAATTGGGTTACACTGAGCAGGAAAGGCTGAGCATGAGGTTAATAATTGATCTGTGCTCTGCATGTATAAAGGCTGACTGAATTTACTGGCATCTGGCATTAAACTCTAGAATACTGGCTGCAGATGATCAGCTAAGAATAAACATTACCATTTGCTTGGAGGAGGTGTTTATCTCCTAGAAGACTGAAGTTTCTAGCTCACATTTTGCAGTTGAAAAGTTATTTTTATTGTTGGATTTCTATGGAGCTATCCTGACAGGTATGGGGAGGAAGAGCAGAGCATCCTGTGTTTAAGTGGATGCTGCAGATATATATACATGTTCTTCGGTAGTTCTCAAATGAGGGTCTTTTCAGAGCCCATTTTACCAAAGCCTTTAGCCCTGAGGAATGATTGATTTTTCAGCTATTCTTAAACTGTGGATTATCTCTGCTGTTGAGGTAGAGAGCTGTGTAGTGAAAGCTGTAGTCCAGCAGAACCACTGATTGAAGTGCTGCCTTGGAACAGTGTAGCTGTGTCCACACAACGTAGAGCCCAAGCTAATAATACTTGGAAGAGCCAGCCTGGGTTCAAGCAAACCTCTGTCTTTCTTGTAGTATCCCTATTAGCATGTTAATTTTGCCATAACATATCATTTATGCTGACTGGATACTGTCTTTGTTTGCTGATGAAATTGATTGTGTGCCTTATCCTTTATCAGTGAGACTGACCTGGAATCCCAGGGCAAGAAAAGGGGAAAAGTCTGGAGCAAGGAAGGTGTACACTTGGTGGAAGAGGAAGATGAGGGAATGCTTAAGCCAAATGAGCACAGATAAATCCATGGGTCCTGCTAGGATTTACCCATGAGTGCTGAGACAGCTGACAGATGTCATTGCAAGGCCACTCAAGAGGCAGTAAACACAAACTGAAACCCAAGAGGTTTCATCTGAGCATCAAGAAATTCTTTTTTACTAGTAGGATGACTGAGCACTGGCATATCTTGCCTGGAGAATTGTGGAGTCTCAGTCCTTGTATATAATAAAAAAACATCTGAACATGGCCAGTGGTGACTAGTTATAGTGCCCCTGCTTAAAAGAGGGTGTTTGGACAGAACGACCTCTAGAGGTCCCTTCCAACCTTGACCATTCAGTGAGTCTGTGAAAAACTGCAGATTGCATTATGAATTTGAAAGTAAAGCAGTGAAAAGATATATGTATAAGCATGTATTTTGCTACAGAGAAGTCATCACAATGGTACCATTATCTAGGATTTTTCCTAAGTAAATGTTTCATCCTTCCTCTAATTTTCTCCATCAGATAACTTAATAACTCTTCAGTTTTTTGTATGACAATGGTAGTGGCTTGTTACAAAACTCAAATATTCAGAGTTTGCTGTAATCAGGAGATGGTCACTGATTAAAGTCTCCAGCTTCTCCAGACACAGAGGGTGACATAACTTTAAAAAAGGCAGTGCCCTCATGAGTTAAGGGTGGTCAGAGGAGCAGAATATTTCCCAGAGATCCATGACCAGCCAGGCAGTGTCTATAGAGCTCAACACAGAAAGCCATTAATCCACAAGTTCTGTGCAGTTTCTATTATGAATTAAGAGTGAAAAGGAGATATGAAAGAGAGGTGCATGATTTTTTTTTCCTAGTTTTATTTTAAAGATTACTGTTTACTCTCCTACTTCACAGACATCATGTAGTGCTCAAATTGATTGTTTCATTTTTTTTCTGTTCAGACCATCTTTTTCCGTGTTCTCACTGCTGAACATTATGGTTTTTTGTTAGGTCAATGCGAAACAAGTCCTTGCCAGACAAGTATCTGTATCTGCCAAAACCAAAACAGGAATGGTTGAAAAACATTAGGAAAAGCATAGAAACTATGAGCCAGGACCTCAGTGAGGACAGATTGGGATGAATTCCTCAGAGTAACACAACAGAGGATCTCAGTCTTTTTTGCCTGTGAGCTGTTCACACAGAGTTAGTGATGATGCATAATTTACAAAGCCAAGTTGAACTTTTGGAATAAAACTCAGAGCATGATACTTTTTATTTTATTCACTGGGTAAAGAGTAAGAACTCTTCCTGCCAGCCTGGCTGTTATGCTAGTCTTAAATGAAAAGTACAGTGTAAGATGAAAGCCTGGCAAGAATTTTCTACACATAAAGGTGAGTAAATCATAGTGCCTACTGAATGTCTGGCTATGAAAAGACTAGTGGCATCCAGTGTGTGTTGAAAAACAGGAGAAGAGAACATCAGAACATCAGATCTAGTAGTATCATAGTAGTATCATAGTAGTATCATAGCTTTTGTTAATGAGGGGTCTTAAAGTGACTATAAAATTCCAAAGAACAAGTAGAAAAGGCATAGGTTTCTATATCCATCTATTTCACCAATGGATAAACTGTGATATAAAGAAGAAACACGGTTTGTCAGCAGTCACCAAGCTGACAGATCCTGAATTATTGCAGTGCTCTTTCCATCACCCCCAGGGTACATAAATACACCCCTGTGTATGTTTACCTAGAATGAAGAGTCAGTGCTAAGTATTACCCCATACCCATGAATTAGCCCGGTTCCCATTCTAGGTCCAGCCAAATAGGCTGTTTTATTAAACAAATGTTCCCCTTAAAATCACTGGAATAAGCTCTGTGTTTAAGCCACTCAGTATGTGCATGATGAGCTCTGTGACTCTGGTCCTCTGAGTCAATTTTTAGACTTGCAGTATTTTCAAGCTTTGGAGAAAGAAGCATCTGTGAGTTCCTTTTTAATTGCTGGTCAGCCTGTGTTAAGCCAACTGGCAGCTAGTGGGAATGAGATGTCTACAAAGGTTAAACACATTTGTCAGTCATGTAAGAGAAGTAGCTACATTTTTTGATGTTTAAAGTGACACTCTCAATCTGGCTCCAGCTGCCTAGCAGGATTGTAAAGTCAACAGAGGCCATGAGCCTGCAGATAGGGCCCTTTCGGGGCTTTTGAGGGGGTGTTTTTTTCTAAGTTGAAGAAATGCAATGTGAAAGTTCTGTGTTTTTTTAGTATAGGATACCCTGAATGTGATCCTTAAGTCCTGAATGTCTCAAGTGTTGAATGAGAGGTGTTCAAATAGCACCAATTTTTTTTCACTGTCCTGAGAGATTACAAAACATTAGGGGTGTTTTGTTTTGTTTTAAACCCTATAATACACTGTCATGTAAACAAATGCAATAGCTGAGTAGTTATATCAGCAAACATGTTCAACAGTTTTGCCTCTTTATTTTCTCCATGCAAAACAAATAGCAGAAGTCAACTTCTAAAAATGTTCAAGTACTTTCTTAGTTAAATGCCACTGGATACTGAAGCGATGGGCCCTGTTCTTTTGAATCACCCGTGGCACTGCCACTGAAGAGTAAATTTGCTGAGTAAATATCCTTGGGGAGAAGCTGCTAATTAAGGAGGAGGTTTCTTAGCCAGCTCCTCCTAAACAAGAAAGCAATGGTTCATTTTTAAATATCTAGGGTATGAAGAGGGACACTTTCATGATGAAGCTGTGCAAGTTTCCAGAGAGGTATTTTGTGGCAGAGATGACTGTTCTGCAATGAGGAATGAACAAACATTTTCACCTTACAAGTTACAAATGGCTTTCTGGGCTATATAATTTAATTTTTGTTTGGTTTGTTTGTTTTTTTTTCATAATAGCAACATCAATAGCCTCATAAATATATACCACCCTTTATTTAATTGGTGCCTTCCTTAATCTTTTCTGTTTTAGCTCAGGTAAGTGCTGAGGGTTGATGGGCAATGTAGTTAACATCTTACAGTCTGATGAGGGTGACTGCTGATTTGAGACAGCTGTAAGAGATTCTGTTGGTCCTAAACTCCTTTGTTTCTGGCTGATTCTAAGGCAATGGGACATGCAGAAATAGTCCCAGGTTCTTTTCCTAATGAAGTGTTTTAATATTTTATACATGCACACTTCTCCCAAATCAGAATTGTCAGCTGCCCTGATTTAAATTATTTTTCCAGATGTTATGTGATAGTGATAAAGTTGTATGTTTTACATGTGCCACCCACATGTGCTCCCTGAACTAATTTCAGCTTCTCCTAGTGATGCAATATGACTTGCCAGCTGCTTCAGCCAGTTTAAGTCATTAAAAAGTGCTGCTGAAGTCGATGGTGATGTTGGGTTCAATCTGGGCTCATTTAGAACCAGTTTCTGTAAATTAAAGTCCTGCAGAGAAGTCTCATCCTCCAAGGGCATGTCATTCCCTTCTTTGCTGTTTGCTTCTTCAAGACTGTATGACACAAGACCTGTGGTCCTGGTGACCTGACCAAATTCCTAGTATACAATTTCTTGTTTTCTGCTTTAACCCTTTTTGCCAAGTATACATCACTGAGTGAGATCTTTAAAATCAGGGAACTATAACACTGCTTTTCCAGCCTTGGTGTTCCAGAATGAATGTAAAGTTAGTGGGCATAGGCCACAAATCCACCAGATGTTTCTGACATTCCACTCAGGCACTGCTGTAGACAGAGGCAAAAGAAAAAACTCTCCTGCTGACATGTTCAATCAGAAAAAGTTTTGGACATAGAACATGTAACATCATGGCCAAGGTATCTCTTCACACTGTGCAGTTTGGGAATACTTTTTCTTCAGGCTGAACACTTTGAAATCTCTAAAAAGTTTAATGTCCTTATTACCACTAGATTAAGAGCTGTTACTAACTACATCTTTCTAGCTCTCAGCAAAGAGACAGAAGCAGTTTAAAGGTGCCATGCTGTTCGTGTAGCTGCCTAAGGTTGGTTATGCTGACACTGATCATTAGTGTACTGTGAGCGAGTACTACCCCTGGCCTCCATCACCTCTGAAAGAATGTTTTGTTTCAGAAAAGTTGTCCCCAACCTAGAGATCAGCATGGGATGGCGTAAATACTGCCCTTTGGTCTCTGTTTCCCAGAACTTCCCTCTGCACAAGGGGACTCACAGGGAGCTTGTTAAAATGGCTCTGTACCTGTTTGATATCAGCAGAGAGATGTCATTCAGCCCTACAGTCACGGATTATACTGCTGTGCATTGCAGACTGAAGACCACAGGATGTGTAGCAAGCCAGCACCAATATGGCAGTGGTCTCATGGCAGTAGCATGGATTCATGGATTCATTTCCTCCAGAAGAGGTGAAAAGAGGCCACTCTGGGCTCTGTGACCCTGCAGCTAAACTATGCCCACTCTCATCTGAGACTGTTGTGGAGCTAGCACAGCATATCTGCATGCTTATCAGCAGAATTTGAAGCTGAAAGGACTGACTATAATAATCAAACATGAATGTACTCTTACCTTACACTGCTGGGCTCATATGCCCAGTAAAATTTTGTAGCCCAAGGCCGAAACCATGATACGTCTCTCTTTCCTTCCCTCTGTCTTTTATGGACTTGATAGAAATTGCCTTCAGCAATTCCACATACATTAGAGAAGGAAGAAAACACAACAGGTAGTGCATTGTTTTAGCATTATAGCTCTCCAGGTGTGGATACTCAGACACAGGGAGCTGAAAAGAGAACGACAGGCATGACTGCAACAAGACTGCCAGAAATTACACTGCTAGTGATTAGTGTGAATCCCTGTTGAGAGGCAAAAATAGAGAACAGGGACAGTGGAGCTGATTTATGCACAGATTTTTATTTGCAGCTGGTGGCACAATGCTGGTGCAACAGAGAAATCGGTGGACCAGATAATCAAAATTCAAAGGAAAAAAAATTAAATCTTAATAATATCCTAATTATTAATCCCTATATTTTCCCTTTCAGCTAGCAAAATGGAAATGTAATCTGCCAGACAAATTATTCTGTACTTTGAAATCAGAAAAAGTTTTGGTACTGAATGCTAGCCAAAATCAGCTCTCCGCTACAGTGATGCAAGTTCCAAAACAACTTGGGAGACTTAAGCCCATGAGTTTGTATCCTAGCAAATTTAACTTTAGGCAAAATGCCAGCTTGATTGACACTCCCCCCAGCTTAGTGTCATCTGCAAATTTGCTGATGATGGACTCAATCCCCTCATCTAAATCATCAATAAAGATATTAAACAGAACTGGGCCCAACACTGATCCCTGGGTGACACCACTAGTGACCGGCCGCCAACTGGATCAGCACCGTTCAGCACCACTCTCTGGGCCCGGCCCTCCAGCCAGTTCCTAACCCAGCACAGGGTGCTCCTGTCCAAGCTGTGGGCTGACAGCTTTTTCAGGAGAATGCTGTGGGAGATGGTGTCAAAGGCTTTGCTGAAGTCCAGGTAGACCGCATCCACAGCCTTCCCCTCATCCACCAGGCGGGTCACCCGATCATAAAAGGAGATCAGGTTGGTCAGACAGGACCTGCCCTTCCTAAACCCGTGCTGGCTGGGTCTAATCCCTTGCCCATCCTGCAGGTGCTGTGTGGTTACACTGAGGATGATCTGCTCCATAACCCTGCCAGGCACTGAGGTCAGGCTGACAGGCCTGGAGTTTCCTGGGTCCTCCTTCCAGCCCTTTTTGTGGATTGGCGTGACATTTGCCAACTCCCAATCATCTGGGATGTCCCCAGTGAGCCAAATGAAGTACTTCTGCTGGGACATGATTTTTATTTTGGTCCAACGTGTTACTCTATCACATAGTAGTTTCAGCCTCTTTTGTGTGGTCATCTCAGCTGTGATGTGCAGTCTGGCAACCTTTCAGTTACTGACTTTCCCACTGCCCTAATGCATAAGTCCGAAGAAAGTCTCTTATCTGCCTTGCACTTTGGCTTTTCTCATGTCTTTCTCAAGTAAACTGACTAAAATTTTTACACTGTTACTCCCTGTTGATGAATCTTTCATTTTGTAACAGAAAATGGATTTTTCATTTGAGTTCCATCATTAAGTGTGAAACTAGTGGAGGTACTTCTTTCCTGCTGGTGCAATGAGAGGGTGGGAGCTTTACAATATTTGGAGCAGCTGAATCAGTACCTATAGTATCACACTGAATAATTTAGCACTTGTTACTGACCTTGATCTCTTCACAAATTTCACCTCTAACATCCATGACTATATGTGAGAAAGCAAATGCCTTTTATCTCATTTTATTTTAGTTTCACTTTGAAAGCTCATCTGATCCAGCAGCCCTCTCAATCAGCTAAAAAGCCTTCATCCTAGTACTTCATTCTCATTCTCCTTCTTGTTTTTGGATCATTTTGATCCTCAAAAGGGGGCAGGGCTCATCTGGGATATACTGAACATTACAAAAAGTGCAGCTCTTAGGAGCCTGAGCCAAACATCCAGGTGAGAGAAAAGGAGAGCAATGCACCACGCATATGTATCAGCTCGTGCAGGGCTTCTCTGACATGGAGCTGCATTGCAATGTGCACTCAAGCATTGGCTTTGCAAACACTGAAACTGGTCCTAGAGCTAAAATGGTGTGAACATGTCCCTCAGGGACAATCAGCCAATCAGTCCCCACCATTCAGCACAGACAACCTTTGCAGCGATGGTTGGAAAAGGTTGAACATGTGCTAACATAAGTGCTAAAGTGCAAGGGGATAGGAGATACATATGATGACCTTCAGAACAGGGGATAAATGAAGGGCTTCACTCAGGGTTGTGGTATTGTCAACGTTCATTTTCTTCCTAGAGGCAGTAGCAAAGTAGCCCCAGAAAAGCTTTTTATCTTTCTGGTACCACTGTTCTGAATATTTTGGCTGCTGATGCATAAAAAGAGCTCCAAAAGCTCACAGAATTCTTTCTCCCTGCTACATAATTCCTAGAAAAGTAAGCTTGCAAGGATTTCAGAAGAATAGGTTACCTTTTAAAGTATATATATATGTGTGTGTGTGTGTATCTATATATCTACACCCTGTAGAAGGATTAAAATTCATATTGGATTCCTTGCTCTCTTGCGCATTTTTATTTTTTATGGTACTGTTATTTATCAGAAATCATAATGGGATTTTTGCTACAAAGGCTGAGAGAGATGTTTGGAATTAATTTTTATATGAATTACATTTATTTCTTCAAATACAATAGATCAACAAAGTAAAAATATTTTTTCTGTATAATTATTTACAATTTATCTTTCCGAATATTGCATATAAATCACATTGAGGCTGGACCTCTAAATGTTTGAAATTAAATTGTAATTCTCACAGTGTTCACTGTCTTCTGCATTGTCTCTAACATCTTGATGAAAAGGAATAGTAAAATCCACCAATATAAGTTTAATACAACAGTGCAAGACCTGCATGCCCTCTTGTGGAAGTGATCCTTAACAGACTAATGGAGATCAACTTCTGTGCCTGTGCTAATGTCTGACCTGCAGACAGACACACTCTCCTTTGATATACTTAATTACTTAATCAAGTTGTGTTTCTCCATAGCAGAGTTTGTTAAGAAGGAAAACATTTCCAGTGCATTTTTTTCTGCACTTTTCATTACAGCTTGAATTCTTACATTTCTCTTCAACCTTCTTTCTCTTGATATTTTAACCTTGTTGCTTCACTGTAATAAAAAGAAAATTAGTTAGATGTTGTGTAAAGATATTGAGCAGTGTCTCATTATGGACGCAGGATTTATATAGAGAATTTTGCTCTGCTTTTAAGGAAGTTTACAGGTCCGATACAAGCTGAGTAAAGATGGACTTCTCATTTTCACTATTGACTCGGGAAATTTTGCCAATCGAGAGCTGCACCATGTGAAGATCAACAGGGAAGGCAGAGAGCTCATCATTCAGGTATGTCATGGCTTAGACTGCATATTAAATAATACTTCATGCCATAAACAGAGCTACTGATTTCAGTCCTGATAATCATCAGGAGACAAAGGTTTCACATTGATCTGGTGCAACCAAAGCTGGTCCAGCAACAGAACAGCCCTGTGGTTTAGACCCTGCTTCAAAGACTGCCTATCCATGGTGTTTCCCGTAGCGTGATCCTTCCCTTGCCTTTGACAATCTATGAATTTGGAAACACCTTTGGCTAGAAGTTCATCCGGACCAGTGGACTGCATCTGGGGCTTAGGAATGTCTATGACCTTTAGTCTCAGGGGAAACACACAGTATGGTTCATTAAATGGAAGAAAACCAGCTGGAAATCTAATTTCATTTAGTGTACATGCTCCAAGGGAACATGTGACCCCAGCTGCCAAACAAAATCTGAGGGAATGCTTGGTGCAGCCGTCATGTGCAGGATGATGCCCTCTTCCTTTGCTAGAAGCCACTCATGCTTCCTGTGACAGCTTCATGAGAGACAAGAACCCTCCTCTGCCTTTTATTCCCCTGCAATGCCTGTTCTTCCGAGGCAGGCCATTGTTACTGCTCCTTCTGCTTCCCTACTGAGGCTAAATATAGCAGTTCATATTTATGAAACCAATTGGTTAGACATGGGCGGCAGTGGTTTAGCTGGGAAGAGTGGCATAGTCTAAAGAGAATCCATCTGCTAAAGAAATAGGAGAAGGAGACAGAAACACGGGAAGTGTCATGGTTTGTCTTCTACGGTTTCCATTTCTGGGTGGTAAAATGATAAAATAGCACACAACTGGGGTGGGTAGGCCTGATTATCTAGGAAGGAGGTTTCAGCTAAAAGCCAGGGATTTCCTTAAGTACTTGTCTTCTATTGTCTGCTGCACTGTGCTTTTCTTCTGGGCAAAACTAATTCTTCACAATACATTTCTAGAGAGGCCTCCTTTGAGTGTATTCTGGAGTGACTTGATATGGATTTCAAGAAGTAGGGGGCTTTCAGTGTCAAAACATTTTAATCTTTTCTACAGGCAAAGTTTCCTCAAAGCCCTTTATATGGTAATTCTGGTGTACCTTTCAGCTTCTTATGCTAAAATCAAAGTGCCTTCACTTTGCTGTCTTCAGAAATTGAATCACGCTTGAGGACAGAATTAACTGATTTGCAGCAGAGGGTATTCCCAGAAGTTTGCAGTACAGAGAGATATAGGGGTGTCTACATCCTGCTGTAATTAACTAGCTTTATTGACCTCTTCCAGGTTGATCAAGTTCTCAAACTAAAACACAACTTTTCTGAGATTGATTTTAAGGCCATCAAATCACTCACCTTGGGTAAGGTCACAGGTAAGTTCTATTAAAAATAATCCTGACTCATCAGTTGTTGTAGTACTGGAGTTACCTTGTGCTTCATGTTGGGTTTTTAAAGGGGCTGAGTTTTTGCTTGACTGGTTTATCTGTAAAGGCTGGCCAGTACTCCAATTTTTATATCGTCAGTGCAAAAATTTGGAAGCTTACTTGTCTGCACTGATAACAATATTAGGTCCTCCCATTCCTCCCTCTGGTAAGGTGCCTCATACTGCATCTGTGGCTGCATAAGGTAGCATTTAGCCTAATGATACTGCTTTCCTAACTACAGCTTGCTCCTCTCAAGCCACCTCTGTTTCCTAATGATAAAAAGAATAGTACTGCAAGCCTTTATCCTCTATACCCTCTTTTCCATTCCCAGTACTTCGCAGTTTGAATTCTGCAAGAAATATTTATATTACATACAGCACTGAGGCCAAAGTTCTGCATCCTCTGTATGTGGACCTTCTTCATCTTTGCCCCTTCATACTACCGCAAATTCATTCCAAGAGCAGGACAACTCCCAGAAATTTAGAAAGTAGACCTCCTCCTTTTTGTTGCCATGTATGTTACATTACTTTATGTAAGAGTCTTATTCATTGCCAGTAAGATTCTAAATGCTTCCTTGGTTATAGACATTTTAGCCCTTTTTTAGAACTGGCCTCCATATCAAGCCTAACATCTCTTTAAGTATTATAATTCTATGTTTTATTTTTAAGCACCCTGGGCCAGCAGGACTGGTAGCTAGACAGAGACAATAAACATCTTCCAGGGTCTCTTTGTGCAGTATAATTATATATAATGACATCAGTGCATTCTTCATCAAGTTTTATTAAGTAGATTGTGGGCAGGAACTGATCTTCCCCGTAATTATAACTAATGTTTGTTCAGAATACAGTAGTCCTCCAAACCTTTGTGGACAGCTTTGGGGACCTGACACTTCAGTCCAAGTCAGAGCTATGCTAAAAATATCATTTTTTCAGCTGTAGTGCTGAAAATATAAAAGAGCATTTCTCATCATGACCTCTACCAAAAGATCCAGCTATAGACACCAAATCAATAAACCAAATCTTTCCTAACCAGCAAGATGGGACGTAGCATAAAGACCTTCAAATATGCAGGCAGCAAGCTGACAAGGTGCAGCACAGCATCATGGAGAGAAACTAGATTTATTCACAAAAATATGATTAACTTTCAAGTACAAAGTTGTTGCAAAGCCAAAAAGCCCAGATGTATCTCTGGAGATCTGGCACAGTTCCACTGAGCACCACAGACTTGTCTCCAGACAGCTTTTAATGGATATACCCGTCTGTTATTTGTCTCTTGCCCCAAAGTTTATTGGGATTTTGTTTTAGCAACATTATTGTTGTTGTTGTTTTGTTTTGTTGTTGTTGTTAGTAATAATAATAATAATAATAGCAGAAATAGTTCATTATCTGTAACGACACTGAAGCCATAAACTTGGCCATCCAGATGCTGGGAGATCTTATTGCTGTATCAGGAATCATATAATGCATCCCAGAAAGTCACTTATAATTCAAGCCTAATCCTAATTGGTCATAGGCAGGACTTGATGACCTCAGAGGTCTTTTCCAGCCTCAATAATTCTGTGATTCTGTAACTCCAGTTTGTTCTTTCTATGGTAAGTGAATTTCCATAAACCTTTTCTTCTGTGTCAGCATTTCATTTTCTTGGTTTATCCTACAGCTGTAGCTGTGCTGAGTAGAATCCTTTTGCCCTCACAGAATAACAAATACTTAGCCTTAGTCTTGGCTTCTCCAGGATGAACATTCTGTCAAGTGTCTTCTCATATGAAAGATGTTCCACTCCCTTAATCATCTCTGCAGCCTTTCACTGGACTCACTCCAGTGAGTTCATGTCTGCCTTCTACTGGGCAGTCCAGAACTAGACCCAGCACTCCAGTAGTGTTACAGCCATGCAGAGTACTGAGGAAGAATAACCTTCTTGTCTGCTGGCAATGCTCTTCCCAAGGCAGCCCTGGATGCCAGGATATCAAGGGTGCATTTCTGGCTCATGGTCAACTTGTTGTCCACAAGGACCCCAATATCTTTATCTGCAAAGCTGCCATCTGATCAGCTTCAGTGTCAGTAGGTGGGGTTTATTCCTAGCCTAAATGTAAATCTTTTCATTACCTTTGAACTTCATGAACCATTTGAACACATGCCCTATGTGTCCAGCTTGTCAATGTCCCTTTGAATGGCAGCAGAACCATCTGGTGTGCAAACTGCTCCTCTTATATATCATCTCCAAACTTACTCAGTTTGCACTGTCCCGTGATGAAAAAATTTAAAAAGTAACACCGAAAATCCCTACTGCTATGAAGTCAGGAGTACTGCCTTGTGTATCAAGAGCTGGACCTTGTCATCTTAAGAATGTAGAACTTAAATGAATGTCTGTTCATCATTTATCCTATTTTACAGGTAAAACATTCCTTGTCATTATCATCTCCTCAGCAAAACTTCTGGGCCTGTGGTGCTTTGAAGTAGACCTTGGCTTTCTGTATTGTTTGTTTTGGATGCCACTGCCATTTAGGTAGCTAGAGGCATTCATTGGGACTATTTAAGTGTCCACTGAAATACAAAACTATACAGAAGAAATCTGTTCTGTGTCCTACATATCTGTGCTGTACTCTTCTGAAAATTTGTCTCTCTTTCTCATCACACTAATGCTCATTTTGCCTGGTCCTGGCTGCTTAGCCAGATGATTATTCCACCTTCTTTCTCAACTCCACCATTCATTTCCCACTGGCTGAGATATCTCAAAGAGGGCTTCCAGCTGAACATCATTAAAGACTGAAACCTCTTTCTCACCAGATTTTCTTATGATAACCATTTTAGCACAGTTGGAACTCTTGAAAAGAGCACTTCTGTAAAATGACCAGTTTTTAAATAATAGTGGTTCCTACCCCCCAGCCCCATTACACTCCCTTTATTCTCAACCTGCTTAACTGACATTTTTTCTGCTTTTCAAATCTGCGACGTTTTCCAATGGCTGGCTACACTCAGCTCTGAAGTCCAGGAAAAACTCCTCCATTTAAGGCAGAGTGGGCTGACCTGACATATAAAATATAGGGACAGTCTCTCTGCCACCGACTGCTTGAATGACCTTGGGCAAGTCATTTACGTGCAGATATAAAGATAAGCAGGCATTTTATCCCCACTGGAACCAGTCTGAGCTTTACTATCTCTGTTCTCTATCAGTAAAGCATGGATAAGAGAACATCCCTACATCAGAAGGGTGCTGGGAGGATAAAAGCATTAAAGGCTGTGAGCTGTTCAGATCCACAGTAATGGGGCCGTATAGCTGCCTTAGACAGATCAATCTAAATATAAGTGTGGCTTTGAAGACAAGGGAGTAAAAAGAAGCTGCATTCAAGTGGCCAACAGACATTTGTTGAATTCATCCTCACAATATCCAACAGAAACAGAGAAATATAATCCTGTAGTTTGTTGCCATTTTTGCTTCACCAGTACAAAGACAAGACACAAAAGGACCTATCCAAAGCTCATCAGTATCAACGGGAGTTTTTTCCATGGACTTCAGTGAATACTGGATTCAGACCCCAAGTGGGTAATGCATTTTATGGCGAAGCCTCAGTGAAATCTTAACCAGACTCCCAGTTCATTTATTTTTAGTACTCCTTGCAGAGATCATACTGCTGTATTTAACCACATGAGCTCTGTTGGCAGTCTGACCTAACTGTGAAGCTGGCTCTGCTTTGAACAAGGGATTGAACTGCTTGACCTTCAGAGATGTCTTTCCACTTAAATTCTTCTTTAATTCTCTGATCTCCGAGATAAATTTGCATATATTTAGGTATTTTCTGTAAAAAAACCTGCTATCCCAGTGGAAAAAGCAATTTATTTGTTTTGGGATTGACCTTAATGATTCTTTGAAAACTTCTTACTGTGCCCCAACACGTCTAAATATTTCACCATTATGGTTCCTGGAAAAATAATCACTGATAGGAATAGGTCTCATTGTCTGTAAATTTGATCCTGAGCAATTTAATATACTAGTTGTGTAGTGATACCAGAGTAAAAGGGTGGCATTGAAAGGGATTCAAGACTATTCTGAAGAAAAACATTGCAAAGATTTCTTTAGCACCTATTAATGTTGACCTAATTTACTTGTGTCTTCAAAGTAATGGAATAGCAGGCCTTCTCACATGGCAATGTAAAAAACTAGTGTAGTCTAGCACATGATCATGATATCTTTTATCTCTAAAAGGCTGAGCTAAAATACACTCAAGTTCTTGGAGTTATTCCACTGATATATTCAGCTTTGATATATGTAGGAAAAAAGTTTATCTGGAAAGCAATTTTAATAAAATCATTATGTAGGTGCAGTACAGTATTCATATGATTTCTACAATAGCTTTCCTTATTAAAAGTTCACAAGAAGAAAATAGAATCTGAATACTGAAGGGATCATAGAACAATTCATTCAAGAGATATTGGGGGAGATGACAATGGGATAATTAAATCAGAACGGGTAAGTTAACATTAACTCTGAGATACAAAAGCTTTTGTAAAGAAGCATCTCCTTTTAGAGTTTCGATGAAAAAGATGAAAGTCCACTTTTTTGGTGCAAAGTCATTTCCTATTTTAAGCTCATAAGATCACAGTTTGCTTGAGAAATTTGAAGGTGCAGTCTCTGAACACTGTGCTGTATCATTTTAAACAATGAAGCCATGGACACAAGAGATGTTGGAGTCACTGAAAATCTCTTTTCTTTACTGGAGGCTCTTCTTTCCCTAAATATCTATTTCTTAAAAGGACCACGGTGTGGAAAAAAATCTCTTGCAGGTATTATAGGGCAACTTTAAAAGTGATTGGCCTACTAAAGCATTAAGTAACATGGAAATGACTACATAGGGTAAGAGAGGAGAGTCATTTGGGACCAAGATGGCAGCAGTTAAAGAAAGCAAAGTTTGGCTACTCCAGGCACTTGAAGCTATCCAAGGTCTAAGCCAATAATGCCATCATGTCTCTATCAAAAAGCAGCTATCTATTCTGAGCTTTTGCTCAGTAGTATCATTCATTACATGATACTAGCACCATGCTGAAATCCACATGTCCTTTATGATAATACTACCTTGGAGTGTCCAAGGTCATCTACTTCTATCCATGGATTCTTATTTTTAGCCTGAATTCTTGCTACTTGAGCCAATTTTAGCTGTCTGCTCCTGAGAAAAGCAGGTACTCTTTTGCACATTGTCTCTCTGCCTCCTTCCATATTTCCTTTTTTTATAGATTATATTTTATATATATATTTATTTATAATATTATAATATTTATCTATATTTTATATAGATTATATTTTGAGCCCATGCAAAATCACATAGGGCTGGCTGTGCTGTGACAGATTAGGATTCAAATATCAAAAACTGTTACATAAAACAAATTTCACATTTCAGCTTCATTTCACTTTGTACTTCATTTTCAGTGACCAACTATTTTTAAGAAAACATACAAAAAGCATGTTTGAAATTATCTCTGCTAAGCCTAAGGAAATGAAAAGTCTCACATGTTCCCCTTGGTACAAAATGTTCAACTCCCAGCAAGCAAATCCTGGCTTACTCTGTTAATTCCTGAAACTAAAAGTACCTTTGCTCTTGCTGTGGAGCCTGTCTCCTGTTCAAGTTTATCCTTTTTTCAAGCAACAGCCAAAGCAGTTGACCTCATGGTTCTAACCAGGAAAAAATTGTGTTTGCTCTGCTGCCTGTGTAGCAGGCTCACACCAGTAAGTGAGATTTTCCAAGATGCCTTTTTGTGGGTTCCAGTCTAACCTAAGATATGCTTTCTGCCCTTTCAAAATTAATGATTCATATCAGCAATGTCTGCTGAGGTTGCTGAAGGACATAGCAGCATATATTTGAAGCAACTATATAATACCTCCTACTGAACTCTTCCAAGACAGGTGCACTGTGGAGCATACAAGAATCTTTTACTTCAGGGTCATGGGCTCAAATCTAGTGACAGTGTACAAGAAGTAATCTTGCCAGTGCTGCTCAGCACCTTTTCAAAATGAGGTGATGGTTACATTTAAACCCAAAACCAAAAATCATCCTTCTGTTTCTCATAATTGAAAAAAGGACAATCAGTGCTCCAGCATAAAGAGTAAATTAGCTTTTGCACTTTTACCAGTGATTCACTTAGATTAATTAATTAATTAGGGCACAGAAATTAGAACAGGCTATGCCTGCTCTGACTGATATTAAAATAAAATTCAATTAAGGAAAATCCATGATGGGCCTTCCTGGATATAAGTGAGCACACAAATAAACTTTGGGCTCTTATTTAAGTTTCTGAGTGATATGAAATTAACGTTTATAAAGAAAGAACAAAAATATATTGGGTAAGGTTTATGGTCCCATGTTCTACAGGGATATCTTCAAAAGAAAATCTCTTGAGCCACTCTCCACACAAATAGCACTTTTAATTCCTCTTTGATTCCAGTTCTGTTATTATAACTACCATGTTAGTTATTGCTTACTATGAGACTTCACTGCTACATTGCTGAGCAGCTTAATGCTTGGTCCTAGCAAATTCCAGCAGAATTCTATTTATTATGAAAATTAATTCCCCGTTACTGAGCTATTAAGACTTTAAATTACTCTGTTTATGTAAGATCTTAAAACAAGTGTGTTGTATATGGCAGAAGTGCTCAAAGAAACGTCAGTGGAACAGGATGTCTAGTTTGGTGAAAAGGAATGAATCTGCAGATAGACTTACATTGTTACAATCAATTAAGTTTAACAAATACATTGACAGGTTAGACTTAATCCTCGTTATCACAGAAAGCCATTGGAAATACATAGAAAACAGGAAAACAAAACCAACACAAAACTTAACTGAGCTGTGATAGTGCAGACAGCTTCCAGGGAGCAGCTAGAGGACCCAGCAAGAACACAGACCAACTTCTGTACAACTCAGCAGACGAAGCTTAAAAATTACTTCGTAAAAATATGAATAAACTTCAGGAGCATTATCGGTTAAATTATTCAAAAGCCAAAAATTATTGCCTTCCCACCCCCCATGTAGAAATTATCTGAAATAATTTGGTCTCCAGTACCAAGAACAAATGCAAAGCTAAAATGTCAGAACAAAGCCAGCAGCAGCAATTCAGTCTGATTGTCCAGGCCAGTCACAAGCACAGAGACACTCAGAGGGTTACCAGGTCAGAGGAAGGCTGCTGTTGTTTCATACGACCTTGCTTCAGCACAGACCTTGGAACTTCACTGAGTTGCTTCTCATACTGAGCACCCTGTCACACAGTGAAAATATCTTTTTGAAAAGCATTTTATCGTGATTTAAGGACTTCGGGTGACAGAGTGGCCTTTAATAAGCCTTTGACAGAAGTAACCATGTCACAATGACAGATTTATGTTATCCACTCAAGAATTCAGAGGGCAGCATGAGTCGTTCACATCCAAGCTGTGCAGGTCTCTTGTTGAGCATAGTGAAAACTCCGTGTTCTGAAAGACAAAAGGATGCACCCAAAGCTATACAATAAAGCAAACTGCATCTGTGCACTGGGATTTTTACCAGCAGACTCTGTGGTTGGTTTTGTTTTGTTCTTTGATAATTTTTTTTTTCAAATTCCAAATACTTTCAAGAACAAATCTCCTAGCTCTCATTCATGCAAAGCTTTCTGTGACAAAAGACTCCTGGAATTGGCCCTTAATTTGACTTTTACAAAAAGCTTTCAAGAGTACTGTATCTTAAAATTTTCAAACTACTGTACCATGAAAAAGGAATTCATTCTTTCTTAGGCTTTACCTTTTGCAGATCGGGGCAGAACAGACTTAGACTTCCTGATGTCTAAAAGATATCACCTTTTGTGTCAGAGCTAAGAAAGCAGAAAAGGCTGAGAGCAGGGATGTTTACAAAGGGTTTATAAATTCAACAAAGATGGCAAATACTCTTAAGTCAGTCTTTTAGTTTCATATTAACCTTCTTGCAGAAACTGGAAAGAATTCTTTGTCTGTTTTGTAACATCCCTGCCCAAATCTCATTAAAAAACTAAATGCAGCCAATTCCTACAAACTTTGAGAAAAGCAAATGTGAACCCCTGTAAGGCCATAATTTTTTTTTTTTTTTCCAGTGATAAAGCCTCACTGTTTCTCTTCCCATCTCTCATTCCTGCAGTTCCTTCCAGTCTGGAGCCTGTCCCCATGACAGCTCTGTAGACTGAGCATCTGTCCTGTAAAGCTCCCTTCGGAGAGCAGGCTCACCCCATACCTTGGTTTGCTGACAAACAGCCAAGCTCTTCCATGTTATTCTTCTATGAAGACATTGAGACAGAAATCTTTCTTTGCTAATTCCTGCTGACTGCATGACACAATGGTCACAGATCTTTAGCACCAAAATAATCTGTGATTTGTGAAAGTTTTGAGATTTCTCTGTATTTTCTTATTTGTAATGCAAGTTTATGTAATTCAGAGAACAATGTCAGTTAAAGAGAATTTCTACTTTTTTTCTTAAATCTTTTGGGCTGAGAGCTTGTAAAAACACCATATTTGAATGATACTGGAAAAATTAGACCCTATTCTCAGTTTTACCATCTTACTCTTTCAAGCTTTGAAAATAAACTTTAAAAGCTGGAAATCCTTATTTTCCAGTGTCATTGGAAGTATTTCCAAAACTTCCAATGCTAGAAGTTTGGTGTTTTTTAATTAAGAGGTAATTTTTAAGACTTTTAGTAACTTTTAATACCATATGCGTGTGCATTTTTGGCATTTTTTTTCTTGTTTGATTGACCTAGGTATGAGGCGCATCGTGTTGCAGACCTCTGGGCGGTATGAATTTCAATTTCTGGAAAATAAATAAATGAGAGCTTGCAAGAAAGGGAAGATTGCTTCACTGTCCTTCACTGACTTTCCCAAACAATCTTTGATATTAGGACATTTGGAACTAAATAAAAACACATACCTTTGAATTGGCTTTCTCTTTGTGAAATTTAAATGAACGCAGAACAACAAATAAATGAATTGTGCTATCTTCAGGCTGAAAAAGACCATAGAGATACTTTGTTTGGTTTTGATTTGAATTATAGGAGGTACAGTTTGGGGTTTTTTTCTTTTCCTTTTTTTTTTTTTTTTTTTCTTCTTTCATTAATGGCTAGAAGAGCGAGAACCTAGCTTCTAACTTAGAAGGGTTCCAAGGAACTCTTATTATTAAAAAAATGTAGTAATATGATGAAGGAGAACTTCTGAAGGAGAACTTGAACAGCCGAGGCTGGATGAATAGTAAAAATGATGGGCAAGGCGAAAAAGGATTGCTTTTTTTTTTTTTTTTAATTCTTCCTATATTCCCAAAGTGTTTTTTCTGTTGTACTGCAGACAGTTTGTCACTGGACCCTGAAGTCTCAAAGGCAAATGCCTATGGTTTCACTGGCTGCCTGTCCTCTGTTCAGTACAACCACATTGCTCCCCTGAAAGCTGCCTTACGCCATCCCAGCATTGCTCCTGTGACTGTCAAAGGCTCCTTGACTGAATCCAGCTGTGCATCCATAATGGAAGCTGATGTGAACACCGTAACCACGATATATTCCTCATCAGGTATGTCCAGCCAAGTGGGGCATGAGGAATTTGAAAGATACTGTTGAGTGAGGTTTCTTTCCTTTTTGCTGCAATGCAATTATGGTAGTATAAATGTGGCAACGGGGAAGTTGCTGTTTACCTCAGAAGAAGTCTGGAGGATGTGCAGTAGGATTAGCTCAGGACCCATAAACAGAACTCTAACTGAGCAATTTTATAAAGTAATTTTATAAGATTATATTAAATCAGAGTTTTCAGACTTAAGTTCCTGGATTGTCTAAAACATGCCTAGAATAAACAAAAAAGTCCCAAAGCCACAATAGAAACAGCATTGGAAATATGGTTATGCCTCCGATTTGTCATTCCCATCCACCCTAGACTGCTCCAGTGATGCAGATCTGAAAGGAGAACACATCCGTTACATATATTCCAAATCCCAGTGGTGATCAGCAATTGGAGTCGTACAACAAGCAAGTTGAATTTGTTCCCAGCCTATCTGAAATTAAGAAAAAATCCTTGTACAAACCCCTTGACACGTGTGTCTTTCATTGAATGCTTGTACTTTATTCTCTCAGGCTGAAGAGAAGCAGCACTATGTTTTACGAGGGACCTCTTACAAGGGTATAGAGCAATAGGACAAGGAGGAATAGCTTTAAACTGGTAGATGTAGGTTAGATATTAGGAAGAAATTCTTTAGTGTGAGGGTGGAGAGACACTGTTGCCCAGGAAGGTTGTAGATGCCTCATTTATAGAAATGTTCAAGACCAGGTTGGATGGGGCTGAGAAAGCTGGTGTGGTGGGAGGTGTCCCTTACTATGGCAGGGGTTGGAACTGGATGATCTTTAAGGTCTCTTCCAGTGCTAGCCATTCTATGATGCCTGAGTGGTAGCAGTAAAATGATCCAAAGAGTTCATTTATCTTTTGAAATCCTGACACTGTACTCTGGGAATCTTGAGTATTTTGCATATGTGAATTTGTATGCAGAGAAAGAAACTCAGAGCAGCTGGAAGTGTTGTAACCAGGAACAGGGGCAATCAAGTTACTGTTTTAATTATCCGTGTATGTGGCAGAATTCTTAGTGACAAGAAGGGGTACAAATTAAGGGCTATTTTTTGCCCTTGGACCTCTGAAGCCACTTTCTATTTTCTGGTAACTAATATAACTGTTTTAGATCATAATATGTTTTCTTTGACATTTGTCCTTGCATCAAATCCCCATTTCCTGCAGCTTCTGCCTAAGATATTCAGCAGAAAATAAATGATGCCATTAGCATTCTACATAGGGAAAAATGCTGTTGATTGCTCTGTGGAGAGCAGCTGCCAGTGTCTGTGCTTTTTCCCACCCCCTTACTTTTTTCTCACCACCCAGAGTTGTCTCTGGTATCTGCTCTGACGCACAGAAGTGTGTCTTGTAAATACCAAATGGCCAAGGACACTGAAAAAATATGAGCTCCTTGCCCTTTGATCCTTCACCTCAATGATCTAATTTTTCTAAAGCAGTTTAGAAAGCAGTAAAACCTGAGGCTCAGAACTGCAGGACACACCACAGAGCAGAGCAGAGCATTCTTGCACTGAAATATTTAAAGGTTACAGATAGTGGTACTGTGGCACTCTTGTCAAGGTTCATCACTGTTACATCAGAAATGCAGAATGGTTGTAAAAGCTCGTGCCTCTCTTTGCCACATTGCTTTAAAATATTATTTCCTCTCAGTGTGAGGAATTAACTAACACTACTGCCTCACTATTCACACTGGATTTTATTAAAGCCTGAATAAGATCTTTAGAACCTGTTAGTTCTGAAGACTTTGTGTCCTTATGTGCTACAGTAAGAGGACTGGGCGGTATGTTCCTGTTAAAAAAAAAATCCAATTTGTAGCAAATTATACTTTGTATAGATGTACTTGAGAATTACATTTATACACAGAAAGGACACATTTTAAGAAATAAAAGGAAGACAGACTTAAGGATTAACTTTTAAATGTACTGCTTACATCTCAATTCATCAGTTCCCAATTTCTCATTACTGAGTGTATAAGAAGAAAAATGGAACATCTAAGTTGATTGTACATTTCTGTGTTGATTTTCTAATGTACAGATGCAAGAAAAAAAGCCCTCTAGGAAATCTCTCTTTAAATGTGTAAAGAAAGCTTTCTATATTTGTAACTGGAAAAGAATGGAAGCTCTTTCTTTGCTTCAGAGAGGAGTACTTGTTGTCTTCAAGAAAGTTTCCTAGCAGAAAGATACTGAATAAAATCCATTCACTCACAGCTCAGTTATCCACACACGCTCGTTCTGATTAGGAAACAGAAAATAAAAGGTATCTTCCTGTGGTTTTGATATTTAACAAAGCTCTGCAAATTACCTTTGTCATTGCTGAAGCAAATGTAGAGGCTTTGGTATTCTGAACTCTGTACTGATTGTATGGAGATAATCAACCTTTACCATGCTACTTGTTTTACTATTAAAAGACTAAAAAATGCTAGAGCAGTGTGTGTGAATAATGAATGCTGTCTGTCTAGCCCAGTTGAAGAGCAGGTCTTCATAAGTCAGAAACTACACAGCAAAATGTTACTTCTGAAGAACAACTTAGTGCAAGTCCTTGTCTTGCTCTGCTTGTTGTGATGGATTTGGTATTCCCAAACAAGGAGAAACTGCCCAGAGATGTGCTTGGATAGCCTTGGCTGTAGCAAGTATGAGGTGGTCCAGTCAGGACTGTGATAGGAAGAAGAAAAACCCAGAAAGTGTGGCTATAATTCCAGACTTCAGGAGAATGACCTTTGATGTGGCCACAGGCCTGCTTGGAAGAATACTACAGGATACATGCCTAGCCACAAGAGGGGTCCAGGAGAGCTGGTTCAAGGATTACCTCCTCCAAGATCAAGAGTGGTCCATCTCAATGAGCAGGAAAAAGTGGCAGGAGACTCAGAGCACTTGTGAAGTCTTCCCCTTTGATATATTCAAAACCCAAATGGATACAGCCCTGAGAAACTTGCTGTAGTGGACCCTGACTTTGGTAGGGGTTTGTACTAGATGATTTCCAGAGGGGCCTTCTGACCCCAGCAATGCTTCCAGCCTCAGTGATTCCCACTGTGATGTCATCAGGTTTATTTTAAAGGAGGAACTTGTCCTGTTAAGGTCTCATATGAGAGACCTTATTGCTTTTCCTTGGCTTCAGAGATTATTGTCTTCCCACTGGAGATAGTTCTACTGTCATATACCATCTGCTTGTATGTAGCAAACCCTCCTGTCCTTGTATCCTGATTTAATTTATTTGGCAATACATAAAAATTCTTGAGGCCCATGTCTGTTGGCCTCCATTATGAAACTGATCTTCAACATTTGCTATGGTTCCCTCTCAGCACTTAAATTCTGGTAACAGTTGCCAAAAAACAAGTGGCATGTTAATAGCATTTGGTGTCAGCTCTTGCATAATCTTTTGAGCATGAATGACATCGTACATAATTTTTAAGGCAGAAAATTAATTTTATGCTTTATTCATACATAGTTAATAGTCTTTTATTACTCTTTTTGAATAATACCATGCACGAGATACCAGCTGGAGATTTTTCTCTTGTACAGGAGGAATGATGTTCAACAGATGTGAATTTTTATTGTAACTGATGTTACTGGCACCAGCTGAGGGCTGGAGTAGAATAAATCTCATCTAACTTCCATTATCTGAAAGTTAAATCATCTTTAGTCTAAAAGAATGATTACATAGGTCAGGTCTAAATCTGGAGAGTCTTCCTTTCCTTTTGTTTCTTCCTGATATTGTTTCTTAGATATCAAAAAAAAGAGTTTTGACCAAGAAAAATTTCTAGTGAGCTATTTAGTTCAGGTATCTCCTTGAGTCCTCTGCCAATAAACTGAGACTGCACTTTCAGATGTTACTGAGACTTTGTGTTTCCCTTGGAATATATCCTTGACAAACTTTGCCCCTAAAGATGTAGAAGTAAATTGTCCTGCAAGCTCACTTTATTTTTCAGAGAGCTTTCTGGTTTGATTCTCCAGTCTCCCAAATCACATCTTTTGAGAACAGATTAGAATTCATGAGAATAAGAGAACACTTCTGTCTAAGCCCCAGAGAAAATGAATATAGTTCATACAGAAAATAAGTTCTGTTTTGTTTAACCAACTGCAGATCCTTTTGGGAAGACAGATGAAAGGGAGCCTCTCACCAATGCAGTCAGAAGTGATTCAGCTGTGATTGGAGGTAACTTCATTTTTAAAGATTACAATAGAAAAATAATATACTGTCAAGGCAAAAATCTAGGGTACTTTAAATCTGAACTCTATAAAACGCAGTTCAAGTTTTGTTGTAATCTAATGTAGGTCTACCATTTGCTTTATTATTAGCAACATCTCTGTATCAAGCTACCTAGATCGGCACCTGCATTATGGATGAAGCCAATAGTGGCCATGTGTGATGTTGGAAATCACCAAGGGCTTTCAGGATCATCAAGAACATGGGGGGGGTTTAATATAACCCAAGTCTATTTGCCTGCTTCAGCAGGGGAACTGAACAAGATGACCTTCAGAGTTCCTTTCCAACCTCCACCAGGAAAACATTCTCTGATTCCATGTGATTCTGTGACGTAACACCCAGCCAACTAGTAATTGCTTTATAGACCCCTCTGATGACAGTCTCAACACAGTGTTCCCATATCCTGTATTTCTTGGGCTTCCTTTGCAAGGTGGTGGTGGAGTGGAACTCATAAGGCCATATGGAAGCATTTAAATATTAGGGAAAGTTGTCCTCATAACTTCATGTATGATTTTAATTTTTCTTGAAAACCTGGACGGCTGTTTCCTGGAAGGAAAAAATCTCTGTTTGTTTTTTAGGATGCCCTATAGGAAGCTGCCTTTGATAATATCTAGAAGCCATAAAACAAAGTGTATAAATCTTGCAAGGTTTCTAGAGATAACACGGAAGAAAATACGACAGAACAGGAATTTATATGAGCATACTGATGTTGGTTTTTAAAAACAAACATACTGACCCAACTTCACTTCCAGTGAAAGCAGAATTTCACTGAAATTAGAGGTATTACATAGATGCTTGATGCTTTAATCCTTCCCTCATGTGACAAAAGAGAAAAAAATCTACCAAGGAGAGTGTGATAGAGCCAGATGCTTGTGTACAGACTGAGCTTAAGTTGTCTCTCAATGCACTAGCTGTTGCCAATTGGAAATGTATTTTTGAGGTAATTGTGGGGCTTGTTTCTGATTTTCACTCTTTCTCTCCTTTCTTTTACATCCCTCTTCAGGTGTAATAGCTGTTGTGATATTCATAATTTTTTGCATTATTGCCATCATGAGCAGATTCCTCTATCAGCACAAACAAGCACATCGAAGTAGCCAGACAAAGGAGAAGGAATATCCAGAAGACCTTGAGAGCTCCTTTAAAGCTGACATTGACTTGCAGAACACAGTGAGCGAATGTAAACGGGAATATTTCATCTGATGGACAATACAATTTATTCTTACTCCCCCAACCTTCCTTCTTATATTCCTTCCTTCTTTCCTTTTTTTTTTTTTTTTTTTAATTTGTAATTTTTTTTTAATGCATTCATTTTTTGCTAACTTCTTTTTCATTTGGAAAAGACCACCCTGCACAGGAAACTCTGACAACAATCACAGTGCCTCATTCTCTGCACACAAACCTGGCAGTCACAGTTTGCTTCTCCAGCTCAAGAGACACGTTATACCACCCTACACAAAATAAGATCTACATGTACATCTCATTTCTGCTGTGGGCTTCTAGATGTTTCAAGTCCCTACATTTATTTGTGTTTTTCCCTGGAGCCAAATAGTCACTTTTACACTACAGCTGGATTATGTAAAGTAGAGGTAAAGTAGCTAAATACGTAGCTCTACAGATACTGGGACAGGATAGAGGGAAAAAAAATGAGACCAAAATACTTGATTCATTTTACAGGCTCATTTACAACAATCATAAAGGACCGATCAAAGTATCAAATTACAATAATTGATACATATGTTTTTATTTTAATGGTATTGCATTAGTTTATACCAGTTGAGAAGCTGGTATGAGGTAAGGAAAAATAAAACTGTCCTCATTAAGCTCTTTCCCCCAGCCTCCTGTCCTTTTACTGTAACTTTTAGTCTTACCAGTACTTTTCCAACAATATATGTATCAATAAATACCATTCCCGTGTACCTCTTTCACCTTTGTCTCATAAGGCTGGCTATGTAGACCCAACATACTCTATGGTAACTCTAGCTGAAGCATGGATAATAGTAGCTTGGATCTCCAAGGGTTTTAGGAAGCTGCTAGGATTTAGGCGCTCTGTATTTGTCTGAAATATTAGAAATGCAGCATATAACTGTTCACGCCATATGGAGGATTATCATGTGCTGAGGTCAAATTGCTGCTGCTGTGGCAAAGAAAAAAATATATAGACAGGAAGAAAAAAAAAATGTAATCTTAAACACGAAAAAAAAAAAAAAAAAAAAAGTTTTAAAAAAATCCAACTACTCAAAAATGAACAAAACCCATAGCCCAAAACTGCATGAAAGATTGATTGGTATTTCCTGTTTGTAGAAAGTGGAATATCTTCTCCAAAGCTTAACAGAGTTCTAATGTCATGCCTATAAAGCTGACATTTAATCAGCCCTGTTTACAAGGAAAAACATAAAAACATTAAGGAACAAGTTAAAAAAAGATCTAAATACTTCAAATTAATCTTCTCTCCTGTTTTTCCAGTCTTCTGTCCTTTCTTGATCATGAACAATACTGAAAATGCAACTCCTGTCCATTTCACTTGTGCTGCATGGTTTCAGCAGGAGGCTGAAAAACCTTCTTCTCAGTCACACATCCTAAGGGTAAGAAATGGAGAAGTCCCACCAAAGGAGGCTTTCCTCACCCTGCTTGTGTTCATGGGACGTATTATCTGTGCAGGGCCTTTGAAGACTATTAGATTTTGCTGTCAGGCTTGACAGTTTCTGACAGGAGTTGAATTAATCAATGAGCTAATACAAATATATTTATTTCACTACTCTTGATTAGAATTAATCCAAGGCAGTTCATTTTGCATCTAAATCTCTTTTTTTGTCCCCTACACCCTTCTGCAGACATACCAAGGTTTCCGCGAGGTGGTTCTTTTTTACACAGATTAAAATCAAAGAATGATAATGTGAGGTAATAACCCACAGCAAACCAGAGATGAGGTTGAACATGCAACAGATGCTATTTTTCCAGGCAGTGCTTTGCAAAGATATGTAGCTGGCTATTTTTTTGATGAGTGGAGGGGACAGACAAGGAAGAATCAATAATGACAGTTTGGATATGGTGAATCTTCACTTTTTTTTTGAAAACTTTATGAGAAGTAATACCTGTTGAAGATATGGCAATCTTTGAATGATACCACTCTCCCATGGAGAGGAATATGTGAGGCTAGCCCCATAACCAGAACTCTGAGCAATTTTATAAAGCCACTTATACTGAAATTAGTATTGGTGCCATTCTTCCTTGACCATGGTAGGCAACAACTCTTTTGCCTTGTGCTGGCTGTTTGTATGATCTCTGATTACCTGAGAATGTTTCAACAGGATGAGATGTGTAATGACTCAATTAGCAGTGTTCTCTTAACATTGCTTTATCCTTGGCAGTGAAATCCAAGCAAAACAATTATCTTTTCCCCATCCTTCCTCCGTTCCCCCAGATGAAGCAGCTTTGTTTGACATTCTGGGAGGGGAGGAATAAGTGAGCACATGTTGCTGTACGCAACATCTCTGAAGTCCTAATGTATTTAATTGGCTTTATGAAAAATAGAACAGAAAGGAGGAGAAAGCCCACAAGTGTGAATTTTTCTCTAGCCAAACTAACAGATACAAATCAACACGTGTTAGTTTCCAGGAATTAAATTACTTTAAAGTACAACAATAAAGTGCAAAGTAGCTCCAGCGGTGGAGTAGCCAGAAAAGGGAGACTGAGCAATGAAGCAGGGTCCTCTCATTTCTCAAGTGGCTACATTACTTTCAGCTATCCTAGGGCCTGATTCTGCAAGACACTGAGCTTTCTTAAGGAGGATCACATTCCCATCACCAAATGTAGATACTAGTGTTGCTATGAATGTTTCAGGTAGAGCTCAGTGGCTGAGTGGTCAGAGAGCAGGTGTAAGGGGCAGGTGCCCGAACCCAGATCTGGCAGAACAGTGAATGTGCTTCATACTGCTTTTCATTTTTCCTTACCCTCATTTTATATATATATAAATTTATATTTTACCAGGCTGGTAAACCTCCTTGAAAATGTGGCTCTGTTGGTGTGCATCTGTGAAAAAAAAGAACTATGCATACATAAATGCATGCACAAGTATACAGAATCACATGCATCCATACCTACGGATGTAATGAGATGTGAATATTTATATGCCAGAGGGCTAGGCAAATGAATGCATTTGTATCACTTGCAATTTAAAATCTTATCTTCAAAATCAGGATGTTGACATTTTTCTTATTAACAGCTAGCTAAAAATTACTATTTGAAGTACCCTAATACTTACTCCCTTTTTTCTTCTTTTTCATTTTTTTACAACAGTTTCTTTAGTGAGGTCATCAGCTGACTTACTTCAGTACCAGTTAAAGGCAATTAAAAATGATCTTTTTTTAAAGGGAAGAAAGGCAATTTTGCAAAAATCTACCAGCATTTAAATTGCTGTCATTTTCCACAGTTCAAATTAGACTTTTTTTTTCCCCATCTATTGCAAACCATTTCTGCTGTTTTATGTTAAAATTGCTCTTTAAACAGGGGAGTCTTTCCTTTTTTCTTTTAGCTAACATTCTAGATAATATTTTTTAGTAAACATGGGGAATAATCATTTTATATATAAAAAGTCAGGATTTATTTTAATGAAAAACCTTAGAGTATCGATCAATTGTTTGGAAGTGTTGGTTGTTTGGATTTTCTTCCTTCTCTCAAGGCAAATTTCATAACAAAAGAGGCTGGTAGTCTTTTTTTTTTTTTTTTTTTTTTTTTTTTTTTTTTTTTTTTTCCCTCCTGGTGGTATATGCAACCTCTGAAAATTACTAGTGCTACGCAGGGATTTTTAGACTGAAATTTCTAAGTCACTTTTAGATATGGATTTACACACTGTAGATTCCTGTTTTCCAGAAATTACTTGGCCAATAACAGCCATGCTTATAAAGATATTTGGTCATGCAATGTCTGAGTTGGATGCCTAGATGGACTGAGAACTTTGGTGTCTGGCCATAGGAAACAAATGAAAGCTGTCAGAAAGCTGAATCCTACTAACTTTTAGTGAGACACAGGCTGTTGCCTGAGTGAAGTGTGAGCTTTCAAAGGGATTTAGTCTCCTGAGAACGTGGATCAATGCTTAAGTGACAAAACAAGATGAGCACTTGACTCAAATTAATATCAGTTGTAGTTCTGCCTTGCTGTGACATGTTTCAAAATACTAGAAGACACTTAAATACCTTTGAAAATTGAGTTCCATTTCTCTTTTGGAAGTAAAACATTGGTTCTAAGTCACCTATGTAATTTGCAGTAAGTGTATCATCTGTCCTTATTCACTTGCTAGAGACCTCACTAGAGACAAGACAGTGTGAGTATTTTGAGTACATTTTAAACACATTTACCTTATTTTTTTTCTCTTTCTTGTTCTTGCCGAAGCACAACAGTTATGGTATGTCTGCAGTGATAACAAAGGCAAACTAAAGGCAGGCTTTTAACTCACACTGGCAAAACCAGCATTCTCATCTGGGTGAATTTAGCTGTGAAAACAAGCCCTAGCTGTACTGTTACCAGGTTGTGTTCACTCACAAGATTCCCCTGACCTTTAAGTTAAAATTGATGGCTGAAATTCAAACATGAGATGCTTTCTCTGCTTTGTTTTAGCCTGATCGAACCAGACTTAACCCACCCTATTTAGCAATTGCTGATCTTTCTTTTACAATGTAAGCCAAACCCTTATTTTAATGAGATGTTTGTCTGTGTTAGCATTTAGCTGATCACATATTTCACATACTGGGTGAGCAGCAAGCAATCCATCATGCAGTTTCACTGTAGTGAGAGGATACAAATCTTCTCATAAAGTCAGCGGTTGATTTTGCTGAGCATAAGGCCGAGTCCTAGACTCAAGTTCTATTGAAACACTTGAAAATTGTTTTTATCTGAGTCTTTTGGATTTGCTTCACTTTGCATTTGGTTTTATGGGCTACCTGTTTTACATGTGTCATCCAGTCCTGTTCTGTTGTCAGTGAGGACAGAGCAAATGTCTCAGGCACCCTTTAAGATTAAATGAATCACTCTTTAGAGGGGCATCTTTCTCGCTGTTAACTACTCCTATCATTTGCCTACATACAGGAACCTTACAGTAGCCTTGCACTTCAGTAGACATATCTGCACAGGTCTTAAGAGAGACTTGGTTTTTGTTGATATACCAGTTGGGATCAAGGATGGGCACCTCCTTACATCTAAAATGACACTAGGCATCTCTGCTTAGGAATTGTATGCTTCTGGTTACAGCTGAATACATGAAAACCAGGTGTCAAATCCACCATTTGAGTTGGTGTCCATCTTGGGAGCTTGGGAGAAAAATAGCTCTTCTCTGAGTCTATTCTGCAAAAAATCCATTCACTGCTTCATGTGGAAGCTTTGACAGGCAGCACAGGTATGGAGAGATCTATACAGATTTCATAACCTAAAGATGATTCAGATGCCTAAGATGCCTTTCTAGCCCTACATGTCTGGAGCCATTTTTGTTGAACTAGAGTATCTCTGCAGCTTCAGTAAGAAAGCAAGTCTCCCATCTGTCATGTCTCATATCTGCTAGTCCCAAGCACCTATGTCTGATACCTATCAGCTTTTCAGTCTGCAGCAATTGCACATCCAGAACCCCTAAATTCTCAGTGAGATGAATGCCTGAAGAAAAATCCCATCTGCAGAACTAAAATCAATCTTCATTTCCACCAGTGTAAGACAATCATTGAAATGTCTTCTTCTTCTCAGATTAACAAGAGTGTAACAGGAGGCAGGATTTGACCCCTTTGTGCTCCACCATCTCATGCTATTGTTGTTTGTTGCCATCACCTACACAAAGTTTACAATGAAGAAAATCAGTTTCAAGTATTGTTCTGCACTGCCAGCTTTTCACAGACAAAAAGAGGATTTTAATTTTTTTTTTATTTATTTTTCAGAAAGCAACAATTTGTAAAAGAGCTGAGCAAAAGCTGAGACCTTGCAAGGCTTTCTGAAACAAGTGTTATTTTAAAGCTTTCATGCAGTTTTGTAATGCCTACTTATCAAATAAGCCAAGTGACATAGTTACATCTCTGCCAAATCACGAGCTGTACTCAGTCTTGAGTTTGGTGGGAGGTCTGTTTGCTGACTACAGTCAGAGTTGAGCCATGCCCTTGGGAGTTTTGGGTTTTTCTTTTTTCACAAGTTATTATCACAGCTTTAAAGCATGATCTGGTCTCCTTGGTTCTGCTCTTTGCTGCATTTCCTTTTCCAGTGAAAAGTTCTCCACATCCCTTTTGGTGCGGACGGCCCTCTCCTCTGTGCTCCTTTTCCACATGAAACTTCTACACACAGTCCTCTGTTGGATCTGAAGAAGATTTTTTTCTTTCTTTGGTTGTTTGAGTCATGCATACAGGAGTTTGGATATTTCTATGTGTTGGTACTTATTTTTGTGATCTTTTGCACCAAGTTGCTCTGACAAAAACAAAAACTTGGGGAAAAAAAGCACACTTTCTGGTGAACTATTGTAATTTGTAAGCAAGCTCGTTATTTGTTGTTTGTAATGTACTGAGTCTACAAGCCAAGCTAAGGAAGGATTACGGCAACAGTTCGTGTTGACAGTGTCACTCCATTTCTAGTTCACCTCCTGTTTTCTTTTCTCCTTTTTTTAACATGTTGGGCAATCAAATTCGTGGTAGGAGGCAGATGAACTTGTGTTACAACTCTAACTAAGGTTATGGTTTTTCTCTTAGCAGTCACAGAAACCAAAAAATTCAATGAAATTGCGTGATTCTCAAAATGTCAGCCAGGTGTTCAGCCGGAAGGGAGCCTGCACTCCATCATGGAGATGTAGTCACTGAGAGATGGTGACTTGTAAAGGGAAACTGGGACATTAACTCTCCAAATTACTATTGTGATGAGGCAGTGCAGGAGGTAAAAGCTCTCAGAAATGTTATGCTGATGGTTGGAAACTAGGCACAGTAATGATCAGGTGGATCTAAGGGGGTTCAGGTCATTTTCTACAATTCATTTTTGCAATGGAATTAATTACTAGTTTGTCTGCCAAAACATAGCCTTAATTGTCATGATGATTTGTGAAGTAGCAGAGATGTGCTTCAAACATGGGAGAGGATTTCAAATTTCAGGCTGATACCAACCTGAATCTCCACTTAGATCACTGGAGCTCTCCCTGATAACCCCAAATTAAAAAATGGGATGGTTTCCATCAAGCAATCCTAATAAATAATGAGTTGTTTGGTACAAGTGATACACTTACAGATTCTCCTCTTCCCATCCCTCCCTCACTTAGTATGCTTGTGGCAGGTTTTTTCTAAACTACTGACTACATTCACATTGCAACATCATTATCTTCTTAATATGCCAGCCATTACTCTCTTCATGGATTTGAATCCTACAACCCTAAAGAGAATCTGTCTGATACAATTTCTGCATGGGAAATTATTTACTCACCTTTGCATGCCATACCCCTTTATAGTTCCTTCTTGCATCATTTAGGTAAACCATTTTTTGACGTGTTTTGTCATTGCTGCCAATGCTGAGCATGTGGAGCATTAAGAAAGGAAACTATTTCTGAGGTAAAGCTTAGATACAGCCACTCACAACCTTGCATCGTACTCACAACACAGAGAAGTACTTGAACACCCAAGCCTACTCCATGGAATTTCAGATAGAGATTAGAGAACAAGCAGGTATGTGTTTTTTTCAGGCATCCAGCCATAAAAATCTCTATTCTGTGAGCTTTGCAAAAGAAATTTAACAGACGGTTGTATCTAAATGATAGGGAGAAACTAAACATTGTACTACATGACCTGCTTTGAAACCCACTTTGTGAAAGAAACAGAGAAAGCTTCAGACCTGGTTGTAATCCTGCTGAGGTCAATGTAGATACATCACAGATGAATTTAGCTTTGGATTGCCCTAGACAAGTGCAGTGATGATCTCCTGTAAACCAGGACTGACATATGAATTCAAGTCAGGACCTTAAATTCGTCATCCTCTAGTGCTGTCAACAGGAGTTGCATTCACTGCAATTGTGTGTGTCTTCTAGCAGAACTGTGGGTAAAACTTGGGATAAGGCAATGAACTTCAGCTCCACTTAAGCCCATGACATGGCTTAAGTCACCTTCAGGAGTGTCTGGAAATGTGTGTAGGGGAAATGGTGGTGTGTGGGTGGTGTGCTGCAAACAATTTGGGAGCTTGCTTACCCACTGCCTTTGGAAGGATTTTATAGGATTTCAATGGAGACCATCCCTGTGTCACTGTGGTGAACTGCATCTCATTTGAAAAATGAGGGCATTCTAAGAAGAAAAGGGGAAAAAAAAAAAATAATACTTATAATAGTAAAAAATTGGCCCTTTATATGGTTGAGCCCTTCATCATTCATTTTACTTTGTTCCACTCAAATTATATTAAATAAATCTCTCAGAACACTTCCCATTTCAATAGCGAAGAAAAAAAAATATATTTTTTTTTTCTAATTGTCCGTCCAAGGGTAATGCAAGAATCTCTCAGTTACCGTAAAAAGCAAAATTGAGATTTAGATCATTCCCCTTTCAGTATCTGGTTTTCTAAAAAGAATTCCACAGGATGTTGCCTCAGTCCAAGTCAGTTTTGTAGACAATGTAACATGTCTTACTACCCTGTTTGGGGATTGAAAAAATTTAGCCTTAGCTTCTTTTGTTTTCTATGGTTACTGTTGTACAGAAGAAAGACTTAAACTGTAAATAATGTATATTTAATAAAAAGAAACTTTTTGTATGATTTTGTGTGGAAGACAAATGCCTCCTACTGTGTTTTTATTTTGTCTTATAGATGAATAAAAATACAAAGTGCTGTTCACGGGGAAAAAAAATATATTCAGGCATTTACATGTTAACTCTAAGCCAACAGATCTCACTGGATATTAATAAAAGCTGAAATGCCCACAACCTTGATATATTGATTTCAGCCACTGCTAAAAGTTATCCTCAGAGGAAACCTGGTTACCACCCACATCCCTGACATAAGTCATTAATGCACCTTCCCCAGGGTGCACAGATGCCTAAGGGGTTAACAGGCATGGCTGGAGATGGGCTTTAGTTCTGGTTCAAAACTTGCATTGACCTGGCTCTGTCTCAGTTTTGCCTTGGCTTTAAGTTTTCAGTCTCACTGATGATTATCCCCTCCACATAAATGGGGGAGAGGGGGGAGAGGAGAAACTGAGCACATAAATCTCTTGGTCTCTTTTTAAAAGTCACAGTCTTTGATGCTATCAACCAACAACCAGAAAACGTGGACTTAGAAAATAGTAAATCCTAATTAGGTACAGAGGACTCCTTCAAGAATTTCACGTGCTTGGATTTGGCACAATCCCCATCCTATGCTTTCAGGGTTTATGAATTCTGTGCTTTGATCATCTGAAGATTTTTATATTAGCAGAGAAGCTGTGGGTCTCATTATCTTAGGAAATTCTCTATAAGTTTTTTTTTCCCCCCTTAATTTCTGTATGGGCTGCTATTCAGAAGACAGGTAATGAGTGCTTGTGGTCCTGAGTGAAGGTGTGCTCTCTGGCAGGACAGCTTTGCTGTACCTGGGTTGGATTCTTCAGGCAAGGGTGCACAGGTGCCCATCTCACAGGGCTGATCCAGCTACCCCAGGTGTCCCAGGACACAACCATCCATCCAGCATTCAGGCACAAAAGCCACCCCACCCAACAGCACCTTTCTGGTGTGCCCTTGTTTCTGGTGGGTGCAGGAGGAAGGGATTAGTTATCACTTGAATTTCCAGAAACTTCAGGTTCACAATGAATTTCACACCAAGTTACTTTTCTCAGAAAACAAGTGAGCAAGGAAGAGCAATACCCATAGAAACCTTCCAGCCTTCTTCATAGCTAATATACTCCTGAATTTTCATGTGATGCTTAAAGACATTGTTCAGAAGGTTGCATTAAGTAATTGCCCTAGTGTAATAGAAATACATATATCTATTTGGCAGCCTGGCAAAACATTATTAATTGCAATGTATGGATAATTAACCATCTCTGGAAGAGAGGACAAGATAGATATCATAGTGGGTAGCAACTGCAGTTGTCATGGAATCTCCCTCAACATCTGCTTTCCTTTTCTATCAGGAAGCATAAATATATTCACCACTTTTGCAGCATGGGCCTGAGTAGCAAATGGTTTCTGTCAAAGCTTTGTTCCTTCAGGTAAAGGCCCAGTGGCAAATGCATACAGGTAAATACCATTAAGTGAATGCTGCTGTGAAAGCAATAGAGGAGAGCCCAGCTATAGTTAGCTGTGGTGTTTTTTTGCTTTTTCCCCCCAGCATGAGTACTAGCTTGCTGCAGTCAGTGCTTATTTTTCTATACCTGTTAGCCTAGCAAGCAGTCATATAAAACAGCTATACAAGGTCATATTGTTCCTCCACCCTCCCATGCCAGTGATGTCTGTATTTCAGTCTTCTTAGCTTGAGATCATTGCTCTTTCTTTCTCAAAGCCTAAGATAAATATCCTTTGCCTCAATTTAAGCCCATTACAGCTTGTCCTGCTCCCAAGGGAATGGAAAGAACAGCTTGATCCCTTTCTGCCATGCAGCAGCCCTTTTTCTCTGTTTAACAGCTATCTTACCCCTGCAGCTTCCCACACACTTCAGACTTCCTCCTTTTCAGATACCAACTCCACTTGCCTTACACCTTTTCTTCCATTTTTTTTTTAACCCTAGTCAATGACAGAAAGAACCTGGCAGGAATTAATTGCTAATTTTATCTGTTGGGGTGTCAGAATTCACTATAGCACAAGTAACCTACAGAAGATTATTTTTTTTCCTCCTCCTCACCCCTACTCCACAAACTCTTCTCTAAAAAGATGTCACCAGACTTCTGCAATGATGGGGCTCAAGCTATGCTGCAAAGCCAGAACACTTGTGGGTCACAAACAGTATGATTTAGAGTTTACTACAAGCAGGTTATACACATAAAATATTACAGTAGCAAGAAATATTTCCCTGTGTGTTGAATTAGAGTGCTTCTGCCACATTAGGAGGTACAAAGAGGTGTCCAGTTGTCCAAAGGACCAGTTCTTAGTTCCCTCCCACTTTGCAAAGTGATGGGCAATAGGAAATTAGGCAAAAGACAGAATGACAGAATTGTGATGGTTGGAAAAGACAACTAAGATTTCTGTGTCCAACTGTCAACACCCCCGCCACCCTGTAAAATAAATAAAATGTATTTGTCAATATCTGTATCACCATGCCCACTGCCTGCTTTATCCTTCATTTAATAAGGAAAGCATCTCTATGCACACATGCTGGGTATCTGCCATTGCTAAGCTACAGCTACACAGGAAAATAATCTTTAATGTAGAAGGGAAGCAGTTATTTTGTGTGTTACAAGCTCCACTGTAAAATAAAGTGTAATAAACAGGTCAGAGCAGGAAATGAACAGGATCCAATGGAGAGAACATGGGGGTGATCAGTGTATGAAAGGAAACAAGCTGCTATGTAACAAATGAAAGATTCAGTACAAAACAGTTCAGCTTCAATAACCTAAGGTAGCAGTGTGCTAGTAAGTTCATGTGGCTAAAATGAAGCATTTTTTTTTTCCTGAACAAAGGACTAAACACTCGAGCAGAACATTGGCCTTGAGGTAGCAATCTAAGGGACAACAAAACAAGTGCAAAGTACAATGGATTTTTTACCTCCATAAGGTAGGAGGCTAGGTCCATCCCAGGACCTGATGCCTAAAATACCATAATTCCCATTATGACACAACTGCTGGAAATGAAGTGACAGAATTTTTTTCTCACTTGTAGCTGGGGAACTTGCTTTTTCTTTTAAATTTTGGATCTCACCTGAAGTATAGATCCAATACAAAGAGGTAAAGGGAAAGACTGACCTGGGAGGCTACTTGGCATCTGAGTGACACCTGGGACTAGGATGGTGTGTGCCTACAGAAATTAAAAAGTATTCTTCTGATAGCAATAATAAGGATAATTAGTGAATGTATTATGATCCACTAAAACAGACAGGAGAGAAAAAGACAGAAGTTGGCTAACATATAAATATCATGTTGTTTTTTTAAAAAAGGGCTCCTTTATACTTGCTTCAGCCACTATCTTTTCTGGCCCTGTCATGACCCTACTATGTCTGTTCCTAAAGATGAGGTTAGGGACCATGCTGATGCAATTAAAATAAATAATGAAGTACAATAATTAATATAATACAATAATTAATAATAGTATTTCTTTCCATTATGAGAAACTGCTATTAAAAAAAATGCCCTAAACCAATCATCTTTGAGAGAAACATCAAACATCTCAAGGAAAAGAATAACCAAATTTCAACTCCATTACTAAGCTGTCCACGACTAATTTTTTTACTTTTTGGGGGGGAGGGGACGAAGACGGGGGGTAAGCTTTGCAAAGATTTTTCATCAAGCAGGCAGCTCCATGAGAAAGACTGTGGAGATGTTCTTCAAGAAAGAGCAACACAGCTAGGACTAGAAGGGACTTAAGTCTACTTAGAAGGCAACAGACTGAGAACAGATGCATAGATAAAAAAGGCCAGAAACAGAGTCCTTCTAATAAAATATAAACTGGTGCCTTTCTAAAAGTTAGACACTGTCCTCTACTTGGCAAGTTAAAAGGTAACAGAGTGAGGCTGAAATCTATCGTCACGGTTTGATAAGGATAGGATTCAGCTTCAGGTTGAGGCCCCTTATTTAGGGGTTCAATTCACTTTCTTAAAATACAGTTCTAATGCCATTTGCAAACATATGCTTGACAGACACAACAAAGGACTTCCTATCAGGGACCAGAAGAGCAGATAAAGAAGCAGCAGTATATCCAAAAAAGTCTACATTGGCAATAGATGCCAGTATTCAGGCAACCAGATGACACATTTTACTCACTTGTCTGCACATGAAGGTGGGGTCCTACTTGTCAAGCTGGATCACCTCAACACCACGTCAAGCTGCAGAACTGCATCCACGTCTGCATTCCTGTGCACACATACACAGAGCACACATGTTACGAAATTAAATATGCCACATCTTTGCACACTTTCAAAACATGATCTCATCTCAGGCAGTGTGCAGAGCTTTGCAGTGGAAGTGCCCATTTTAATCACATCTGTACATTTTCACACATCATAGACACAAAATCCAATGAAGTCACAAGTCTTCCTGATAACCCCCTGACTTCTTGAGCAGCATGAAATCTGGAAGAAGTTTCCTTTTGTATTCTCAGTAGGAAAGGCTGGGAAGGAAGGAAAACAGTCTTACTGCTAAGCATCTGCACCTTATGGGCAAAAAGCAAATTTCAAAGGGGAACTGCCAGAAGGCAGATTTCTCAGAGGTATGGTGATAAGGGAGCAGTTCAGGTTTAAAGAGGCATTGAACTAAAAATAATCAGCATAGCTAAGAAAATACTGAACAGCTGTTTTTCCACAGCTAATGTTCACCACATACAGGCTCGAGCTACTGACATTCAGGAGAAATTGTGAAGCTGACTGCTTTTCAAAAGACTTACATCTGGGGTGACATTGACACTTCAGCTCAAACCTGTCCCCTGCCTTCCTTCCTGCTCCATCCCACTGCTGCTCATGGTGGTTCAAGACCCTTTAGGTGTTTTATCAGTACATGAGTCAAAGTGCCTAAAAAATGAGCAGGAATTTTTCCAGTGACTTCAGCAGGTCAAAACTATCTTCTGAGTGAGTCAGAAGGGAGCTCTACTTTTCCCATCTCTATTGTTCCAATGGCTTTCCAGTCATTAGCCAGAACAGTCAAACAGTCCAGCTTCTCTTTCAGTACCTTCCCATCTTTATGCCTTTCTCACAAAATACTTGAAAACTGCTTTTCTGGAGACACTGTGTTTGAATTTTTATATTACTTACGTTTATGTTTGTATTTATGTTGGTTTTGTTAATTTCTCACATAGAAGTAGCCTCTACTGCTAAACATGTGCTTTAACTTCTCCCTGCAACTAAAAGGTCTTTCTACTACAGCCCCAGCTATTCAGAACAAACAAATTACACCATAATAAATTCCTTCATAGCTCAGTGGAACTATGCTACCTACTTACCCTTCACCTCATTAGCATCTTTATAGTACAGTTAACTCATGCAACGTGTGGGCCAACTTCACTAGTAACTATTAAGGACTAGATCACCTTGAGAGCTCTGCATTTATATCATTATAAACCTGATGAAATTTAATGCTACTCAGAAATGAATTAAGCTTGAAATTTTCACTGATTAAAGCTGAGTTGTGCTTTGCAGCCCTCTGACAAAGTTCTGCATGAAATAAAATGACATAAAATGATAAATTATTTTCTACCTCCTGCATTTATTTATCCTTGGGAACCTGGGAGAAATCTGGTTTGGGTTTTTTCATTGTTGTTTTTGCTTTCCCTTCAGTCCCCACAGCATTAATTAACTGCTTATATTTTTCTCCACCAAATAATGGAGAGTGATGCAGTTTGTTAACCCAATTGGGCATTTCTCCCAGAACTGGCACCTCTTGTTATTAATACACAGCTTCTTTGGGGTTACAGTTAGAGTATTACCTTCTAAACCATTACCACAACATCTCAGCAGGAATTTCCCAGATAATTTCTTAGCTTACCCACAGAAATGTTTTTTGAAGGATTATCACTTTTTCAGCTTTGTAGAGTTTTCTGGCTCAGCTGAATGGTAGCCAGGTGTCCTCTGAAGGCTGAGAACTCTCTTGCATCATAACACCCATGTACTTCTGCCCTCATCCTCCACAGAGATTACTCTTTTGGCTTACTTCTGCAGTTATGCATTTTTCTTGTCTATTCATATATGTGCTCAAGGATCAACTAACGCTAAGTAAGATCTCACTCTGTTTCTCTCCTCCACTCTTCTTTCTCCCCATCTACCTTTGCAGCTCTCTGCATGGAGAAGGTTCCAAATCTTATAAAATATTGTAGGGCTTGTTGTGGGAGGTTAAATTAGATGATCTGATCTCCCTTCAGGATTTAAATTATACAAATGCAGCAAGAGGCGATATTGTAGCAGAACCCCTGAAATCTGCTCCCCCAGCTGACTGAGTGTCCTACTTGGGTGAAACATTTATAGTGTCTGCTCCAAGACAAGCTAAAGGCAGTAAGAATATTGTGCCAGTTTCAAGGAGCAGAAGACCAGTTCCTTCACCCCTAAGGGTCTCTGTGTGAGCTTGATTCATAGAAAGATTCTTACTGATATAATTTAATTCTGTCTGAACCAATACTCTAAGGCATTACAAAATGGAAATCCAAATTTGGGTCACCAAGACTGGCTGCAAGGTTTAATGAATTGCTGCTTCTGGACGCACGCTGCAGGAAAAGGTTTATAGCAAACAAATATGTCTTGGCAATGATAAGAATTGTGGAGGTAGTTTTAATGGAAAGACATTGATTTATTTGCATATAAACAATTTGCAGAAATGTGAAGATTTTGTCAACAATTTCGTAAGTAAGCTAATCAAAGTCTTCTGCACAGTATGAAATATGCCATATTAACAAAGCTAGGAAGGGTGCTCAGATGTATTATATTATGCAGCAATGGAGTAAAGGTAAAATAACTGTGAGCATGTGAAAGAAAAACAAAAACCTTCTCAAAACCACTGTGCATTTGTTTCATGATAAGTTGTCAAAAATATTATGCAGGTTCTCATTTGAGATGAAAAGGCTCTCTGCAATGCCAGGCTTTCCAGGGGACACAAATGCATAAAATTGCCCCTTACTTTATCAAAGTGCTAGCAGAATTTCTCACATTCAGGAATGCTGTTTGCTTCCACCTGCAGCTCTGAGGTCCCTTGTGGTGGAGCTGTAAGGAAAATGGTAAGTCATGGTTATGAAAAATTGCATAAATTCTATACACACACAATGTATTTCTCTCTGTCTCTCTTTTTTTCTTTTCCAGTCACAAGAAATATTTCCTGTCTAGCCTTTTCCTTATAAAAGAATAACTGGCTATGGGACATTTCATTTACTAGACTTCTGTAGTGCAGAAATTGCACCAAGAAAACCCCAACCCAATTGTAAAATTAAGCAAAGTGAAAAGCCTTTCAGCATTACAGCACTGGTGGCAGAGCTTTGAGGAAAGTGCAGGGACTGGGTTGAGAAAGGCAGAAGACTTTTTGCTACTGTTCCCTTAAAATGAGCCATTCAGAGCAGTAAAATCGATGATCACATCTCCCTGCAGCAGGCATGTCCCCAGCAGCCACCAAAGAGTCACTCCATGTGTTTCTCTGCAGGATATCTGATCTCTAAATGACAGCATGAAGCACAAAGAGGAGGTACAGCTGCTTCAGAACTGATTCCCACCATCAGTTGTCCTAAAGTAATGCTCTTTTGCTGTCACCACTCTCTAAAGACCACCTTCTGCTCATGTCACCTTTCCTACACAGTGCTTTATTCTGCAGAAGCTGTTGGGGATGACTTGACCAAAAAGGAAGGAAATACCACTGTGAAAAGAAGGAGCTTCAGGAGGGGTCCTGTTATCCAGGAAAATCTTCCCCTAAGGTTTCCGAGCTCCAAAGACAAGCACTGCCAGTCTTTCAAGAGTTGTAAGAAGGTCTATGTACTGGAAGGGAAGTACAAAGAGTCAAATCTTTCCGGGATGTATTGAAAATAAAAATAACTTTTAAATTAGTGGTATTCTTCAGAAATTACATGTCATCACATTACTGTGATTTTAAAGGTAATTATGTTCCAACTGCCATCCTTACCAACTGGTCATAGCAATAAATCATCTCTTCTTCAAGTGAAGAGTGAAGTTCTTGCTGGGGCTGCACAGGGAGGCTCAGCCAGGAGCAGGCAGGGCCCATGGTGCCGCAGTGGCTCCACCGCAGCTGGCCCGGGCTGTGTCATTTGGGAGCCATCCAGCTTACCTTCCTTCTCACTTAACCAAGTGTAAAAAGCAAAGCCCAGCTGTGCTCCCTCATTCTGAGGAGCTCTCCTTTCAGAAGAAAACCCGGAATGTGTGAGCAGAAGCAAAGCCCGTGTCCAGGACCGCCCTGCTGGCACCCACCCCAGCCCCAGGAAGGCTCTCCGGCCTCCAGCGCCAGGAGATCCCTGCCAGGCGGCTGACGGGAGCGCTACGGCAGGACCCACCGACACAACACCCTCAGGCTGCACAAGCAGAGGAGGATTTCTCACGCCTCAAAGCCCAGGAGCAGCGCCGTGAATTCTCCAGCGCCATCTCCTGGTGCTTTACCTGGGAGCTACGAACAAACGCGCGTACAAACCCCCTTCGCTTTGGCGGGGCGCGTTTTTAGCAATTTTATGTTCCTGTGGGTTTAAAGAAAACACACAGCCATGTCTTAGGCAGAGAAAGAGAGAGATCCTTCTCAGTCACCTGGGGAAGGGCACCTGAGGACCGTCTCCAGGAAAAGCTTCAGCCGGGCTTGAGAGCCGAGAATCCAATCAGAAATCCCACACCACACAAAACTGGGCTTCCTTCATTTTTCTGCCTGTGCAACTTCCACTTCCACTTCTTCAACTATGTGAAGAAAAGTTTTGAAATACTGCAAGCATATTCAGTAAACCAAGAGCTCCTAATTCATACAACTAAAACCACAGAGCCTGCAGGATTGTTTTCTACAAAAGCTAAGTGTTGCATTTCTCTGAAAACACTGGAGCAAATAACTTGTTGGATGGCTCTGTTATTCTCTATTGTTTTTATTAGCAAACTAATTAAATATTACTCAATTTTAATCAAAACTGTTACTTTTCCTTTTTTTTTTTCTTTCCTAATTATCTTCCTTTCCTTTTAAAGGTCAATTTTAGAAGAGAAGCTTTTTTCCTTTCCAGTCAAAACTTTGTTGAATTTCAAACACACTTGCTAAAATTTTTCATGTCTAGGCAAAGGATAACTATTTACTTGGAAAAGACTTAAAGATATCTTCAAGGTACCTTTAGATAGTCTTTGTTCAGAAAAAGTTCTTTGAAGATATCATCCCCACTCTGTCACCTGGAAAATTTCATATTCTGAAGCAGCTCAGAGCATCAGTGGCAGGTGTCTCAGAAGTCATTATGATAATGCATTCCAAGATTCTGAAGAGTGGTTCCTAGCAAAAGTCACCTTACTTGATATTACTGACCCACAGAGAAAATATTAGTCGTGGGTGACCACCATTACCAAGTTGTAATGGCCCTGAGCAGGTGACCAACATTCTGCATGTATCAGACAGCCACAGCTCCCACACACCAATCAGGAGACTGGTTTCTTCAAAGGACCAAAAATATTATACACTATCATCTCCTCTTAGTACCAATAGACTTGGAAGTAGCTTAAGATAGAAAGGAGTAACCTCCCTGCCCAGTAATCAAAACATCTGCAGGCACTGTCTGCAAAATGTGGTTTGATGCATTCCTTTGTATATTCTCACACAGCTTATCAAAAGGACAGGATGGTTTTCAAAAAGTGTTAAAGAAAATAGAGCTTGCCGTAAATCTTGATAGTGAGTGCCACTATATTTTGTTACAAACTTCCAAAATGTGGGGAGCTTACTATGCAGAAACCTTCCCCTCTGGCAAGAAGTCATGTATCTTCAAAACAGATCAAATATCTGGTCAAATATCTTTTGAACAGATCAAAAGATGATCTTTGCCCTGGTAAGGGTCCTGATCTGTAATAAATCTATGTCATTTCCCATGAAGGTAAAAAGAATAAATCATAAATACCAGATTCAGGAACCAGCCTTGCCATCGAGGGGAGAGACCTCTTTGTAAGACCACTGCCAAAGTTTCAGCATCAGACCTACACAGTACCCTGTCTAAAGCAAAGCTCCCAGTGTTTGTCACTTGATAAATCTATTAGTAAGAAGAAAAAAAAAAAAAAAAAAAAGGGAAAAAGAAAGTCTGGTGATATGCTGCTAACCCTCCCTTTTATCATAAGCTCTGTAGTCAAATTAGACTTTGGTTTTTGATAGAGCTTTTTGGGGCAGAAGATTTATTTTACATTGTGCAGAGATGGTGCCACTTGTAGAGGTACTAACTTTGTATTGCAATCCAATATACTGAATTGTTATTTCAAAGGAACCTCCTGTAATATTGCTGTGACTCAGAGTGTTACTCAGACTGGCTGCTCTCTATTCCCTAGACCCTAAACAAAACTAAACATCACACCCCTCAGTACCCCACTTAGGTCTTTATACATTATCTATAACAAAAATGAGCTTTTAATATTGATAATCTGCATCTTTGTTCAGCTGCATTTCCCTTCATATTGGAGGTTAGCAATTTCCCTTCATATTGGAGGTTAGCAAAATGCACATAAAACAGCTGCATGAAGGTTAATTTGTTTCTCCGTTTTACTGGCTAATCCCAAAATCCAGGACATTAGAAGAACGAAAGAACAATTTTAAATTCAATCACTTTGCTGAGAACTCAATGGATTCCCTCTAAAATAAATCAAATAATTAAAGAAAGAAAGAAAAATTCTTTCCCCCCATGGAAATGTAGTGCAGGGAAGTTATTATCACCAGTGTAGAATGGCAACAGCACATCTGTGCACTAAAGGTCAGATGAGTCCTATTGGGGTGTTTTGTTAATAACCTGATTCTGGGTCCCATGGAAGCTAGAATAAAACTGTTGAGCCTCAGAGACTTCATACTTCAGCTTACCTAAAAATACCAGAGATAAGCCAGGACCTTTGCAAGTCATCAGGGACGGGTTTTCTTTCTCAACTGATTACTGGAGCAAGCTTCCTCTAGAATAATCAATGCCTCTATCCCTCGCTGAATTTGGACCAGGAGCTGATCAAATATGCTTTAAAAAAATGGTCAACACTTGAGGTAAATGTCTCCTGGTTCCTCTGAGATCTGAGAGATCGAGTCTTTAATACAGGTAGTTTAGTGCTTTTATGCAAAGCAAGCCCATCCCTTTCTCTAAAGCCAGCCAAACTCCTTCTCACAGAGGTTCTTAAAACAACCATCCTCTCCTCAGTATGTCAGTATCAAACAACTTTTGCAAAAGCCTAACTCAATACTGAACATGCTGCACACCAGAGCTGCAGTTGTGTCTAGTTATGTCCTCTATTTAATATACTTTTATCTTTGCTCTTGTTTGGCATTGATTCACTCTGTTTATTCCTAGTTGCCATTTTCAGCTGTACTTCAATCTAGATTTGTTTGTCCTATCCCCAGCCACCTTCATATTATCCCTTATAGTCTGAGTATGGGAGAACTGGAATGACATTTATTGCCTACCACCTCCCAGTGCAGGCATCTTCTGCTGCCTTACAAAAGCAGTGGCCACCTTACTGCAGAATACAAATGCTCTTGGGTACTTCAGTTGCAGCATCTGTGTGGCTGAACCCAATTTATGTAACATTTATTAACTTGTGGGTAATTAGATCTAGTGAAGTTTGAAACAATAAGGAAAGGTGCTTGGTTTTGTTTAATTTGGTTCAGGTGTTTAAAGGCTGTTTGTTTATTTTAAATTACCTGACCTGGAGATTATTGCACTTGACATTTTAGACAATGAGACACCTGTCTGGATATGCTGTACTGTACCACAGCATGGCAGGGACCACACTCAGCAGTTAGCTAAAACACTGAATGCTTTTCCTGACATATATACACATGCTATATATATGCAGAGATAGCCCATGTGGTCATGTCTGATGTATGTATAATGCATCATTAAAGCATCAACAGTGTTCAATGCACTGCAGCAATTTCTCTGTCTTAGAAAATTATCCATCCTGTATCTGCATATAACATGAAGCTCTCTCAAAAGCTTTGGCTTACTGGGCTGTTTAGCATCAATCCCATGACTTGTACAGCAGGCACAAAGAGCTATGTTTGGCTGCATTGCTGCCTGGGGTGTGCTTGGTCTCCATGCAAAGGCCTTCTCTCCAACAAGTTTCAGAGCTCTCAGACACTGCACCATCCAGTTAATGTGATTCATCCATCACAGGAAAAGCTGCTCTATGTTTTCACAACATCATAGGTTTAGCCAATAACCAGGTGACAGTTGCTTTCTGTTATTCCCCCACTACCCCACTTGGACCCATTCCTGTGTGACCTATTTTAGGTGATCCTTCTGTGGCAGGGGCGCTGGACTCAGTGATTTCTCGAGGTCCCTTCCAACCCCTAACATTCTGTGACTCTGTGATACCCTTCCAGGGGATGATAAAAACAGTGTAACATAGAGAAACGTTAAGCCTGGAATAAAAAATAGAATAGGTTGAATTAAGTAGTAATAAGGGTGGTGAATTACAAATATATAAAAAAATGTAAACATGGAGTCTACACTCCTCACTCAGTTGGTTATTTACTGATCGTAAGAGTCCCAAACAGGACTTGGCAGCAGATGGGGGTGCTTGAGTCCAGGATCCCACTGACAGCGCACAACAGCCTCACAGCAGCTGAGTGGTCCCACTCAGGAAGGGAGAAAAAGGTGACTGATATTCTCTGAAAAGAAAAAAAGATGCAGGAACACCTGCAGAGGAAGCCATGACAAACAAACAAACAGCCCAAAGCCCGCCCAGCCCAGCAGCCACAGAGCCCAGGGCTCCCTGTGGCGCCATTTTATGCTGAGGGCCCTGCTCAGGAGCGCTGTGATTAGTCCATGTGGGTCACACGACCCGCCCTCCCCTCCCCACAGCCACAGCCTGGTACCAGCTGGGTCTGGGCAGAACCAGGGAGCCTTGGCTGCAGGAGATTTTATCCTGATCCTTTCAAACCACGACCCTGTAAAAGCAACTGCGGAGTAGCTGATGTCTGTAAATCCTTCCCCTGACTCATGATACTTGGTTCATGGCTTTGTCAGATCCAGTGTCTGTGTTAGATCACGTGCCAACAGAACCCCCCTGGACAATTCTCAGCAATGTGAGGCCCAGGTTCCTGGTTATCAGCCCTTGGCAGCCTTAGTGACCTTTAACTTCTATTTGTCCTTATTCATGTAACTCATGGACCATCACCAGTTTTCACAGCAGTCTGGATACTTGTAAGGTTTTTTTAATTGGCAGCAGCTAACCAAAAAGAGAGTTGCTGGATTAAAAAGGGAAGTTACTGAGGAAGTAAATGCATAAGAATGCTGCATTCTACCAAGCATTGTGGTCTGAATGAGAACGGCCTGGTGAGAATCCAGCACTTCTACAAGCTATATAAATAATACCTGAGCCTATTAGACGAGCTGACATAATTCAGCCACCTCCATCAGCTGGGCAGGAGGGGAATCTTCCCGTAATGACATAACCACCACTTTCATCCCAGCTGCCCACAAGCATTTTGTGAATGCTGCCCAAGAGTGATTTCAGCCACCACAGGCCTGAATGAATCCACTTCTGGGGCAGGAGGCTGGCCAGCACACAGGAAATATTTGACAGGCACAAGAGAACAGCAAAACAGAGGGCAGCACCTAAAGGAAGAGATGGGAAGGTGGAGCAAGCAGGTGCCCTGCAATGGGATCAGGACAACTGACCTAATCTGTCAGCTGTGTGAATGAGACAAGAGCAGTCTGTGACTAGGCAGCATTTGATGACAGTCAGTGTGTCCCCCAGGAGCAGGCAGACAGCTACAGAAAGATTTCTTTATTTCGAAGAGGTGACCTTTTCCAGGGTGTTGGCCCTTTACCCCTCAGATAGAATAATTTCAATACAGAGCTGAATGTGGCCAGATTTGGAAGTCTACTTTAACCATATCATCAGACCTAAGTTTCAGTAGACAATGAAAACTGCTTTATGCTTATAATTTAGTGTTATTTTTCTTAATTGCTATAAATGCCATTGTGGTTCAGAGACTTTATCCAGATTCTCAAAATTATTTAAAAGTCTAATGCCAATTAGGTCCCTAATCCACACTGATTTCACTGGGATTTAGAGACCTAAAACACCTTAAGGAAGCTGGGCTCTAGTTCTTTTAAGAAAATTAACATATACCCTCAGGAAAGCTTATAAATTATTTGATATGAGATACTCCAAAGTCAATGGCTTTAGAATGTGTTATAAGTGGCTGACTTATTTCAATATCCTGAGAAGTTTTAAAGAGAGACATGTTTTATGAAGATATTATCTAATAATTTCTTAGCTTCAGAAAAGGCTGTGTACATGCACACACATGCATACAGAGAGATGCTCACATGTACAGATAAATACAAAATAGCATTAGCAGCCTGTTTATATAAATATATAAGATAATTTTTCAAAAGTATGTATCCAATAAGCCACATCTACAACACTCAACTGTATACTTTTCTATCTGTAACACTTTTTTAAACATTAATAACTGGTAAACATGATGTTTAGTATTAACTCCACATCCTATACAACATTCTTGCAGGTCAAAGTAACTCAGATCATTGATTTTAGCCTCTTGATTTTAACCAGGAAACCAAAATATGTCAGTTCTACATAACCACAGAAACCCCTCACATTTTCTAGAACCACCACATTAGGCCACAAAAAAAAGAAAAAAAAATGAAAAGAAAAAAAAGAAAAAAAAAAGTCAAAGGGGTTTTTTTTCCTCTGGTTTTTTTTTCCAGAAAATTTCAGTTTTCTGTAAAGTGGATGCTCTATATATTTTTGAAAGAAAGAGCAAGAAATAACATAGCCCCTAAAGTTTGGTATATGTTGTGAGTGAGTGAGCACCAATCTGATTGAGGTGTTTTTGTGCACAGAATAATGTAGTGTTTCAATTACAGCCGCCCTCAGGTCTTAACAGCAGCTAAGTACCTACTTCTAACTGCTGGGAAATCAGCCTTCTGTAAGAAACGTGAGTGGAAAAATTGCCTGTACTGTGTTAATTCAAGCAAAAGGAACAGACTCCCAAAGAGAGTGTCACAGTCCCTTTGTACTGGAATGTAAAGGTGGACAAGTTATAAACATTTAGGTGTTATAAACATTTATTTATAAACATTATAAACATTTAGGTTATAAATATTTAGAGTGTTGACTTACTTCTTTCTGTGGTCAGATGAGCAGGTTTTCTGCTGATTGCTTCCCTGCTATGGAGCCCAGATGTCTAAGGGAATAAAGTGTCAAAGGTAACTCATAAAAAGTTGCAGTTCAAATGTTTTGACTTCCAGGCTTTGTGATGGCCTCTGCCCTTGCTGCCTTTGTTAGGGAACCTGTACAAGAAAAAAAAAAAAATACTAGGGCATGATACTGAATAATCTAGCTGCTACGTAATTTATTTTATCTGCATGAGTTTGTAAAGTTCTGGGTAATGGCATCCCAATCTAATTTTGACTGATTGAAAATAATACTAAACAGGTAGTTAACAAGGGTTGTACTTACCTCTGTTGCTTCCCGGAGTTAAATAGGCTCCCAGATATTTGGAGGTACTTTGATATCCACCATATCAAAGCAGAAGACAGCAGCTAAATATATTAAAAAAGCATAAGTTCCATTTAACTACAAAGATAATTACTGACCCATCAGAATTTCCAGATTATGTTTACATCATTCAGTTGCCTGATTTATCTGAAGAGAATGTATTTTTCCACTGAGAGTCACCATTCATATGAACTCCATAACCTACCAACTAATATATGGATATGAAGCTTTCAAGTGTTTAATTGGAAATATCTTCTCTTCTGCTGTCACTATACTACATTGATACAGGAACTTCATAGCAAATGCTTTCCATGAAAACAATTTCTAAATCAAATTATTTTTAATGTTATGAGTTTTTTGCACATGAATAAGTACTTAAATTGAGATGTATAAAACCAATTAGACCCCTATTTATCTCTGCTTAGCAACTTGGCTCCACTAATTTTTTTGGTCACTGTGTTTCACTTTGGAGTTCACTCTGTTCATACATTCTGATGATTGAATTACCCAACATTTATTTCAGAATGCATTTATTTAATTGTGCCATTTCCAAACAACTTTCTTCTTATCTGATCCTGAAAGCCCTGCAATATTCTTGGATGAAGCTTGGAGGCTGCCATGAAGATTCATTAGTTACCTTTTAGGTGCTTGTAAAACTCAAAATTTCTTAGTTGTTTCCCATTACCATATTAAAACTTACATTCTGTGAAATATTTAGCTACTAGCACAAACACAACTGTATATTCTGGATATTTGGCAACTTTTTTTTTTTTTTTTTTTTTTTTTTTTCCCTCCTTTTCTTCCTTTCTCAAAAGTGGTGGCCACTTTCAAATTTTATTTCACTTTCATAATGCCATGTCTCTTAAGCTTCTATGTTCTGGATACACCCTGAAATGGCTCGATCCCTTCAGGAAAGATGAGCATGACATTAGACAGATCTTTTTTTTTTTTTTTTTAATAACACATGTATCCTAAGAAGGTAGCTTTCCTTTCAAGGCTTCACCTTGATTATTACCAAAGTAATGATTAAATGCATTACTGATGTTCAGAGTTTAAAAGTCTAAAGGATATAGAATCATAGAGCTGGCAATATGCTGAAAAGATCTTGTCTTAGGGAAAAGATACAGCTATACCATGACAAGCAGATATTTGTCCTGCCTGCTCATGCTCATTTTCAGCAGTAGAAAATAGTCTGTTCCATATGACCCATGAGCATAATTGTAAGTATTTTTCCTAACATCTAACCCATGGAGTTGCATTTTGAGACTAATACATTTTGAGCTGCGTCTCTAGGAGTATGGTCAATGGGTTATTTGCTTTTTACATGTGTAATATATATGTGCATTCCGCAAATATTCCATTTTGCACATATACTATAAACTTACTTTATATACATAACCATATTGTATATGTATCTATGAATACAGCATACAAATATGTATATTACATATACATGTATTAGTATATTTTAATATAACATATATATGATTTAGTTATGCATTATATAATTTATTTTCATTTTACTTACTCAAAGTTGTTGTTTTCTTCCCTCCTGCCTTGTGTGTTGACCATTGTTACTCTGTCATTTGAACCATGAACAGTCAGTGATAAAATGTGTGTTAGTAGCTTTTATGAATTACAGTTCAGCTGAGGAGAAGTCAACACATCTATGCATCATGGTTTCAGACCTCACTTATTTGGAATAAAGAGGTCCTGTCAGACATCTAATTTGTCACTTTAATCTTGCAGGTCAGTTGTTCTTAGCTTTCTACCTTAGCAAAAATAAAGCCAGTTTCAAAGATATCTAATCTTGTTGATCTCATGGTACAGTGGGCATGATGATGAGGCATGAAAAGAATAAAAAACATCAGAAGAAACATTAATCTCATCTTAATTTTTCAAGTCAGTATTTTCCAGATGTCCTGAAGAACATTAATATTTGATATCACATTGTGAATCATCATTACTGAACTACAGAACGATGTGTCTCATCAACAGCTTGTAAAAAAAAGATATTTTCTCCTCCTCAGTGAAGTATATGAGTGTGAGTGACACTGAGCTTGCAGGAAGGGCTCATGGCATAGGTCTTACCTCCTTCAACTCCAAAAACTTCCACGATTATCAGCTGTCAGTAATTTATTGTGATTCTTGCTGTATTTGAAATATCTCAGTTCACAGAAATGCTCAGCTTTTGTTTCTGAAAGACAGTAAGTGCCTGCACATTGAGGCTCTTTCTTTCGTTTAATTTATTATTCTGAACACAAAAAAGCAGAAAAAAAAAAGACACAATGCATTGTTTTGTTTTGGGTTTTTTTTGGGGGGGGGGAGGGTTGTTTTTTTTGGTTTTGTTTTTTCAAGTCTCCTATTTTCATAGATTCCTTGGATCATGGTTTCAACTGCCTGTGTCAGTTCCACAGTTTGGCTGCCAAGGATCCTTGGTTATTTCTCTACAGTGACTGCATCTGAATTTTGGTGCTTTGATTGGCCAAAGTGGGGACCCCACCACTGTGGGCAGCTCCCCCACTGCCCATGTTCTCAGGTTTACTTCAAATGCCTGTGACTCACACAGCTGAAAAGCACAATTCAGGGGCACACACAGCACTGCAGACACAGAAATTATATTCTTATGTGACTCTAGGTGCATCTCAGTCCCTCCTAATCTCTTAAGTGTTTTGTTTGTTTGTTTCCACTATGAGTTTCAGCTTTAAAAAGAAATAAATCAAGCTCTTTTCATTTTTCTCCTGTTTATTCTCTCTTTACTATCTCCTAATCTTGATATATTATAAAGAAAACTTTGGCTGCCCCCTCCCTGGAAGTGTTCAAGGCCAGGTTGGATGAGGCCATGAGCAACCTGATCTAGTGGAAGGTGCCCATGCCCATGGCAAAAGCATTGGAACTAGATGATCTTTAAGGTCCATTCCAGCCCTAGCCATTCTGTGATTCTGTATCTTGGTTATAGAGATCTTAGTAGTAATTGCCATGAAAATTTATAGAAAATTACCTGCTTTCTTCAGTTCTGTCCCCTTCTTAATTGGCCTGTTGGTTTTCTAAAGAACTCTAGTCTGGAGAGAGAATATTTCAGTTGTGTTATTAACAGCTTCTTAGAAGGGCTTCTGACGAGGGCCTGTGAAAGTAGGGTATTCTGCCTGATTCCAATCTCCAATTGGAACTGCTAAGCTCTGTTAAGAAATAGAGCCCTTTTTGGAAATCTGGTCACACAATGCATTGCAGGCTTGGTGCCAGAGCTCCTTGCAAATACCACTTGGGAAAAAAAAAACCCATATTCCAGTGCTACACAAACAAAGTGCAACTTGTCAAATCATCTCAAGAAAAACATCCTGGAATTATTGCACAGTTAAGCTTGTGTTTTCTTGCCTGGCAAATTCTCATTAGCCATTCATAAAAAGGGAACACAAATGCTGGTTTTGTAAACTGTTAGACAGGAAAAGAAAAATAAAGCTAGGGACAGCTTAATTGACTATATAGTTTTACCTGAAGGGCACTTCTTTCAAAGTATTATTTATATCACAACACTGTTAAGGAATATCAGGCCAGACTCTTCTATCCTTGAGGGTTGAACTTTCAGGAGAGTTTACCATGGGTCTACCTTTGTTTCCATGGAGTCTGCCCCTGTGCTGTCTTGTCTTACATTTAAGTAGTAAGATAATTGTTGTCAGAAGAGCCCTGTTTCTGTTTGTATAGCATGCAGCACAGTAAGGTCTAGACAAAGCCTTTAGACTCCTGTTTCTATGGCAGTAAGTTTTTCTGTTTGTTAATTGACTTTTGGCCTAATAAATCCTACAGTTGGGAAGCACTGTGCTACTTAGTACACTGATAATAACTATTATGAAAACAGTAGAAACCATACACCCATTGAGATCGAAAGATCTTTGAACCAGGACCTGTTCCTTAGTACACAAAAAGGATGCACACAAAAGGACCCAGGATTATGGCAAGAGCACTTACTACTTTAGCAAAAATAACACTTCCAGGGATATCTGGGTCTAAGAAAATTGTAAATTTAAAAGCACAACTTCTCTATGGACTTCTACATGTCACATTTTAAAAGGAAAAGAACCACCTGTGTGCAGTTCATACTACTAAATTAAATGGAAATGAACCAAAGCAGTGCAGCTGCATTTGAAGCCAGAATCATATATTACTACAGTATTTTTTGTTCTGGTTGTGTTATAAGGGAAAGTGTATTTTGGAGCCATGCAGAGAACAGCAAATTTACTATAACTGCCACGGACAAGTGGGCATGAAAAATGATCAGTTTCTAAAAGCTTTTAAAGCAGCAATGTTTGTCCTTCTTGGCTTTATGAAGGTCATAAGTCTCTCTGGTATGATCTAAGAAATGCTATAACAAGGTTCACTTAAATGCAGCTGTGTCCTGAATCTGTGCTCAGAGAGACACAATTCCTTTACAGAAATAGCCACTCAACTTTTATCTGCAGGAGACAATATTCTGCAGTGGACTTGTTCAGAGCTGCTGCCAACTCCAGACCACAGTCCCGTGACAGAATGATATATGGGACTTTTCCTTCCAGGAAAGCACTGGCCAAAACTAACATCATATTCATTTACTATTTACTTGGCTTAGACATCTCTTTACTGTGGCTTCACTAGCTATGCAGAGTGCATACACAGACAGACACACAGAAATATGTATACATATATATACCGATAGATTTTAGCAGGGCATGCTACAGTCTGGCCCAAGCTAGGGAATAAGCAAGGTTTTGCCAGTCCTCACACAAAGAAATTACCATTTTCCTCCAGGGAACCCAGATACTGCTGGTCTTTCCCTGCCATAGCTAAATTCTGTGCCAGTGGTGATTCAGCTGTGCTGGACACAGCATAAGGAAAAGGAAGAAACTGAGGCTACATCCAGACCCAGGTGCATGACTTGAGGAACTGGCAGCTCTCTAGATACCCACAAATTCCTGTGCATCACTCTACATTCAGAGACGTACAACTGGGTTTATGCAACTGAGAGGAGTGACTTTCCCTGAAGGGTTCTTTGTGTCCTTTGTAACAGCTTTTTAAATGGTGAGCAGCAGTAGAAAAGACACCTTGTGTAGTAACTGATAAAACTTTTCAGTGCCATTAGACTGTGGATTCTCTCCTTTCAACCTTGTTATTCCACTGGCAGTAGCTGTTATCCGGTGTTTTCCAAATGCTGGAAAAGTTGCCAGCATGAGTAGCATCAATTTGAGCATCAGAATCCTCATGGTTATAGAACTGCTACTATTTTGCCTCAAGATACATTTGGAAACAAAAAAAATTATCCCCCTTTCAGGAGAGACCTCAGCTTGCTCTCTGCTTTGCCTCTTGTTCCTAATAAAACTGGTTTCCTCCCTCATGGATGTTTCTCTGACCTCTTCTTCAAAATTCTCAAAGATAGAAAATTCACAACCTCTCTAAACAATCTGTTCCAGGATGTTGTCAGTGTCAGTACTCCTTAGCTTATTATACTTACTCTTAAAACACGTGTTACTGTCAAAGGAAGGTGAAATTCAGAAGGCAGCTTTATCCAGATGAGTTCTTGAGCTCAGAATACACAAATATGTACATGATATGAGAAAAATATAGAGAAAAATGAAAACAAATAGGAACTTCTGCAGTACCTTCTTTACCTAGCTTTTCCATAGAACTTTTCCCTCAAGAGATTTCCAAGGACTTTATAAAGGAGATCTATCTTAAAACCCCTTTTTAATAGACAGGGCAAGAGGGTAATTATCAGAATAATTTGCACAGTTCCTCCATCACTTTACTGGAAGTGAGGAGAAATGGGGCACAAACATTTGTTTAAACACCATCTGTTTTTGTACTTCCTTCTTTTGTGGCAGTTTGGAAAATACTGCCCCAAATGACTAAGGAAAGGTGAATTTCAGTCATTCTAGGTAAAGAAACTGATCCAAAGAACATGGATGTCAAAATATACATTTCCATCAACTTTAATGGGGGTCAGATGAGATCCAGAAGCCTTAAAATGAGTATTTATAATGCTGTTAGAACCCTGAAATAAAAACCTGTTTATTCAATAATGAATAATGATATGAGCTCAACCTTTCAAAATAATATGAAAAACGACTCATTCTATCATCCACCATATTTATGGCTAATGCTTAAGTCAAGTTATGAAGTTGTGAAGTACATTATATAGTCCCAAACTGAAGTTTGACAATTAACCTTTCAAAGGAGCTCTGTAACAAGAAAGCTCAGAGAAATGTGATGTGAGCAATTTATTATGAGTTCCTCAATTTGGATAGCATGGGATTAAAAAAAAAAAAATCCAGGTTAACTCATCAATGCCAAAGGAGCAACTGCTGTTTCACATTTTTGCCTATGCTTTAAAGGTACAGTGATTCCTTATCATCACACACTTGCTTCAAGAAGAGATGAATTCATAATAATCTGTCATTTTTAGAGTGAGATATAAAACAAACCATCAGCATGCTGTCTCTCAGAAGACAAATTATTTCAATTTTAGTCTTAGGGAAAGTGGGATAGTGAGGATATTGTATCAGTTCGAGAAACTAGACCAGAATTTCTCACTTCTTTGTATTCCACAACCATACTTGGAGATATGAATTAAGCCTAGGAGTTCCAGGTAGAATAGAGTGTATAAATACAAATTGTTCACTAATAATGAAGATAAATTTTAAGGTTTTCCAAAAGTCCCATGTCTGATCATTTTCTATTATGTATAACCCTCAGTTTCTCTCATAAGAGCTCACAACCCCAACTGCAGGGACTTCTTTCATGTTCTATGTTTGAGGGAGATTTCAAGACACCACTTACCTGAGCTTAAGTTTTTCTGCAATGTTTTTCATATTTATAGAGGAATGGAAGCCACAATCACAGGAAGCCTGCTGGAACCATTCTCAAAATTCCTGTTCCTGAATTCCAGATTTCACCTGTCCCTCCTTCTTCTTAATTTTCTGCAAGTACAAAGAGATATTAGGATGCAGTGAACGAAGGGCACATCCCAGCATGCACCTCAGGGGAGAGCTGTTCCATGGGCTTGGTTACAGAGCAGCTGAAATCTTTTTTATGTTGACTCTTCGATCCATGCTCACAAAATGAAGTGCACAACTGCAATGGCTACTGTGAGGTTAAAAGACATGATTTAAGAAGAAAAGTAATGTCCTGTAGACCAGGATGGAAAACAAATTCAAACCATCAAAAGGCCCATAGATGTTACAACCCAGCTTTTTCCTCCTCATCGTTTTTTTTTTCCTTTTTATTTTTCCTTTTTTTTTTTTTAAAAAAAATCACGCTCTATATCAAAGCTATAAAGTCTCAGTTGGATCCCAAAGCCAAATCCAAAACACAATAACAGTCACAGTTAGCTTGGGGGATGTGTGAGAAACAAGAACAAAATCACACTTTCTGACGAGTATGGATTCACAAATCAATGGAGACAGGGAAGAAAGCAGCACCAGGCTTGCTTTGGAAGTCTGTGCTGTGGTTTGACAGCAGGGAGGCTGGCCCATCATTTAGCCATTCCTCCAGCTACAGCAAATGCTGAAGAATGGCAGGACTGGGTATGCAAAATGCCACTAGAGATATGTTTCACAAAAGAACCTACACAAAACAACACAAGTTGCTAGCAACAAGTTAGTAATCCAATACGAAGGGATTCTTGGCAGCTCTGAATAAGGAAGTATAGGGCAGGATTTCACCAGCACGTAGACACTTAGAAAAGCATTGCAAGAAAAATTGCTTTAGTGAGCCTAACAACAGAGGTACAGCTGAGGTCTGAAGAAAGGATGAAAAAATATGCACTGTTGAACTGTTGCCCCCTCAATATCTCTTCTGAGCACGTTTGCAAGGAAGTTCAAAGCCCTTGGTTCCAATGAGTCCCTTGTTGACCAGACAAAGCTTTTTATGTGCAGACCTAATAAGGACAGGACACCTTTATGCATGAAGTCATGCTAGAATCACAGTCCTCAAGTACATTGGTAAAGCCTCCTTTGACATTGAATGCAACAAGAGCTTTGGCAGTCTTTTCCCAGATCTCAGCCTGGGCACAGGAAGCAAAGGTGGCAAATGAGCCCTTCTTTTGTCTCTGATGAGCAAGACAAACCAAATTTACAGATGTGAATAAACTTCATGCTTGCCACATAACTATACTCAGGTGTAAGGAAAGCAGACTCAGGCAGATTTGCCTCTACAGAGAGAAAAGAAATATGTGTTTCTTTGGCTTCCTTAATATATTCCTGGTATTGATGCATTGAGTGACAGTGAAGCTACCATTCTACAAATTCTACAAATATGGACTAAAACTAAGATACTTCTATGCACTCTTTCAATAAAATAAAAATATAATATTATTTAAAATAACCTGCAATTACACATTTTGAAGCTCTAAAGGACAATATGAAGACTAGGTTTAAGATCACAGGACCCTTTTAGGTTACTCATCTAGTTTACCATCACAATTTCTGAACACTTGTTCAGAGACATGATCTCAAATCTCATTGAATTTCAAGAAGCATTTGGGTGCCTCACACTTATCAACTGTTTTTAAAAGTACAAATCCAGAAGAATTGAAGAGGTAATTTATCTTAACTCAGATCAGTCCATACACACTAACACCCAGATTTTATCACTGTCAAAATACCTAAAGTTTGATGATTGAGGAGTGAGGCAATCAGCAAAAAGCGGTAGGAAATATTTTAACATGAAACAAAATTCTCTTCTGAACTATGAAGCACACTTAAAAGAGAACTGTGAAAATCTCTTAAGTTTATCTTATAATCTTTAATATGCTCAGGTGTTGATATAAAGATGTAAGTAGACTAAACACTTCTTTGTTTTCCCTAAACACAAGAGCAATACATTTAATGATCTCTACAATGTACTTTAAATACCTCAGAGTTGAACAAATTTGCAATTACAACAACAGAAATAATGAAGAAGGAAAAAAAAAAAAGATTGTGATTCCCTCTCTTGCGGCCAGAGAAGCTGGGCAGTAAACAGCAATTTACTCTTGTAAAAGAAGTTTTATGAAAAGGATGGTAACTAAATATGCACCTAATTCATAGCTGTCATAAGCCAATGGGTATTCATTCTTGCATACTTGTACACAAACATACTGAGTATTGCTGAAGATGCTAGGAAGTTAAGAAAAAGAAAATTATAAAGAAAAAGTAAAATAAATTGTTGGTTTCCACATAGCATCCTCTTTCCTGCTGTTGAGATAAATGAGAACCAGTGCTGCAGTTCAGATTTTTGAGATCTCTGCAGTCATTTCTGAAGCAGTTGCTTGCAGGCAAAAGGGCCCATTGTAAAACCTTGTGAAGAATTATCTTGGTATGGGAATAAAGAGAAACACTGACACAAGAAAAATGTGGATTGGTTTGCTTTAGAGTTCACACAGCAGTTTACAGCAGCAGAAAGCCAAATGCTTAGAATTTAAGACAGCAACACTGTACCTGATGAGATGAAAATGTCATGTTGGATAAGTGATCAAGTGAAACAACTTTATTTCTTCTTTCTAGACAGTGCAGTGAGAGATGATTGGTGCCCTCAGTGCAAGCTGCCACCAAAAATCAAGACATTAAGAAAATTTACCCTGATGCTTGAGCTAGTTCCTTGGAACAGAATCTTCTAGAACAGTTGCAACAGTAACCACCTTGGAGATGATGAGTAGGCTGGGTTGTAATTGCAGTGCATGTTGGAATTATATCACTTTAAGCTTGTTAAGAATTTCTGTTTTCTTGCTGTAAAACCCTCTTCCTTTCTTATCCTGGCCTCCCCCCCAGCAGTCTGGTACACACCTGAAGACAAAGCTTTACCGCCTGAGAAGATCCCTGACTTCCAGCAGAGATCCCTGTAACCAGGTGTTAGCACTGTTTGTTAGGAATTTATTAATCTTACCCATTTTGAAAGAGTTTTGAGTCATAAAATACCCACAAGCTGTGTAAAACTTGCCTCCTGAAAAGGTTTAATGGATATCAAAGCTATCTGCTTTGGGGTTTTATATACATATGTCAGTGAACATGGGGAGGCATTTGACCTCCACACTTGTTTCAGTTGATCAGAAAATCTATTTCATCTCTTAGACATACTCTAAATGCTTTTGTCATTAACAAATGATTGGAGTAGACTCTTTGGCTCATGCTTGTCACCTGTTCCTTGCCCCACTTTTTTGCTTTGATGATAAATATATGTTAGCACCCAAATGCATGCAAAGCTATTTTGACATTTCAAATACTGTTGTTCATTTTACCTACGTGAATCCATTAACTGAGTGTGAAAACTATTCATTTCTTGCCTCCTTCACTATATTCTTTCTCACATACATTATATACCATATTGCTGGAGCGTGGGTAATTTGAAAGGATACAGCAGGATAAACTCCAGAATGCCCTGGGGACAAGACATCCTACATCCTACATGCTGAGCTACTGGCACTATTCACAGCTGAAACCCTCTGGCTACCTAGCACTTAGTAGCTCTTTTAGCATCCCACAGACATTCCTTCATTTTTCCTCACAATGTTCCCTGTGAGGTAAGTCATGTTCCTCAGTTAAAAAAAGGAAATTACTAAGCTGTTCAGACAGAGTACTTTTGAAAAGGGATCCATATTGTCTTAAAACAAATCTAATCTTATAAATGCTGTTGAGCTGTTTGGAGGAAGTTTCAGACCTTTGTGCCTCTGAAGGTCAAAAGCCATCAACTAATTTCTATATACATGTATTCATAGCTAGTTTATGCCCATTGTTAATAATATTAACATTGCCTGATTTTCTCATGCCTTTGTGCCTTCTGGGTCTTCACTTTTTTTTTTTTTTTTTTTTTTTTTTTTTTCCTAAACTGAATAATTAAGTGTAATTGGTTTCTGTGAAGAATTAGCCATTTCCTCTTCCTCAGGTCCTTAGTGTCAGGGAACTGAATACTTCTGTCCATGCTGCCTTTGGTAGCTATGTTTGAATTGCAGAGCCAATGCACGGAGCCAGCTGTACCCACACTGCTGGTCAGGAAGAAGCCAGTAAGCAGAGTGGTCCTCTGACTGTTGGGATGCTGCAGACTGGAGCCACAGTGTGTGCAGTGTGGCTAACAGGGGATGGAGTGTGAGACAGTCTGGAAGAGGAACTGAATAATCAGCTTGACTTACTGGCAGAAACCTGTGGCAAAACAAACCAACACCTTTTCTATGATGCTAGGCCCTAAATACACAATTTTTTATTAATTAATTTATTTTTACCATGAGCATTAGGTCAATCAAAGAGAGACCAGGTTCACCATCCTAGTCAGGATAAATAATCTGCAGATAAACGGGACTCAGCCCCAGGTATCTAGCGATGTAAATGAAACCAGACACACCTTTATGGTATCAGATGGTCTCAATTCTATTTTTTTAGTTGGAAGCAGAACTTGAATATTCTGTGTGAGAACAAACTGAGTGAAACCAGCAAAAATTCTATGAAAAGGTCTGCAAAAAAACCCCTAACATTATTAAATTCAGAGTCTTGGAAACAAAAGAAAAGCAGAGTAAGCTGGGTGAGAAAAAAATATACCTATTCCAGTACAATCTTGCAGGAAAGAAAAGGTCCAAAAAGCATTAATAAATCCCCAATGTACATCACTGCAATTTGAACATACAAAATGTCGTCAACAAGCTTGGAGAGTAACATGTTGACAAAGAAAACACGTGATTTTAGTTTGAGCTGCTAGATCACCCACAGGACAGTAATACAAACAACTTGGCTAATATACAAAAAAATAAGCAAGTGGTTCAGACTGTAGGAGAAGTAGGAGGGGGAAAAGAGAACACTAACGTTATTAGGAAGGACAGAAAATGAATATCAGATTGAGAAGAAACATGTTTGTGGAATAGTTGTGTCAAGAGAGATACCTGCATAGTTCATCTAAATGACAACATGAATGTTCTCTCCTCAGGCTCTGTTTCTTTCTCTGTCTTGTATATTTATTTTTTCTGCTGTTCTTGCTTACAGCAAGTTGCTGGAAGGGAAACAGTGCGAACCAATGATTACTATCTCACTTAGTCTTTTAAGTCTGCAGACTTCTCCCCTCTCCAGAGGCAACCTCGAAAGAAAGAAATAATCAGTTTAGGGAGTGTAGTAGCATGGCAAAGGAAAAAATGCAGCACAGGGATGAATGTGTGTGGTTTTCATTCAACTCTTGTTAATAGATAGTTTAAAGGGTGAAAGGTGTTATCTACAGGGCTGCAGTTAAGTTGTGAGCTTCAGGTATTCCCAGTTGATAGTTGTTTTTTGCCATTTCTCATTGACCTGTCAACTATCTAAGGAATCATGTATCTTATTTCAGCTCCACCAAACTGTACTCCGATGCTTTTTTCATTCAGAGCTGTGACAACAGGGAGTGCAATTGAGGGGGAAAGGTGCAGGAAATCTTTCAGTGCTTCCATTCAAAGTGGAAAGCATGTAGAAATATGGAAGTACTGAGATCCATCTGTGGGATGGTAAAGCCTCTGAGAACTGGGAGAAGCCTAAAAGATATGTCAGGAAATAAAATCTGTGCATCAAATACTAAATGTCTTTACAGTGCCCTAGCATAAGCAGTTTCAGAAGACAATACCCAGAGCAGTATTTTGGTGTTTCTAAAACTACAGATTCACAATCATTTCAATGAATCATTATGGAGCTGAGGGCATGGTTGAAGGGACTCTTACTTTCAGAATCATAGCATAAGGGAACTTGTACTGGAAGGGACTTCTGGAGGTCTCTAGTCCAGCCTCCTACCCTCAGCAAAATTGTCTTCCAAATTATGGCTGCTGTAACTGGTTCATACTGTATATGTAGCTCAAGCAGAACAATTGCAGGCTGCAGAACTTGCAAGGGTTGGGAAACATTGTGATGTGCATTGGAGTTCACACCTACACTGCACTTGATGATACCTGCATACAGCAAGTGCTGATGGTTCCTATCTGTTCTTAAAAGAAAATCAAAGTGAGTTTTTAAGGTTTTGTTTTGTCTTGCCAAGGCTGATCACACTGGTATGTTAAGAATGTAGGCTCTTTTCTACCCTTCTGCTGTCAGACAGAACTAAGCATAACAAAGGCAGGGATCCACAACAGTAGCACTGGTAGGTAGATTTATGAGGAGGATCTTCCTCCTGCTGTTAGTCACACTGAAGGGCCCTTAAGGGAAGAAGACAGTTAACCCTAAAAGAAGTTCAGCAGTGATCCAAGATGTTGCAGAAACATGGGATTCCTTGATGGTTTTTCAAATGCTCCATAATCAATCTGCATACTTGCAGCCTGGAACCTGCAAACACATATAATTCCAGGGAAATCCATCTTTGAGTTGCAGCATATTTTCTTTCAATAAAGAAGCCAAGATTCAGCTTATAAAACCAGAGAAAAATCCTGGGATATCCAAAAAGTTCTGAAGTCTGACTGAACACTATTATCACTTAAATAGAAAGAGCAGACTGACCGCTTTTGAAAATTTCTTCCCCAAAGCCTGCCAAAGTGTTTAATCAACCCCTGAAGTCCAATGCAAGTTAACATCCAATAAATATATTGTACTGTACAATTTTAAATGACTCACAGCATAAAATTCAATATTCCTCTATAGTTTTATCAACTTTCTCCTTAGAAACATTTTCTCACTTTCAACTCATTTCTAAATATTCGCCCCCAAGTTCTTACTATTTTTGGTGTCTGTGAACAAGAGGCATTTAAAAAGCCTCAACAGGATTTCCTGGTAGGCATTAAGTACTATCACAAAAACAAGCTGCCCACTGTGCTGAAAAAGGTAGAGATCAAAACAAACACTTTCCTTTCAACATGACACAATCAAAAGAGGCAAAACGTTAAGCAAGAGGGACAACACAAAATTACAAAATTTATCCATACTCGGAATTTCTTTATAGCCTCTCTGCTCAGTTTTAAGTAGCTCATGGAATTCTTGCCTAGTAACGTGAGAAGTTAAGGCAAAGTTTTATAAATATTTCTCCTAGATTCTTGCTTGATTTTAACTTATTATTCCTATAGTTTTTTTGTTTGTTTGTTTGTTTTGGGTTTTTTTGGTTTTTTTGGGGAGGGGGGCGGGGGGGTAGTTATATCTTTCCCTTTCTCTCAAAACAAGACAAAAATTTGAGATCTGCATTGATTCAAAACCTTGACCATGCAGGGTATGATGAGCAATTAGATCTTCACTTTAGCCTGACCAATGGCATTATCTATTCTTAGGGTGAGACTAACTGAGATATCTGAAACAAAGGTGAGGTTCTCATTTGTTTTTTGCTGAACGCTTCCTTATCTAACACTCACAGAGAATTCATCTGGAACAGAAAGAATTAAATCATCACTCATAATAAACCAGGGCTTAGAGAAAATTAAATAAAGATATAAACCCAGGAGCTTCAGACCCTCAAAGTTAGCTATACCTCAGTAACATAAATAAAGTGATGATCTCACAGGCATTACTCAAAGAGATATACTGTACCTTTGATAACTGAGTAAATGGAAGATGTTTCATAAGTGATGTCAGATGTGCTTCACAAGAGGGCAAAGGCAATGAGAAATCCTGCCTTTTGATGGAAAATTTCTGAACATCTTAGTCAGAGCTGAACTCTCATCAGGGCTTGCTAAGCACCTTGCTAAGCTGCTATAAAGATGCTGCAGTCACCACTACATAAACACTTCCTAAATGGTATGGTTAAAGGCAGAGGTAATGACAGCACCTCAGTTATCAGTGATAACAGTCTAAAATAGATAGCAAGCAGCATGCTTCATAAAGCCATGGGGGATATATGTTGAAGCAGAAATAAAAATAAAATCAGTGTCCCGGGACTGAAGACACCTGCCTTCAGGTCCTGGTGCTTCCACAGGACTTTTCATTGACCCTGGACAAGAGGTCTTGTCACTGTTTCTCCTTCCTTAGGTTTGGAGAGTCCAAGGCCAGGGGAGACACAAGTCATTTTTCAGGAGCCCAGGCATGCTTTGTCTGCACTAGCATGTGCTCCCTTCACCTCTCCATGACTCACTTTACCATCACTGAAAAGGGCTGTTGTTTCCTTCTTCCAAAAAGAGTTGTTTCCGCTTGCCTTATGGCTTGTGAAGAACCTTGACAATTTTGAAAATACCAGCTGCAGCAGTGTGGAGCCTGAACTTTCACAGTCCATAATATTTGTTGTTCACCAGTGAGTTGGAGTTCCTAGCAAGCCTTGGATTTTGTGAGATGCCTCACTTGAACATATTTGGGAACATTTTTTTTTTTGATGGAGGCCTTTTTTTCTGAGCCATCAAAGGCTGAACATAAGGTGCAGTGCTAAGAAAGGCTGAAGATTAAGTGGTGGAGTCTTTTGTTTGAAATGCAAGACCACTAATTGCCAAGGACAACAAGCTTTTGAAAAGCCTTGACATTTTCACTGAATGCACACCTGCAGATGCTGTATTTTTCTTTCCTCATTTCATTTCAAGGAATTGTCTGCAGGAAGGGGTAAGACAAGGACCTTTTTGAGGGCTCTGACCTTCAGAGAGAAATGGAAAGAGGGAGGTTGGATCCCCATGCACCTGCAGAAGGGAGATAAAAGAAATCTGCTGAAGAGGGAACACACATAGGGGGTCCTCTGCACACTTGGAAGGAGAGGTTCAGAGAAAATCACTGTGGTGCATATTCTTTTTACAAGGCAGCCAAAGAAATGGCATATTCAGGAAATCTAAAGTGTCTGTGATTTTATCTATGAACTTTGCTCCTCCCACACTCACCACCGAATGGAAAGGCAAGGAAAAGGACCCGGGTATTTATCCATTTGCAGCAGGGCCAAAGCTGTGACTGGTTTTGTAAAGTGCAAGTCACTACTGAACTAAACATTAGGTTTCTAGTTTAAGCCATGTGAAAATCACTAACTTTTTAAATACAGTTTTGACCCATGAGTAGCTTCCTGAGGAGAAGACTGAAGAAACAGGAGTGTGATGGAGACTCACTCCCTTTTGTCTGATATTGCACTCAGCAGTGCAGAGCTGCTTCAACCCTAGAGAGCTCCTGGACTCAAAGGGTAAATCAGACTGCCCATGCCAAAAAATGGTATGCTGGACATTGTGTAAAAAAGGATATCCTACACTGGGACATGACTGAATTTCAGTTCATTCAAACCTGCACTGAATACAAAAAGCATTTTTGTAGCCTTACACGGCTCAAGGGTGTTGTAATATGCACAGGGTGTTTGGGAACCACAGTAATTGCTTGGAAAAAGAACCACTTATTAATTCAAAGACCAATCATTAATACATAATAATATAAATTCAGATTCAGTCAAACACATCAGACAAAAGCAAGGAGCACTTCCCAAAGTGGAAGACAGCCATGTGTGTGTAAGCAGAGTAAGTAACATATTGCATTTGTCTGCTCTGGACTGGAAGAATAAAAAGAGCCAGGGATCAACAATATTACCCTCCCCACTGTTACATGCCATCCAGAGGTGAATAATTCATGTGGCAATTAATAAAAAAATTGGCTTTCTAAAGAAAAGACTTATTTTTTTCCCCGTTAAATTGATTTTGCTTTCACTTTCTTTTCTGCTTCCTCTCCATGAATAAGGTGCCAGAGGCAGTAGAACAGGTACTTTAATACTGAAATTACCCTTAAAAGTAAGTTTAATCACACACCTCAAGGATTTCAGAAAAGAAGAGTGTAAAGTATAGAGTATTTTGGCACTTGCAAGGAAACAATATCTGGAGTTGGAATGGCTGAGAACTTTTTTTGAGAACTTTCTTTTTTATTTTTGTGATTTTATATTACTTTTTAGATAGAGTCTCCTTTCTTTGCTATAACTCTGTTTGCAGTCAGTCTAAACATCCCTCAAACCAGCCTAAGGACAGGGTAGCACTGCAGCTTTAGCCTCAGTCACAAGGCAATGCTTGTGACTGAGGAGCTGGGTGATAAGTTAGTTCCCAAGTGGTGCCACATTTTGCCCTGCTCTCCCCAGAGTTCATTTGTTCTCACAGACCATAAATGGGAATGACCCAAAGTTCTGAGTCCTTCTTCAATGCCTATGCTAGTCCCACACTTCTAAAACCTTGAGCATTTTATGTTCAAGAGAGACAAGGGAGAGGCAGCTCAGCTAATGTGCCAGCTTTCAAAAAGCACTTGAGAAACAAGCTGATGAATAAAATAAAAATAAAAGCAAACCAGATGATAAAAGTGTAACTCAGAGATTTGATAGCAGCAGGGAAAGAGCACTGCAGAGTACTGATTGCAAAGTGATAGACAGAGGTTTCCATTTCACACACTATCATTCTACCCTTGCAGTCCCAGTTCTACAGTGTCAGGATAGATCCCTCATACAAAGGGAAATAAAAAAGAAGCAAAAGAGGAGGAATAACTACACAGCCTAAGCTATGAAACACAAAGGGGGGCGGGGGGGGGGATTTGTTTAAGTGTTCAGCAATTTGCAGCACTGAGAATGTCCATTCACAATCTGATGTTCCTGATGGTAAAGGCAAAAAAGCAAGATGAAAACAGAAAGTGGTTTTTGATGTAGTTTGAGGAAAAGATCCATCTCCAGGTATTATTGACACAGTTTAAATTCTAAGAGTACAAATGTCAAGAAACTCACAGGACTGTCAAACAATCAGGATCCCCTGATGACTAACCCTGGTCATCTGTATCTTGTGAAGACTCAGGACCCTTTTGTGAAGAGAACAATGACATAACAAATGACTTTGTAACTCCGCTTTTAGAAGCCTTTTTAGGAATGCATAGAATGAGAAAATTTCATTTTTAGTCTATCTGCAGAGGCGCTATTGAGAACACGCAAGAGCTCATCCTCCAAAAAAGTCATTGAAAGCCTCACTGTGAATGGAAGCAAAATCCTATTGAAGGAGCAGGTGCCATGGAGAGCTGCTGGTGGCTCAAAAATAAAATCAAGAATAAGGGACGAGTGAAGGCCTGGATCACTGGTTTTCCATAGCACAGGAAATACATTGAGATGTAAGAAGGAGTATAATGCAAATCAAAGAACTGAGACAGCAGAAGTAGGAAGAAAAGTTAAACCTTAAGGAGAAGAGCTATCCTTAAGGAGAAGGTCTAACTATTTTTTTAAAAATGAGAAATATAGAACATACAAGACATCACAAAGAGGCTTAAAGAAAAGATATCGTCATAAATCATGAGAAATGGGTGAGAAAGAACAGCTGACAGGACACTAGACAGAATAAAGGGTAAATGAAGTCACTCTTCATTTGTGTTCTGATTTCTGCTTTTCATCTCCAGCAGTAAGATGTAACATTCATGTGCATCTTACTCCCTAAAAACTCCCCTGAGTCTTCGTTGTTACAGTCTTAAAAAATGCATATTTAACTGGTGATAATTCATAAAATACTCATGCCAGACTTAATTTCATTTCAAGACATCAACTGAACCAGAATAGAAAATCTTAATTTTCTTAGCAAAACTTTGCACCTCATAAAGGTTTTCTCTGTTGCTATGGCAAAGGCTTTACCCAAAGGAGTTACTGTAGAACACCACAGGAAGGGGGAATTTTCAGTTCCTTTCATATCCACATTTTATTACCCCAGATATTTTAACTTAATCATATTTTCCCTTCATCCTTCTGAGAGTTTCTTTTATTCCCGAATAAGCTGCATGTCTGCATCAGCTGTATGGATGGATCCATTCTTATCCTTTTTCCCACTGTAAATCAAAATCTACTTTTAATTATGGAATATCAGCTATCTCTCTTTGATGACATTCAAGTGCTTATTCCAAATTGAAAGAGCAATAGAGCAACTACCATGGTATTTTCATACGTAGAGCAAAGACCTTTTAAATATGATTTCATGGGAACACTGGACTTACATTCATCATGTTATATAGAAACTTGCTGCTACTTTTTCCACACATTCCACTTTCAATTCACAGTGACATTTGATAGGAGACATAAAAATGTCACTAGATCAGTTTTTTTTCAACCACCTTGTCTGACGAGAGTTTTTACTCTCTCTGTTTCTTATTACAGTGTTCTTTACAGTGCTCTGTTCTTCACTCATTTGGGCCTACTTCAATTTGCTTATTAAATATGTAATACCTTTTTTATGCAACCAGGAGCTGAATCATGTAAGATTACACAAAGCCCTTGTGAGAGGATTTTTTTAAACATTATTAATATTAATAGCCTCTGCAGCTCACGTATTTTTGTACTTTCCAAACCCAAATGTCAATACAGTGGATAAATTGTACTTGCCTTCTTTGTCTTCTTTAAAGAAAAGAGGACGTTCAACTTACCTAAAAGAAAACCTTCACACATTCCCAGCTAAGTTCCATTTTTGCATCCCAGAAAGTAATGTTTATAATGGACTGTCTTGCCTCGCCATTGGTACAAGAGAAAGGGTAACCTGAGGAAATAGATTATAAGCATAGAACTTTATTCTTTGTGTTGGCATATGAAACATCATAAATCACACAGACCTTAAGTAAAAGATTTCACTAATAGATTTACAGAATCATTAAGGTTGGAAGACACCATCAAGATCATTGAGTCCAACCATAACCCAACTACCACAACCACTAAACCATATCCTGAAGCATCACATGTAGATGCTCCTTGAGCACTTCCAGGGATCACGACTCTAGCACCTGCCTGGGCAACCCATTCCAATGCCCCACCACTCTTTCAATAGAGAAATTTTTCTTAATATCTAACCTAAACCTACCCTGGCACAACTTAAACTTATTTCCTCTCATCCTGTCCATAGTTACGTGGGAGAGGAGACTAACACCAGCTTCTTTACAGCTTCCCTTCAGGTGATTGTAGAGAGCAATAAGATCTTTTCTGAGCCTTCTTCAGACTAAACAACCTCAGTTCCCTCAGTTGCTTCTCATATGACAAGCCCTCCAAACCCCACACCAGCCTCAGAGCTCTTCTCTGGACATGCTCCACGACCTCAATGTCTTTCTTATACTGTGGTGGCCAGAGCTGAACACAGTACTCAAGCTGTGGCCTCACCAGGGCTGAGTACAGCAGTACAATCATTCCCCTACTCCTGGTGGACACACTAGTTTTGATACAGGCCAGGATGTCATTGGCCTTCTTGGCCACCTGGGCACACTCCTGGCTCATGTTCAGCTGGCCATCCACCAATACTCCCAGATTTTTCTCTGCCAGGCTGCTTTCCAGCCACTCCTTCCCAAGCATGTAGCATTGCGTGGGGTTATTGCCACCAAAGTGCAGGACCCAGCACTTGGTCTTGTTAAGCCTCATACCACTGGCCTCAGCCCAATGATCTGACCTGCACAGATCTCTCTGCAGTACCTTCCTACCCTTGAAGAGATCAACACTCCCATTCAATAGTGACCTAACAAATGGCTAACTAATAGGAATAGGAATTTAAAACATTGCACAGAACTGAAGGTAAATTCAGATGCTCAGGTGGGACTTAAATGTTGAGGAGGAACATCAGTAGGCAACTGAGGGGAAAAAGAGCCATCTTTCATCCTCCTTCCTGCCAGACTGAAGCATGAAACATGCTCCTGAAATGCTGGTATGCAAGATTTTTTTTTTTTTTTTTTTTTTTCTAAGAGCTTAGCAGACCTCATTCCTTGCTTTCCAAACGTATCTGGAGGTGGAACTATAACATACTTGCACTGGATACACCGAGACTTTGTAGGAGAGGCTTTACTCAAGAAATGGCTTCAATTCTCTGCTACGTCAGACAGGACTCAGTTTCATACCTCAGAGTTCAGCAGTGCATTATTCTGACAATTATTGTGTTTGTTATCTCTGCACTTCCCCACATCCACTTCTGACTTCCCCATGCTGCGTTTGCCTCCCACTTTCACAGACTACAGCAGAACTGCTCTATCTGTTGCTGGAAGGCAATGACAGCAAGCAGTGAGGGGCTCTTCACCAGCCTTGTCTGTGACCCTCCATAGGAGGATGTCCTGAGGAACATGCTACTGGATTACTGTATTGTCAACCAGCCCTATTGCCCCTTTTAAAAAGGCTCCTCTGTTCCTATATCCAGGATTGTTATTCTTTTACCACCAGCTAAAACACAGAACCAATTGTTAAAGCATCTTCTGAAACAGACATCCTTTCTCACAGAAGGAGACACCTGTTAATTGGCATGCAAAATCCTACTCTTTCTCTCATACTGTTTCATGATAAATTAATACCAGGATTTTCCTCTACACAGTCAGCATCAAGAGGGAAATTCTAACCTAGAGTCTCCTTCCCATCTTAACTCTAGGTAGAGATATGGAAGACCATCAGGTAGAGATTGAAAGAATCTGAGTCTTATGTTTATTTTGAGTTTCCTATAAAGAGAGAGAAAATCATTATTGCTACCTCCTTCTTCAGCCACATCTTAGAATAAAGCAGAAGTATTATTCTAGTCCCTGGAGGGTTCACTCCAGGTTCACAAGCTGTTCTATGTGACTGCTAATAAAATCCATGAGCATTCACTTTTATATTTTAAGACCACAGTCCAGCAAGAATGAAAGTTCACTGTGATCTTGTTGGATATATGGCACTGAAGCTGTAAAAGAATAAAAATACTTTGCAGTATTATAGAACTAATTGTAAACCTGTCAGATAGGTCAGGATGGACACTGTTCTCTTCATTCATACTGATACCAAGTGACAGTTTGTGAACAGCTTCTACATTGAGAAATGATGAAGTTGATTTTCTATTCAGACATCTTCTTTAACATAGGACAGGTAAGTCTTCCAAATGTAATGTTTTTAAATATTGGTTGGGTTTTTTCTTTATTTATTTCTTGATCTTCCTACGTCTTTTCTGTTTCTGCTAGACAGCAGGGCCTGAAACCAAAAGATTTAAACTAGAAAAGAACTAAGAAAAAAATTGGTCTAAGAAAAAATATGACATGACTGGAAGTAAGACAAACTGGAATTGTAAGGAAGGAGCTTGTTCACATTATACTTTTAGTCTCATTGCTCTGTCTGAGGACACCCTCAAAATTTGGAGGCACCAATCTAAAGTAAAATGGATTGAAAAATTGATTTATCTTAACACAGACTGCCAAATGGACCTTGAAAGAAGTAATCCATTGGGACACCTCCTGATTTAAGGTGTTTTTGGCTTAATCTTAGAGTCAGTAAACACTGAGCAGCTCTCTCCTCTGTGATGACTATAAAAACCTTACGTTTGCATATACAAGTAAATTAATCTATGTTCTGGGAATGACTCAAAGAAAATGAAATCAATCACATTTATAAGCATCTTGTGACCTTTACACATTCTCTGGAAGAGAAATAAAAAGAAAACAATTGTACCTTGGTTTCCACAGTGTTTTTCTGGGTGTTTGATAGGAATCTGACTGGGAAATGATACTGACAGTGAGATAACAAGAAAACCCATTTATCACTGTGACAGGTGCTCCATTTTATATGAGTTTAAATTACCAGTGATGGAGTAGGGTTGTCTTTCTCTCATCTCAACCTCATAACCAATGTTTAGACTCAACTAAAGTTTCCATTTCATAGTAATCAAGTTACATGGAGTCAAATTGTTATTCATGAATTCAAGGAGGTTAAGACTTGAGATTCATTAATACAATGTTGTCAGCCAGAGAGAGCAGGTCCACGGCCTAGAACAGAGTGGTAATTGGTAAATCTGAATGCTGGGTGGTTAATGGCTGTTTATTAGCCTCTAATACATTCTGTGTTATTTAGTCTTACAAGATTTGACACTAGATATTTCTACTGAGTCACAACACCCTGACAGTTCACCTTTCTGGTACATCAATGGATGTGTGCCAGAGCTTAACTGTGCTATTGAGGTAAAGAAATACAAATCACAGCTTCTGCTTATACCTGCTACCTGGGGAATTAGGGAGCAGTCCTGAAACCTGGGGCATCATTTCTAGACAAGGCAGTGTCAGTGCTCACATTTCTATACATGTATTGAATAACCTCGATTTCTTTTGGCCTAAACCAGAGCCAGGTGTTTATTGCTTTCTTAGGGAAACTACTCACTGAACTGCTTTTTTTTCTAAGGAAAAAGCAAAAGAAAGAAAAACCTGCTTATGATTTCTCTGAAACATACTATTTTCTCCATCAAGAGCAATCTCTTCTGTTTACTTTTGGAGCACAAATTTTTACAAGGCATCAGTCTGTAGCAGATATATCCCTTTTCACATCTCCTTTAGATGGTAAGAGATATTGCTAATACAAAACTTCACAAGAGCAAGTCATATTTACAGCATGACACTCAGCTAGGGAGAGAGGCAAACGTAAGGCTAGAAAGGATTCAGCTGAGTCATCAGGTCCATCACAGGCTATCAAAGTCCTGTCAACAGTTTCCACCTCATATAATTCCTTCTGCTAATGTAGTTCTGTATTAATCTGTGCTTACATAGGCAGGTTTTTTATCATTCAACATAGGACACCCATTCATAGCTCTGAAAAGGAAGTGTTTTTCTTCTAATTTCCAACCTAAATTCAATTATACACACTTTCATCTTTGTCCACCTTGCTGTTTATCCCATCCCCATCCTACAGGTTATCTCCGCTGAGGAATTTAAAGAGAACTGTCCATAGCATTAAGTTTATTAGGTTTAAAAGCAAGAAAATCTTTCTTTCTCCTATTTAATATCTCCAGTTCCTCGATAGTTCTCTGCATTTCTTTCGGTTTGAATTCATTCTCTAACATAGGTAAACAGAAAAATAGATACGGAATAAAAATAAGATCTATACAGGCTTTGCATAGGGCTGTTAGTACTTTGATATTTCTGTTGCAGTCACTTTGCATGAGACACAGTAAAGCAATACATGTGTATTCGGTCTGCTGTGCACGACCTTCTGTTTCCATTCCTCTAGGACCTCAAGGTCACTCAATAAATTCTGCATAGTACCTGGATCCTCCTTCTTTACTGGCATCCTTTCCACCTTTGAAATATTAGCACATTTCAAAAGCATTGTTCATCGTGCTAATCAGAATGACCAGCGAGAGAGAAAGCATGAAACAGGATCAAGGTTTGTGGACCTTGGCTAGAAAGCTCCCTTTAGCCTAACACTTTGCTTTGCACCTTTTGTCCTTCAACCTTTGCAGTCCTTCTTTTAATTATGTTCTTTTTCTCTGAATTAATAATTTCTCTTACAGTAAAATTTGAAAAGCTTCACAGTTTAGCAAGGTTAGAACTGTGCAAGTTTGACTGATGGGGATTTTTTCATTGTATAATGCTGTTGAGATGCTTTTAATCAAAACTCATAGAAACGTTTTGAATGAAGCCTAAGCCAGTCAGAAATTCCCTTGTTTTTATGCTTTATAGCATGCTCTGGATTCCTGCCTAGTTTCTCAAAAGGGTACAAATATGCACCAGTGCCAAGGTTTTTACAACACCTTTTGCTTTTTAGAGGACTGCAAGGCTTTGGAAAAAAAAAAAAAAAGGAGCAAGCCCAGGCAATTCCAATTCAATATGACTTTCATTTGGAGTAAAGGCTGCTCAGCTGCAACCTCCAAGTCACAGCTCTGTGGGGAGGGTAACCTGAGCCAGTGCTAACTGAAGGTCTTTCAAGGAAACTCTGTAGAGTTAAACTTATGGAAAGCTCAAAAGCCTAAATACAAGAAAATTAGTTTCCATGTATACTATAAACCAAATTGCTCTTTATGAAGTGTATGTAACAAAGGCATTATGCATACAAACGAACACTTCAAAAACATGATCACATCTCAGAAATATGAACTGAGATTGAGCCTCTGAACAGACACTGAGATCATATTTGGAGGGGGTGGTTTTGCTGTTAAATTGCATACCATCAATAGAACAACAATAAAATAAACAATCTGGGCTTGATAGGTTTCATATTGTGGTACAGTGTCATGCATATTAATTACCATAATGAAACTTATCCCAAATAATTCACATGCTGCATAAACAGCTTTGTAAAGTAATGCATTTAAATTTTGGCAAGAACATATTGTTGAAATCTGTGGCAATGAAAGCAAAAATTGTGTCTTTGTACTATTTTTTTTCAGACTGACTCGTTTTCTTCTATCCAGATGATAAGTTTAATAGAATCTAAAGATGGACCCTGAGGAAACTGTATGAAAGTCCTTCTTTTTATCTCAGCAAGCAATGAACTTAGAGAAGAGTGCTATACTATAGCAAAAAGCTCCCACAGCTGATGGGTTAAGCCTCCCCCACATGATGGGCTATTGAGCTCTTCCAAAATTATCACAGCAGCCTCTATTCATCCATGTACACTGGTGGTATAGACAGTGAAAGTGACACAGTTGTTTTCATTATTAACTTCCTTATATGATCTGTAACATTATTAACAGCAAGACTGCAAGTACAGAAGGCAAGCTGCTAATGCAATCAGCATAAGACAAGAACTTAAAATTGTGAGTAATATGTTATTTTCATAAAAGTGACCTTTTATTAAAATCACAGCCAAGGCAAAGAGCTCAGAGGTAAACCTAGAAGGTTTTTCAGTAGAAAGCTCTATAAATTGTACCAAATCTGGAATAGGGGAGGTGGTTTTCAGCCGTATTTTTTTTTTCAGTTGTATTTTTGCAGTATAAGAATGCCTAGATAGTGGGATCAAAGCAACTTCTTTGGGTCTTAAAATCTGTGATTACTTTATGTCTTAGTGTGATAGAGACTATCACATAGTCTGAACTAACCAGGCAAATATGGGTCTTTTCACCCACCTCTTCACTGAATAGCTGAAGTCTATCCCCAGGGTTCTCCCCTAAGGCAAGTTCAGTGGCCTGAATATTGTTCCTATTGAACAAACCCACAAAGATGGCAATGTTCCTCAAAACCTCTCACTGACAGAAAAGCTTTGTCACTTACTTCTTCAGCTGGGCTTTGGCAGGGATCTGATTTAAAGGTTAATGCAGTAGGAATCTTTCCCTTGAGTTCATCTGTGTCTAGATAAAAGGAATTATCCTAAACTCCCCTTGACTTCCTTGCCACGTCACTGATTAGTATATATAGTGAACAGTCCAGAATCCATGGTTCACACCTTCTGGTAAGACTTCTCTGAAGATTTCAAATCCTGCCTAGGCAGCAGCATATGTAGAATGAAAAATCCTGATGTAGTTGTATGGAGCAGTGATAGCTAAACTTGTGTAGTACTCTCACACATAATATTTTGAGGAGAAGGACACAAATCAGACTGCAGGTGAGGAGTACACAGCAGTCACCACACAAGGCTGATCAAAGGAGATCAAAGTGCTGAATATAATGGTCCTTCTCTGCTTGCTTTTCAGGGCATTTTGCCATCAGACTGGCAGGCACAGGGATGTATCAGCATGAGGATGCAGAAATGAGTGAGGATTGAAGCCATGCAGTTCAGGATCATCACTGCTGACACATCCAGAGTAAGTGCACAGTGGGGACAGAGTGAGGACAGATCTGATTGTGGAGGCAGGTCCTACCACCCAGCCCATGGGTGGGTTGGGTTGAGTAATAGTAATGAGTGTGCAAAATAACTGCTTCTTATGTTTGTGTGAGAGGCAAGAGATTATAATTAGTAGACAACAGAAAATTATGCCAGTGTTAAGGAAAAGGTAACTGCTTTCAGGACATTATAAATGACAAAACACAAACTTACTGTTCTGCCTTTATAAAAGAAATCCAAAGCACAGCTGGATTAAGGGAATGAGTGCAGCTATATTGGGGGAAGTCTTTAGGATGTGAAACAGACAAAACAAAACATGACCATCCCACTGCTGTGCTGAGAAGAATCTATCCTGAAATCATGTACCAGAAACTGCTGATTCAATGTGGATTTTTGCTTAAGGCCAGATATCTGCAAGTGTCACAAATTGTATGCATCCAATAGTCAATGACTTGAGGTACTAAAGACAAAAAAGAACAAAAGGAAATAATCTATACTGAAAATAATTGATGGTTCATGATTGAATCCATTACCAAAGGTAATAAATTAAGGTGTTTGCAATGATGTGCTACTCTGTTTATCCAATTACAAAGGTGATCTCAGGGAATTTAATTTCATCCACTTACCATCATGGAGTGCCTTGGTTTAGCATCTTTCCAAATGTTTAATTTAAAAACAGTACTTTGGTATGTTATGACTTGTTTTACAGAGTAAAGGAATACAGTTTAAAATGGAAGTTGATACAGGACCTGTGCTTTCTTCTGATTTCATCAGAATCTTCACAGTCTGCATGAGGGGGTGATTTTCAGGAAATAACAACAGAAGCAGCAAAGAGAAAATCATGTTAGTATTCTGACACTGATGGACTATTTCAGGAGCATATGTTCCTGATTGCCAACATGCTTGTTCTAAATGGCCTGAGGTGTTCTATGTGAATTCAGCCCCACAGCACAGACGGTGGAAGGGTAAATGCTCTTTTTTTTTTTTTTTTAAAGAAAGAAGATTGTGACCCTGGAACTTAATTCATATCTAAAGAGTTCTATTTTGGTGAAAAACATAGCATCACACATGTCATGTCAGCTCTTTGCCATTCTGCCACAGTGCAGATTACTGTCTGAACTGATGCAGAATTAGCAAGCTAGTGTTGCTGTCAGCCTCATAAACAGAAGTTTATAGCTACAAGTAGCTGCAAATTTCTCCATAGTAAAAAAAAACCCCAAGATTACAGTTCTTTGAGTAATAAATGGTGAACTGTGGATCACCCTTATCCTTCCGTCCTAAAAACATGAGTCCTGAGGTTTTTTTCTTTTCAAGATCCAGATCAGTCATTTGTCAATCTTTTCTTCTAATGTCAGTCGTGCATATACCCTTCACATATTTGTAGACAAAATGAAGAGTGTAGCCTATGTGCAACATCTTTTTTTTGTGGGGGTGGAATCAAGAAGGCTACTGTATTAACAATGGTGTTTTCATGTTACATTTAATAATCTGGACATCATTACTTTGAAGGCTGATCTACAAAGTGACTTGCAAATAAAACAAGCCAAATAACACAAGCCCAATGAGAAAAAAGTTCTTCATCCAATCAACATGAAACCAAAACTAAAACAAAAAAACCCACCTAGATTTTGTTACAGAATGAATGTTATATTCCTTGCTGGTGGCATCTGTTAAATATGTGAATTCAATAAATATGCCCAGAAATAGGAAAACATCTATTCATCCAGCCTCTCTTTCTGCTATGAAAGACCTTTGGGGGCAGAAAGTTGTTGCTGATACAGTAACAAGAAAAAGTTTCAGCACTTCTGCAGCTCATGTGTGAAGCCTTGGAGATATTTTCCAGGAGGAGTATGTGGAGTACAAAGCTGGGTGGTGTCCTTTTCAGTAGTTTATAGTGGCTTAGTGTTCTGTTGTAGGTGGTGATCTATAGAAATAGCTCCTCGGCATTTATATTTTAATATTCACAGTTGTTTGAGATTTACGTGCAATGTTTTCTCACCATTATCTTGAACTTAATTGGAGAAAAGAGGAATAAGAAAGAAAATGTGAAGATGCCACTTAAAACCAAGTTAATTATCAAAAAAACCCCAGGAAAGACTAGTGTAGAAAATAGTAAAAAATTACTTTTTTCCCTCTCTTGTTGCTATAAAAATAGAAAGAAATGTCCCTGACTTTTTTTTTTTTTTCCACAGCCTTTTTTTTTTTTTTGTAATTTAAGAATAATTCTGAAACATCCATATAAGATGACTTTGGCAAATGCACCATAGAGAACACAAGTGGCAAGGCTGTTAGATTCACTACATGTTTACACCCAGTGGTTGTAATTTAACAAATAATCTCAATGAGATTCCAACAGCATCAGAAAATGGACATATTTACAAATGTAAAAAAGTACATTTTAGCTTTAAAAACAGTAACCAAAAAAAAGAGATCAATAGTTTTTTAGGAAGATGATAGAAGAGCCACTGAAGTAACGTGGGCAGAATAAGAAACATTAAAGTAGCCTTATTGATGCATGTCTAGGTGCCAATACTGTCATTTAAGGTGCACCTGACTTTAAGCATTCTAATTCTGATCAATATGCTCTTCTTTCTGAAAAAGAGATTAAACCCCAATGATATATGATGACTTTTTGTCCATGTTCAGTATAATCGCTGATCCACCATTTTCCACCAACATTTTCAAGGACATGATAGAGGTCCCTATTTAATCATTTGTCTGACTCAGAAAGGCCAAAGAAGACAGTCAATAAATACTTGCCAATAAATATTCTGGGGGCTCAGCTAGAGTTATCTTTAATTTCTCACTGTGAGAACTGATTGTCCATGTATTTTCCCAGAACAACTGACTGAAGTGTGTAGGATCTCCAGATGTTTATATAAAAATCAGGTAATGGAGACTGCAGAAGATGCCTTCAGAGCACTCAAAAGTGGTCCTGGCTGCAAAAACCCATGGTTAAAATCCTTCCTGGAATGAGTGATGGATTCAATGGATCAGGCAGCTCTAGGCTGCAACCAACAAAATGTTCTAATCTCCAGTCTGTCTCTGATCTCACCTCATGGATTTACCATCATATGAGAACTAAATAAAACCATTTAGTTTTGAAAGACAAGACGTCTTTGTGTTCATGCACGAGAGCTACACGCCAGCTGTACCTTGCTGTATTAACTTATGTTTCTCATTGCTCAACACAACACTTTCTAAGGTTCTTCACTCGATGCAAATCAAACACATTTGCGAACTCCTCAGGCTATTCATGCACAAAAAACCAAACAAAACCCCACTGCTATCTCACAGAACAGCAAGCATTCTTATAAGTTTCTCATCCCTGAAAATACCTGGTGGAACAAACTTGCCTTATATAAAATCAAAGCAGAACTACTGCTTGAGTTGTTATTTAAATATTATCAAGAACCGTGTGTGCATCTGGTGTGATAGAAAACTTAAAGGTACACGAGGCCCTTGCCACAGGGAATGTATGCTGCTGGTACCTGTGCTGATATGTGGGTGGGATAGCAGCTGTTGTGCCCAAAATCACTTTAATGCTTTATATGGCACTCAGATTCTGAATGCACTCATCCGTTCAAGAAACTCTAGAAAAATTCATAGAGAACTCTTCTGTTCACATTATCATTTTACTTGTGGAATGTTTTATGTTAACAACAGCCATTGCTGGCATGAGATAGCGAATGAGTGGAGCCATCAGCTAGAGTATACCAGAATGTCTGTGTTAGCATTTTGATGTGCTCAAGTGCTGCTTTCCAGGTGTAAATTCCCCTCATATTTAGACTAGAAGACACAGGGTACTGGCTCAAGGGCTCTGTGTGTGCTCAGTTTCTTTGTTGGCAGAAGCAGTGCACCAGGTTGCCATCAAGAGAGCCCCAGTGCTGAGGTGGGTGTACCACCACCTGCTGGGCAGAGACATGGGGCTTCAGGATGGGCAATCTGCATGAGTCTCTTCGCTGTCACACACACCATGCAGACACAATTGAATCTTTCGATTTTTCTGCACTGCACCGGTTGCTAATATAAATAAACCTGAGACTCTTACCTTTTACATTCTCCTGATTCATGCAGTGATCACAGGCAAAGCTTGTGTCCAAATGTCAGTGGATAGTACACCTAACACGTGACCCTTAAATAAGCAGCCTGAGCTTATCTGCTCCTTATCTCTGAGATTTCCCAGAAGCATCTTTATACTGTAAGCCAGGTGTTATCAGCACTTGCTAGAGACCACACCAAGACATCACAACCTTGCAAGGATCACAGGAAGACTCAGGAAAGGGGCTGAAGGAAAAATGATAGTGCCATCGTTTCTGTTTTATCTAGAAACCATTGTGTTCCCTTTCTCTGAGGGAGCAGTGAGCAATTGATTGTGGGAGGTTTTTGAAACTGACACAGTGTGATTTAACACAAGAATAACTGAAGGTGGCTTCTGCAAAGGACTGTCTTACACAGTAGTCTGTTTGGGTTGTAGCTGGTGGTATTTACTGGTAGATATAATTACATAGTATGTTCACTCTTCTGCAGAACAAATAGCAATGCTGAAAATTAATGATACATTTCAGCTCCAGGGACTGGGGAAAAAAAAAAAAAAAAAAGAAACATCAGGATGTTTCAGAGTAAGTCTATAAAGAGCCAAAGATTTCAAGGTCAGTCACAGCAGTGTTGGTCCTAAGAAAATGGATTTAAAAACTCACTTCTAATATTTGGATATAATAACACTGAAATTTGGCTTCCAGTAGAGTTGAAAGGATGGTCAGTATTTCTGTTTTCTATGTTTGTGGTAGTTCTCAGCTGCTGAGTTATCAGGTTTAGGAAATCCTATGCAAGAGCCACAGTACACCTAGCAGGGGTAAATCAAATTTCCACCTCTAAAGTGTTACATCGGGAATTGTTTTTAGCAACCCAACAGACATAAATTATGAGCAGGTGCTTTTACTTCAATTAAAAAATAAAAGACATTAAAAATACATCTCTTATTTCTTTATGATTAAAAAGCATAAATTAACATGACCAGAATATGGTGGGGGGTGGGGTGAGAGATAGAAAAGAGAATCTGTACCACAAAAAAGGCTAATTAAGAGAATTCTTGATGATAGTTTGATACTTTATATGTTAATAAAGCCAAGCTGTGATGTAAAGTGGCAATTCCATTTTTAAAGACTGAGATGTCAGGTCATCATTTCCTGCAGCACCCTCCACAGGACAGGCTAAGTAACTTTGGTTTACTTACTAGTTTTGAACTTGTGCTTTGGAGAACCTGAGATAACTATTGTCTGCATTTCTGCATCAAGGCTATGATTCTGATTTGATTAAGTTTTCAAAAGGTTTCCAGTCTTTTATTTCCAGGGATGGAGAATTCAAAATATATCTAGATTAATTACTCCAACAATTAAGCTACACTGTGTCTGAAATAGGCATTCTTTCCTTGGTATAAAATAGTCTTCAGTTCCCTTGTGTTAAGTATAGGTTTTTTTGATACAAAACAGCAGCCTACTTTCAGAAATCTTTTTACTTTTTTCATTGAGAGAGAGAGAGAAAGAAAGAAAGAAAGAAGAAAAAAGAAAGATAGAAGCCATATATATACAGAAGAAAAAAATAATTTAACTGCCTTTTTGCTGTGGTAGTTTTATGCATTAAACACACCCCACTCTTCTTAGGATATATTATATACTATAATATTTTGAGCTTGCCTAACACAAGAGTTAGGGAAAAAATTGTATGCTAGATGATAATAACTTCAAGAGCACGTTTTTTCTTCTTTTTATTTTTTTTCTGCTTAAAGAGGATTAATCATACTTTGTCTGCTGTGTAGTAGCCAAAGACAATAATATGTATGAAATTAAATGGAAATTAATTTAGAATTTAAAAAGAAAAATTGTTTGGGGAATAAAGTCATAAAAATATGGTCAACTGCTTGCACTGAACAACAATACAACCATATCCAGAACCGACAAGCAAGAAAGCTCAGCAAGACAGGAATCATGATGCTGCTTTTACAAAATTACTACTTATCCAAATTTGCAGGGTAAATACTTAATTAAAAGGAGGCTTGGATTTTGTACATGGATTAAAAAAAACCCCAAAAACAACAACAACAACAAAAACCCCAAAACCCCAAGCAAACCAAACAACCAAAGGAAAACAGGTAAATAATACTTTCAGGTAATGAGGATTCAGATCATCTGTAGCACACAGTCAGTCATGGAACTGAGTATCGTAGATAAACATGAAAAAATACTATGTTGCTAGTCATCAGCTATAAGTAAATTCATTTTGAGGAAAGAGAAATAATACAAGAGAAGAATTGCTCTACCCAACTCTCTCCTGACAGACTCTTGACTAAATTTTTTGGATCTTATGTGTCTCTTGACAATCACTCACTGCTTCCTGTTTCTCATTACTAGACAGCTTTATTTGAGTGTCTTGCCTGCATGTACCTTGATTCAGAACAAGCTTGTGGTTTCCCTACCTGTCCTCAGAAATCAGTTTATTCTCTTTGCCTTTTCATTGACCTTTTTCATATTTAAGGAATAACCTCCTATGCATCTTCTTTCTCTGAACTGAAAATTTCTTTCATCTTTCCTCATTTTATAGCTTTGGAAATTCTTGTCCTCTTCTGGACTCCTTACATCACATCTAGTTATAGACAGATGGCTTGGAAAAAAAGGTATTAGCTCTGTTACTGTTCTAACAAGATATGGAATGCTTTGCTTCTAAGAGTTTTAAGGGGGAACAAGTCAAATCTGAATGTGGAAAAGATATGAGCACTTTTGGAGAGTAATATCTGTTTTAGGACTTTTTTAAAGCAAGTTTTGCAGCGAATTTGCCATTCCCCCTCCAGTGCTCACTCCAGATGATTGAACATCCACAGAATTTATGAAAATCTTTTAATTGATTTTGAGGGGCTTTCAGAACACTTCCTCCACCCACACACCCAGTAGGCAGCTGATGGTTGTTGTGAGTGATTAGGGAAGAAGTACTAATGAAACATTGCTATTTCTAGAGTTCTTTCATTCTAAGCAAAGGAATTAGTCATCTTTGTGCTTTCAAAAGATAAAGACTTTTTGAAATATATTAGCCATTTATACGTACCCCTCTTCCCATTGTAATCACCTCAAACTGCACTATTCATCACATCTACATTATGCTTTTTTGTATTAAGCTTACTGCAAAACTGTAAGAAAGCTCTGACCCGTGTCAGCACTGGAAAGACATGAACCTGTTGGATCAGGTCCAGAGGAGGGCCACAGAAAATGATCAGAAGGCTGGAGTTCCTCTTTGTGAGGAGAGGCTGAGAGTGTTGGGGTTGTACAGCCTGGAGAAAAGAAGGCTCCAGAGAGACTTTTTAGCTGCCTTTCAATACTTAGAGGATTTTGAAAAAGCAGCAGGCTTTTTAGTAAGGCCTTGTTGGACAGGGCTAATGATTTAAAGCAAAAGAGGGTAGATTCAGACTAGATATAAGGAGGAATTTTTTTATCATGAGGGTGGTGAAACACTGGCACAGGTTGAGCAGAGAGGTGGTAGATGTCCCATCCCTGGAGCTATTCAAGGCCAGGTTGGACAGGGTTCTGAGCAACCTGATCTAGTTGAAAATGTGTCTGCTCATTGTAGGGGAATTGAACTAGGTGACCTGTAAAGGTCCCTTCCCACTCAGACTATGATTCTAAGTATAAATGCAGAGTAATGGATCTTTCCAGTGATGGGGAGCACACGTATCCAGAACCGGTTCAGATCTGGATGTGCATAACAACCACAGATCAGGTACAGGGTGTGAAGAGAGGAAAGAAGGCAATTCCAAAAGTTCAATCACCACTTTCCAGGAAATAAAAATCCAGAGATGTTTTTCCTTGTAGGTATGAGTAGAAATGTCCTATTTTCACTTAGAAAAATGTTAACAGTCCTATCCAATTTCTAACTACATCAGTGACAGTTCTTCTACTTGCTCCTGTGGGACCTAGATTTTCATTTCACCATTAATCCCCAGGAACACATCCAGTCCCACATATCGAGGAAGCCCCTTAGCTCTCATAAATGTGACTCTAATCCAAGTTTTGGGCCTGACAAGGGGCTCATAGAAGTCTCGATAAAAATAGTTGCTGGAGGTATCCCATTCTTTGCTTTCAAAGGGAGTGTCAGACAGCTGGTAATCTGTGTTTGACCTGTCTTGGTGGAAGAAAATGCAACCTCAAATAGTAGCTGGAATGAGCATCCTGTCGCTCAGGTGTTCTGCCATTAGACACACAGGCTTCCAGCCACAGATGATCTTGGTAGACTAAGAGCAAGCCTGTCTTTCTTATTTCGTATCAAGTATCCTTTCTTTGTGTCCTTTTGTAAACCATGCCAATATAATAATCAACACACCAACAAATGATCAATCTTCTGCAGACCCACTTTGACTCACAAAGACTCTTTGCTACCCACTGAGATATCAGCTGCACAGTGATCAAAGATAGACATGTACATTGAATATTACAATTACCATGGGAACTGAAAGAAAAATGTGCAAATGAAGAGTAGAAAATGTGATGGTCAAGCATGAACAGAATAGATGTTTTCTGAGCAGAAACAAATATACAGCTTTGTCCCAGTGTTCTCCAGTCCATGAATTTATAAGATTTTATGCCTTGATATTACCAGTATTAGCAAAGAGGAAAAAACAAAATCTGAGTAGCTGCAAAACCCGAGATATATAGAGATATGGTGCTTGGCATGAGGTCATTGGGCTGCTCTTTTACTTTGCCACGCTGTATTTTATTCTGCTTCCCCCCAAATTTCATATCCTTTTCAGCTGAATTATAAAAGTGTGAAAAAATTACCACTTCTGCTCGCAAACAAGCAAACTCACAAATCTATAATCTTTTGTTGGAAAGCCAGTTAGGTGCTGAAAAAAAAAGAAAAAAAAAGAAAAAAAAAAAAAAGAAAGTAAATGCAAATATCAAACTAGGAAACAGCCAAAAAACAAACACCTTTTTTGTTCAGTGTTTCCTCCGCCTAAACACTAGTTTTTCAGTTGGATGGGTGGTTACCCAGATATACAGATACAATTTCTCCAAAGCATAATTCAGTCAAAACAATGGGAGAGAGGCCAGGATAATAGTCACAAACAAACCTAATTCTCTTACAGCATTTTTCCTCTCTAAAGCACAAATAAGGCAACATTCTTTTCATTTTGCAGAGTTACAAATCAGCTGGATTAGAAAGTATTAAATAAAAATGTTGTACCTTGAAGCATTAATACCTGCAGTTCCAATTATACTGGTTTAGTAAGTATGGAAAACAATGAGACTTTTGTCATACCAATGAAACTGTATCAGATGCCCTGGGATAAGTCCACCATTAAGTGCATGAGAGGTGGGAATGGATAAGGAAGAGCTTTAAATAAAATAATACTGGGATAGTTTTGCTGGTGTGGAGGTGTCTCTCTGGTTCCTGTGTTAAATACTGACTGCAGTCAGATATGAGAGCAAACTCTGGGTAAGAGAAAGTGTGGACAGTCACAGAGATCTCACTGGATAAATAGATGAAGACTGTGGCAGGTTTTGTAGGGGCTGTAAAATATTGCATGGGTTACAGGAAGAGGCAGGACTGATAAAAAACACTGATGGCTTGCTAAGTGTGTTTACAGATTACATGCCTTGGCATACTGCTGTTTTAATGCAAACTCTTTCAAGATGAAAATGCTCAGTGTATTTGTTTATGTATACTTGTTCTGCACTGAGTAATTCAAATTGCACCACATCACTGGAGCACCACATTTTTATTACATTAATGTGGCAGTGATGGTTTTGTAGAATAAGCAACGATATTTTTTTATGTATATCACGGCAATGATTATACTGATTGAGTATAACAGTCCACAAATTTGAAGTCAAAGTTGTTTTGGGATACAAATTGTCCAGCTCTGCTTTCTTTGATGCAGATCTCAACTACAGTGACTCAGCTATTAGACTTCAAAGGGTACCAGAGACTTGCAGAGTTCAAGTTCTTCTGAATTCCCTTGAAATTTATTCCAAATGTCAGATCTAAATCTACCATACAATAATGCCTTGAAGTTAGACAGTTGAAAAAGCAAAAGGTTTGAAGAGACTGTAAGGGGTTTGTTGTTTTTTTTTCAAGTCAATCAATACTCTGAATTCTGCCTCTTTTAGAGAGATATAAATGCAATGGATTAGCTAAAGGTATTTTTTATTGACAGCTCTTCAGTTCAAAAAGTCACAATGCTGAAAACAACTTTAGTAATGGAAAATAATATATTTTTTTCAATCCTCAATTTATATGTTTGGGTTTTTTTTTTGCTATACTGTGAGAAAGAAAAAGTTTCTCTGTAAAAATCCCTCTGTACTTACAGACGTCTATGATATTGTTTGATGGAGAGTTACTTTTTTCTCCTGAGTAAAAATATTTTAATTACTTTCATCAGATTTGAAAGATAATTTTTATTAAAAATAAAAGATTGTGTTGGAAAAAAAACGGATGCTCTGTGGAAAAGCTACTCTGCCCACAGAGGAAATTTGTCAGAAAAATATTTAATCATAGCTTTTTGATCCAGTATATTTATTGTTTAGTATTTCACTCAATGACTTCTTTGTTTCTTTATCTGTTATTTCTAACATTTTTTAACCTCTATTCAGACAATTAAGAGACTTGTAATGGAAGCAAGTCTGTTCATTTGCAATTTGGACACTTTCAAGCAAACTGAATCCAATCAAGAAACTAATTTCTCTCTGGTTCATGAAGGCCCATATTTCCCACTGCACAGACATACTCCAAGCACTCCTCTACTTTCCCCATTCAAGTGCTCTCCTCCCAGAGTCATCCCTGGGTCATCTAAAAGGCATTGTAAGCAACTGAATATTTTCATGAGCATGGAATTTTCCACTGACTCAGGCTTGCCAGCAAAGACCTATCAGGTTTGTCAGAGGTTTAGATGAAAATGACAAAAAACTGATTGAGTACTTGGCTAGTTTTCTGCCATTCGTTCAACTGCTTTCCTATATTAACTTTCCTCCTTCCATGTGAGCTTCAGTGACTCCACAAAGAGGAATTTGCTGGACCCAGACAACTTTTTCTAGGTGAAGGAGGACTACAGCTGAAAAGGCCAAAAAAGTATAAGTGACATGCTGGCAGGGAACAAACTGGAAACAAATATGAATCTTATCTTTTGGAGTAGATTTTTTTTCTTGAGACTCCTCCATGAAAAATACATACTTTTTTAAAAAAAAGTCACTCAAATTTCAGATTTTCTGTCTATTCTCAGTGCCAAAAAATTCAAGCAGGTTTTTTTGTTTGGTTGGTTGGTTGTTTTTTTTTTTTCCATTTCTCAGCTCTTCTATAACTTTCTCTATGGAAATGAATTTGAACTGAGAGTATTATTGCTCTCAAGGGCTAATTGTATTTGGAAGACGTGCCAAAATACTTATGGCTATAGTACATATTTCCCAAGCAAATGACAGTAGATGTGTCTCAGGTATTGTCCTTTTATATTGTCTTTTCCTTATCAGCTTATTTATATTGCTTAAAAACAAATGCAAACATATACCATTCCACTCATAAAATTATCCCTTATCACCCACCACTGCCATCCTATAAATGATCAGGGCACCTTGCAGCAGTTTCCCAGCATGGGGAATAGAGCATAATCCAGCCTTTCTGTAACAAATTAATCCCAAAAAGGCAGCAGAACCACTGTTTCATATTAAACTGTTTCATGTGGAAAACAGAGTGGAGAGCAGATTAACCCTTAAAGCCAATGGATGTAAATGGCTTCTTGCAACATGCAAAGGCCTCCTTCTATTCAGAGTAATTTCATTTTTTTCAGTGATGTCTCACCCCTGAAATGAATTTCAGAATAACATTTTAGTTCAGTATTCTGCTTGGTCCTATTTGTAATAGTCTTAAAAAGCCTATTTGGGAATCCATAAATAAAATTTCCAGTTTTGAGTGGAAATTTCCATACATATTAAATGTTCTTTTCTGCCTTTCAGTAGCTAAATACAGAAGTCAAGATATGTGACTTTTTATTACTGTTCTCAGCCTAAATTTTCTATGTTTATTTATATATTGTAGTCCTGAAGAAGACAGATATTACACCCTGAACATCTCAAGCTCTTTGATGCAGTTGTATGAGCTATAAATCATAAAGTCTGGATTAAAGATTGACTGCTTGTCACTGGCAGTGACTTAAAAACAAAGACAGAAGCAAGCCAAACCAAAATGAAATGTATGTAAAGAGTATTGTGGTCCAGAATTATGTGCCTTTTGTTATACTTTTGAAAGTAAGAGATGGGATCATCAGAACAAAAGCTGAAGGCTTCAAAAGGAGCTAGGAAATGAAATCAGAAATAGTAATATAACAACAGCATATACCACAGAATGTTTTAGGTTGAAAGAGTCATCCAAGATCATCCAGTCAAACTTTTGACCAGCACTATAAGCTAACTACTAAACCTTTTGCTATAGTCTAATTTTTCACTGGTAGTTATTTACTAGTAAATAGTTATTTAACAAAGTGACTAATTTTTAAAGTTCTTTCAGATTAAACACAATAATTTAATAAAAACAAAAATATTTATCCTATTAAAAAAAGCAATAATTACATGGACCTGGAATCATAATGGCTAATTGATAGAGAGTACCTTCTTGAAGGAGTGCTAATGTTGGGTTTTTTAAAATAAAATGTGAAATATCTATCATTTAGTAAAATTTCTTTTCTCCAAAAAATGAACAGTAAAGCATTTCTGGCTTTCATAACTCAGACATCAAAATATTTGGTGCATTAAGCTCAGCAACACTGAAATAGTTGAGACCTGTGCCTTCATTTTCCATTTCTTGCTTTTTCACTGTTTTTAAGTAGATTTATTCCCTGTGATTTTGGAGAAAAGATGGCAAAACTAAACTTAAGTGCAAATTGAATACTTTGAAATGATAAAAAAAGTCCATAAAGATAAAATTAGGCTTTTATTGCTATTAAAAGAACCCTCACACTTCTCTGGTTTCTCATAATCGCAGGATATGAGAACTTTAACATTTTGTTGTAGATACTACAGCTGCTTTTTCATACAATTTTATTTTTTTTGAGAAGCCTCAATGTATGTGGTAGCACACAGCTGAAACCTACTTTAATGTAATATCAACATCTTGAATAATATTCAGCTCAGCTAAGTTTTTAGCGAGTATAATATCTGCATTACCGAGGGAGTGGGAAAGACCTGTCTTTTCCACGTGACTGCCCTAAATAAAGCTCCATCTTCAGATAATAGGCAGTTTAAGAGCACTCTGCCAGTGGCAGGAGGGCATGCAAGCTGTTGATGTAAAATCTCAAACTGTCCATCAAGCCCATCCTGAAGGGCTGAGGGAAGCTGCCAACCCGTTGCTGTCAGGATGCACTTCCTACCTGGGAGGCACCCAGCACAAACCATACACCCCAGGTTTCAGCTTTTGTCATCTTTTTGCAGTGTTCTTGTCCATGCTGTTCATGGGAAGAAGCTGCAAGGTCTGTCCCTAAACCAGGATTTCTGGATACAGTGGGAAGAGACCAATGTCCACTGCTCAGAGCAGGGAAAAAAATATCTCCTCTCTGGGCCTCAGGGTAGGCATTAGCCCTGGCTCAGGCAGAGGCCACACGAGGTTCATAAGCCACATCTAAACCAGAGGTGGCCTTCCTTGGGTCAAGCCTGACTTTCTGCCTACCCAGGGCAAAATGGAGACATGCTGATGGCTTATACTATTCAGTCCTTTGAAAGTGAATATTTTTATTTGGGACCCCCTACTTAGTCTTAACCAATTACTTTCTCTTTTTTTAATCTTTACTTCTTAAACTGATGAATCCTTGTGCTTTTAAAACATTACTTACTAGCACAGATGAAACAAGTTAATACATAAACCCGTACAGATTATTAAGACTTCAAAGCAGGGTTAGAGTGCATTGAGTGATGCACTGATACACACTAACCTTTGAAACCTGTTAGACATATAAAGATTATTAAGGACCTTTCTACCCACTCCCTGTAACAGCTCCTTAAGAACCTGGATTTATTGTGACATGTTTCTATTGTCTTTTCTTCTTAATTCTCAGTGATTCAACTCTTACAGCTCTTCTTCACAAAATCTTGCTGGTTTAGCCCTTGAAATCACTGGGCTCATTGCACACTGCCAAAGAAAGTTAAGGTGAGAAGGAACTGATCCTCAATACTGTGAAAAATACTGAATGTTAAAGTACTCTTTTTAAACCCATGTTTAATGTAATCACATATTTACTCAGAATCACTTGACACTAATTTAAGTGAGAGGTGTCACAAGCTGAAATGTCATTTTTTGCAAGTTAATGTCATGCTATTTCTGGAGAAAACAAATATAGTAAATAATCTGATTAAAAAAAGATTTGTCACAATATAAAAAATGAACTTAAAGAAATCAGCTATGCATTTTATGTACAGGCAGTGAGATCTCTCTAGGCTAGGAAGAAAGAGTATCAGCCACACTGAGAGCAAAAATAGGACAGAGATATTCTGTGATTGACAGCCCTATTTCCAATCCTGCTCCCAGGCCAAGAGAACACAGAGAAGCATCCTAACCACCTCAGTTCACAAACCACACAATGTAGAAAACACCCACTATTTCCAGCCTTTTCAAAGGGAGCTTTCTCCAACCAAAGAAAGAGTAAGAGGTACACCAGAACAGTATAATTTATTCTACAGACCTCCTTTTTTTTCAGAACAAATCTACAGTTCAGTTATCTGAAGAACTGGCCAGCAAATCTCATGGGAACCATATTAGCAACATCCCAAGTGGAAAGAGCCAACAAAGGAGTTCCAGAGAATGCTTTTCCACACAGCCAAATAAATCAAAATAAAATTTTCTCAGGGGAATAGATAGCATCTTCCAATCAGGTTGTTTGAGGACAAATAGTATTTTGAATCTTTTTGCTTCTGTAGAGATTTTTTTAAGAGTCCTACTTTCATTTAATACTTTTTGTTTCCTAATCTTTCTGCAAAGAAAAAATTATGAAAAAAATTACGGATATATCAACAAAAAACAAATTCCCATTTTCTCTTTGCTCCTCTCAAGAGAGGAAAAAAATATTTATCTATTTTTAACTGCAAGATTGAAATCCTTTTATTCCTGTTCTGAAGAACACAAAATCCTTGAGGCTGTGGCAAAAATTACAATCAAAGAAACTGATCAAATGCTTGGACTAACAAGCAGTAAAATTTCAGCAACTTCAGCTGGTAAAAAAAAGGCAAAATTCTTATGATACAATGGATTTAGAAACTTTCATAGAAATTAAACTTGTTATGTTGATCTGAAATAGAAAGTTATTTGCCCACATTACTTCTCATAGAACAGCATGCAGCAAATTCCCAGTAGTGTGTCTGATAATTTAAACCTTTTATTTTTCCTCATCTCTTGGGAGGGTAGAGTTGCTCAAACATATTAATTATTCAGAATTCTACATTGATTTCTTTGCCTCAAATATTAAGCCTATGATTATTATAAGCAATCTGAGCTCTCATTTTCTTCAGAGGGTCAGAGGAATAGCATGGCACTCTTTCCAGAGTCTCCTAGACAGAGAGCTAGCTTAAAATCCTGTTTCAGCCACTACATGACTGGTTTTGAACTTCCCTTTCTGTGATTGCTCATAGTAATGAAACTTGATTGGGGTGATGTTAATAGAAGGTGAAACTATTGCTGATTGTACCAGGTTACTGCATCATTTTAGTCCTTAAGTACTTAAGGCACATTTTGTTTGTGGAAGAAAAAAATACACAATTCCTTTCCTAATGGGTTTAGAATCATATTCTGTTCTACGTTGAGTTTATATCATGCTGTGCCGTGACCTAGGTAAATACAATTAAATATATAACAATATAGCAATGGTAAGATTTTGACTCAAACAATGAGTGTGTGCACATTTTTTTCCCCTTGTAGATTTGTTCTAGCTGTGACAGTAAGTTCCTGAGTGGTCATAAGATAAAAGAATACAACAGTGGTAGTATTGTAACTAACAACTAAACTCCTTTTATTTACTTCTGTTAAGCAGGCATGCAGCTCCATCTTGGAGCAGAAAGAGATGCTGCAACCCTCCTTTACCTGCCCTTGGATGAAGTATGGTTGTGCTGCTGCTTTTGTTGTGGAAAGAAGAAAGCAAGCCAGACTGGAAGGGAGATGGTGTCTGCCTTCCTTTGCTTGAAAGGTACCAAGGGCTATTGGATCAGCTGAGTATTGGTTAAAGTGTTGATTTTCAGGTCAGGCCAAAGCTACACGGTTGTGTATAAATAAAAAATAAACAAAAATCCCACAAACGTTATTGCCACAGGAGACTGGAGGCAGAAGGCACCAAAAGCTTCAAAACAGGTAGAATAAATCATGCTCAACAGGTCCCAACAGATACTGAAGGGAATAGGTGAAGATGTGCCTTCTCACACTGCTAATGCAGTGACTGCAGATGCAGAGGAAGCAGCAGGAGAAATGCCTGCAGACTGCCCTCAGACTACCTACAGGCTCATGCAGTCTCCCCAACCCCTTCAGTGACAGTCCCAGGCAGGATGAATCCTTGCTATGACCCAGCAGGTCCCCTTTGATGCTATTAAAAAGCCTCGGAACTTTCCCGCCTTCTCAGCAAAATATGGATCTTCTATTGGGAAGTTTCCTAGCCTGGATCAAGCCTGTCAGATGGACACACTGATTTATTTATCAGGCAGGCTGTGAGCACCAGAGGCAAGCCTGGGCGTGAGTGTATAGCACATTATCTGGCTGTGAGCCTGCTTGGCATGCAGTGAGAAACAGAATGAGCTGCTCTGCATTTACTGCCGGGAACAGCAAGCACTCAGGCAGTGACCAACACCCCTTCTTACCCCAGATTAACCAGTTCATGTAGCTACATCCTTGGGCTGCTGCACTGAATAGGAATGTTATTTGATTTTTTTCCTGCTTCCTTACCAAAGTTCCCATCAATGTGTTCTTACCTAGAGTGTTTACTTCTAGCACAACTGACTCCTTCCTGGCTTCTGAATTGCTTATGCGTGTTTGTGCCACTAGCAGATTTTAGAAATTATGCCTAAGATGCTGATGTTCTTTCCCTTGGAGAGACATTGGGTGAGATTTCCCAGCTCCTGCCCTGCTGGTGTAAGCAGGAAAGTGACAGGTACAGTTCCCTATACCCTGAGACTGTTCCCCATGGGACAGGTGATATCTCTTTCTAAATATAAAAGCATATACCAGGAACCGTATTGTGTCTGGGTGGAACACCATGGAATCTGAACATCAAGTAAATTAAAGTCACATCAACTTACCCCTCACATGAATCTGACCACTGGGAAATGAATGTAATATACTCCATGCAGTGAAATGGGTTGTTCAGAGGGGTGATACGAGCCCCATCCCTGGAACTATTCACAGTCAGGTTGGGCAGGGTTCTGAACAGCCTGATATAGTCGAAGACATTCCTGCATGCAGCAGAGAGGGTGGACTAGATGACCTTTAAATGTCCTTTCCAACCCAGACCAGTCTATGATTCTATGATTTTAGCAACTACAGGAACACTAATTTGACATCTCTCTTTGCATTAGCACCTTGCTCCCAGTCCTGCACAGAGCTGCCTGCACTTGCCAATCTTATGACTGTTCATATCCAAAGAAGGACCTGGCTCTGTCAGTGAACTATGGCTGGTGGCCACAGTACTCAAGTTAGACATAACAGGATTTATATTCCAGGCTACCCTGGAATCCAAACACCTCAAAATACAAGAAAATACAATAAAACATATAATTAAAATGTACTAAAAAAAAGAATAAAACTTTTTCTTTGAGGGTGACCAAGGAGTGGAATAGATTACAAAGAGAGGTGGTGAAGTCTCCATCCCTGGAGATGTCTAAAAACAAAGAGACAAGGCTGCGGACAATCTGACTTAGTTATCCCTGCTTTGAGAAGGAGTTTGGGATTTGGCAATATCCAGAGGTGTCTTCCAAACTTGGCAATGCTGTGATTCTATAAAAATATGTTTAATGCTATCACAGCTGTAGGATATGCTAAGTGACCTCTAGCTGCTCCTTTGGAGAGGTTCTGGTACCCTGCAGGTCCTCTTTCCCCCTGGCTCACTGCACAGAGGTGCCCAGGTGTCCTAGGGCAGCCCAAAGAGCAGCTCACCCTTAGGTGCTGAGGGCTCAGTCTCACACTCTGTCCCAGCCTCCTCTAGGTAGTTTTGAAAGCATTTTTCAAAAGAAGCCCACAGGCATATGCTGGAGCTCTCTGTTAAGGTCTTCACTTGGGAAAGGAGATGAGTGTTATGGAGGCAACACACATTGTGCCTCAGCTCCACACCTCTGCTCAAATAGTTTTGACAAAACTAAATACTGATACTACTGACAGCAGACTGACTCCTGGCTGGTTTTTGGACTTGTTTCCTCAGAAACTGAAAATTGCAGAAATACTTATTCAAGTAATAAACTGGGGATTAGTCTGGAAAAAATAATTTCAGCAAACATTTAAATAAGTTTCCTTAAGATATATTCATAAACCTCTCGAAGCTGCAAAACTCAATTCTCATAAATGCATGTATGGGTTTTAACTTTTACTCAAATATTCAATTGTAAGAGAATATATTTTGGATTTAATGTAGAGAACAATTACTTTTTAAAGAAATCAGCAGTGCTGATTCCTGGTTGCTTACCACTCAAACAGGAGAAACAGAGCCTTGAAGTTAGAGAATCCAATGCAAAGAGCTTGGATGTTGAATCTCAGTGCTCAGTAAACACCATCCCTAAAGAAGCTATATACAGCTAGCAAACCATCCTTCCTCTTCAATTTTCCCCTCAGACTTCATGCTTCAATGTCCCTAATTATTCTCATACTGAAAAACTTCGAAAAGACACTGATCCGTTCACCAGCAGTCGTCCACAAACAGAAGGGAAAAAAGGTCCTATTTTCAAAATAAAATGAGCTATACACTGTACCCAGCTCTGCAAGATCACTAATACTAAATGCAGCAAGCAGAATTCAAGCTTCTGTGGAACAATAAGGAAATAGGGGGGAAACTATATTTAACCATGTTTATATTCACAGACTCCTACAATGTGGGAGAAAAAAATCACTTGAGATTAAGAGAGTGGGCACGGATATCATAGTCTCTCGTTATCTTGCTCCAGGTAGGATAAGTAGTAGGCACTGAACACAGCTGAGGTAAGCATAATTTTAGTGCTGCAGACAATGGACTACAATGTAATCACAGACACAGTTCTGTGAACCCTGGCAGTACTGCTGGGCTGAGGAGCAGGTGCCCAATGAATTTGCAGCAGCTTTCTGTTGGGAAAATGTCCATGCACTTCACACAGTTCCCACGCTTCTCCATTAGTCCATGATTAAGTGTAAATTACGGTAAGTCTCCCATAAAGTAGCAAGACTGATTTTTCTAAATTCTATGCTGTTGCTCTTACGTGGGATTGTATTAATATTTTAAATCATATAGGAAAGCATAAAGCTGACAACTTATACGTAACTCCTTTACACTGGAGGACTTCTGGGATAGAGGGATGATTCTTGACAGATGTACCAGAGTCTACATGACTGATTTCCCAGTATACAGCTGTTCTTGTATGAAAGGATTTTAGAGCTTAAAATAGCAGGATAGTTCCCATTATGTTCCCCTTCTTTTTTGCCCAGCAGAAGTTTGGCTAGAAAGCCTCCCCAGTACACAAGAAAGCAAGAATAAGAGAACAGCTGCAGTAGTTCAGACCAAACCAAAAGGAGGTGCCTAGTGAAGAGATAAAACTAGACCAGGCACAGTTCTTAGACTCCAGCCATTTTCAATTCAGGGATTTTCTGGGGACGGTTCATTCTAAACCTGACTAAAAGAAAAGCTTTATAACTCTAGAAACCAATATAAATTATGCCTAGAGTGAAAACTAACAAAACTAATCTTGTTCAAGGGATTCAAATATATGTCCTTAACATCAGATAAGGCCTGTTATAGTGAGGCCCATAAGCAAGTGGCTTGCTTTCCAAGGTCTTCATTGGAAAATCCATTAGAACCCAAAGGTAAAGCCTAGGCTGCAACAGCTCCAGAAAAAAAAAAGTTATACAAACAAGTCAATCTTAAAGTCTTAATATAGGAGTTCAAATGGGTCAACATGAATATCTGGAAAGTTGTGTTCTACCCAGTGAAGCTGTGGATCAGAGGGCAGCTGGGACACTTGCTCCTTCCCCTCTGAATATTCATGCAGGAGTGCTCTACAGAGGTATCTCAACATGCTGGATCGATGGGCCAGGGCCAGTTTTATGACATTCAAGAAGACTCAGTGTCAGGTCCTGCACTTGTGTCACAACCACTGCAGGCAACACTATAGGCTGGGAGAAGAGTGGCTGGAAAGCTGCCAGGCAGAAAAGGGCCTGGGGATGTTGGTTGACAGCCTGTTGAATATGAGCCAGTGTGTACCCAGATGTCCAGGAAGGCCACTGGGATGCTGGCTGGTATCAGAAAGAGTGTGAGCAGCAGGACCAGGGCAGCGGTTGTTCCCCTGTACTCAGCACTGGTGAGGCTGCATCTTGAGTACTGTGTTCAGATTTGGGCCCCCCCTCTCCCTGTGGACATTGAGGTGCTGGAGCATGGCTAAAGAAGGGCAATGAAGCTGGTGAAGGGTCAAGAACATCAGTCTTATGAGAAGTGGCTGAGGTAACTGGGGAAGACAAGGCTGAGGGGAGACCTTACTGCTCTATACAAATATGTGAAAGGAGGTTGTTGGTGGTGTTTAGTCTCTTTATTCTAAATAAGAAGGGAAAAGGCCTCAAATGCTGCCAGGAAAGGTTTAGATAGGATATTAGGAAAAATTTCCTCACGAAAAGTGTTTGCCAGGCACTGGAACAGGATGTCCAGGGAAGTGATGAAGTCCTCACCCATGGAGATATTGAAAAGACGTGTAGATGTCGTGGTGAGGAACATGATTAGGTGGTGGGTGGACTTGGCAGTGTTGTGTTAACAGTGGCACTTGGTAATCCTACAGTTCTTTTCTTACACTTACATGACTATAAAAAAGATGTCTTCGTAACCTCGGAGGAGCGCTCTGCCCCTGCTCTCATGCAAGGTTAGCAAGAAAATCAGTTCCATGTAATTTCTGCAGCCAGTGCTCTCTGTCTTGGGAAAGGGCTGCAGTGACATCATCTCTATTTCTAATAGATATATATATTCTTTTTTTCCCCCCCTTTAAATGCAACATGCTTGCCAAAAGCCATTACTCTTGCAGAAAAACTCATCTCTAATATCTGCATCTTATTCCTAAACAGTTTAGCTTTTTATTGCCACTGTTTATAGAAAGCCTACAGTAATATAAACTGCTTTCATAAAAGTCGCCAGGTTTTTAGCAGCATGCTGTGCCTCCACAGCAGTTACAACAATTCTGCTGCTACAAAATAGTATCCAATTGCAGTATCTACTGGCAGAAGCACAAATTGTTCTCTTAGGTTGGGCATTGCTGGAATAAGATCACATTTGCTAACACCTTTTTTGTTGTTGTTTTTGGTTTTTTGGCAGCATGAAATGTTTTTTTTTTCTTTTGCCACATAAAAAGTAAGGAATAGGGAGATGTTTGGGTTTCTCCCCTGTTATGAGAATGATTTTGTTCTTCTTATGATGTGGAGCTTAATTATATTTCTCAGCTTGATTCTTGTATTAGAAATTCAGCTTCCCACAACTGTATTTCTCCATGGAAGGCATGCAGTGTTCCTAGAGAAATCTGAACTCCTCTCATTACATAATGCCAAGACTCTGGACAAAACCACTTGCTCTCAAGCACTCTAAGGGTCTGCCTGTAACACAGGATTAAGCCTGTTTTCTGTATAAGCCAAAGCATATCCAAAGCAGATGCCATAGTGCAAAAGCTACACGATAGAAGAAAACTGATAAACCCCTGTCCCAGGAGCTAATACACAAACTAGAAATGAATGTGAGCTTTGACCTGCAGAATGCATTTTACAGTGTAATGAGAAGTATGAAACTAGAGTCAGACAGCCAAAAAACCAAAAAAATTTCCCTTTGCTAGTGCTGAATAAAGATCATATCCCAGGACTATCTCACGTTCCGCTCTCATTCATTTCTAGGCTGTACATTGTGGTCCCTCACACGTGTATTCAGCGGATGATATAACTGATTCCATGACACAAAGGCAGTCCCTTGTCTGTCTTGTCTGAGTCTCACCACAACGCTTTTGAAACTTTCTGTCACTGAGCTTTTGTGTATTTCTGACCTTTCTCTCTTTCAAGAAAAAGTATCGCTGCCTAGAGCTCACCAAACCACAGCTGCGATCCCCACAAGCACCCAGAGATGTCCCCTTTGCAGCACAGCTTTGCAAGCTGAACTGAGCTTTCCCTTTAGGACTGAGATTGGGGTTTGCTGGGGAAATGATCTCAGTACCTTAAAAGGATACGTGCTTTTCTCAGGTCCACGTGCTGTTTATGCTGGCCTGTCTGGAATCTGGCTGTAGTGTTGAATTTCAAATTTGTTTTTTCCTCCAGGGAGTCAGAGTACTAATCTACAGTAACACAGGCTGTAGGAATCTAATCATTGTACCATGACCCCAAATCATCTTGTTATGCATTCAGCTTCTGTCTGGTCTATCTCAGGGATTGACAAAAGTTTCTGCAGTCTGCAGATAAGGAATGTGGTCTCATCCATTTATTCTTACTTTACTAGCCTGGAGACAGCTGTATATTCCAGTCATTCAGACGAGGAGAGAGTTGCTGATGAGCACGTGGGAATAAATAAGAACCAGTGAATTGTGTGCAAAGCCCCAGTGTGGCTGTAGTGAAGGGTAAACCATTCCTTCACGGAGACCTGGTGCCAAGAGAATCAAAAAGGCAGAGAAGGTGGCAGCATCTAGCTTTTGGGGATAGTCTGGATTTAACAAAAGGCAGCACCATCACTCTCAAGGACATGTGCAATCAGATCTGGAAAATGTCCTGAAAGCAGAGGGTTGGTTTATCTGTCACCTTCCTATCTTTATCCCATGGTAGTTGCTTCCTGTAAGACTTGGAGGAAATGAGTAAGCCTGTGGGGAAAAGGGAAGCTGTTTGCCCTGACATTACCTGCCCTGAAAAGATGGATGTACAATGAATAATGAACACACCGAGACACATACTTTCATTTCACTAGCATCTCTTTCCCAGGATAGGGGGGATCACTTTTACCACAGCTTTTATGGCCACAACACTACAAGAGTACAAAAACAAAGAGACAAAAGTCTGCCTTTATCTCCTCGCTTACTTAATACCTATTTGTGTCTTTTGTTCACGTGATGGTACAGAACTTTCAGAATGTAGTATGGAATCACTGCATAAAATACACTGAGGAGTGAGGGAATGGTGTAGAAATTAAACATGTTAAATGCCTGGGAAATCAGTTTACTTCTTTTGTTTTGAGAGGACTTGCTCTGTTGCTCTTTGAAGCTCCAAGAGGCCAACAAGCTACCTATGCAATAAAATGACTCCATGCTCTGCTTATAAGTGGTATCACTCATTTAATTCTGTGTGGATGTGTGTCCCTCAACTGTCATAGCAAATTTTTTCCTACTTACACAGCAATGCTTGTCACAGAAAGGTCTGCTTAGGTCATTTCCAAGGTCTCAGCAGCTGGCCACAGTGTTCTTTCAACTTCCCAGTATATTTTTGTGTTGCTCCCCCAGTGACTCCTGACTGTGCTATCTGCCTTTTCCATTCAGTAGGTTTCTCAAGAAAGCAAATTATCTGTCCCATTCTGTATATCCCCCCATCCCTATCCTATCTTCCCACACATCTGCTAGGATACAGCACAAACAAAGAGGTGAACCAGCCTTCATCTTCACTGTTACTCCAGGTAATCTAACATATCTTCAGCAGACAAGTCTGGTACAGTATCAACTAAGTTACTTTGATTCTGGCTGGGTGCACTGCCAGTGGAATAATTATCATTTAAAGGTTAATTAAAGAATCTGCCTTTGCAGGTTGTGAAGAAGGAGCTTAGCAGCAGGAACTGAGCTCAGGAATTGTCGGGTTGTGTGCATAATACATAATGTTACAGGCACTAAAATGCATACATCTTCCAGCCTCACTCTCATCTCACGCACTGTAAACACCATCCATCTCTGGATTTGGTGGAGCTGTTCAGAATTTACACACTATGGAGTAGACCAGGCCCCGGGAATAAAAGGTCTTTGAAGAAATCAATTCCACCATGTTTTTTTTATCCACAACCCCACACACAGCCTGCTCCTTACATACAAAGAGCTGGATGTTTAAGGCTTTCCAAACCTACTGATCACTCAGCGCTGAAAAATGCTTTTCTTGGTGATGATCAACTCTCAGGAGCTGATAAAAATTGGAAGACTGAGACATTACACCCCACAATAATGTGGTTTACTCAGTCCATGCTGCAAGGAGTAAAGCTAGTACCCCAGCCAGCCACAGTTCTCTGAGCCTCCCCAGAACACATTATCCCTTCAGCCTTCAATCCATGGTGAAGATTCACTGCCTGTCCAGAGTACTTAATTTCATTCCTCCATTGACATACATCACTGTTGCTGCAGCTCTTCTGAGTGCCTTTCTGCACTACCTCAAAAGGTATAACATGTCTTAAAGGACTTTTTGCTTGGCCTCAGTAGAGTACCTAGAAGACCACAAGTCCCACATCCATGCAGGTCACAATGCTTCACTCCATCCTCATTACATAGATACAATGTAAGTGCTTCCTCCTTCTAGTTTTTCACATGTTCTGCTAGAACAATAAAATGTCCTTGATGATTGTGGATATTTTACCTCACATAGCTTATTCACTACCAAGAGTAATTTACCTTGCTGCTTCTGGTATTAATTTTTTTTCTTCAAAGTTATTGGTTTCGTGGAAAAAGTTATAATGATGGCAGCAGGATCCATCATTTCCTCCTTATTTCCATCAAGATTAAAATAGCATCATTTTAGGGGGGGCACATGTTTCACATCAAGTGCACAGATTAGGTTACCCAAAATTCAGAATGTGACAAACCTGCCAAGAGTGGTCAGATGCAGCAGAAAAAATGAAAGCTGGAATAAGGACTTGCCTGAGTAGTTAGTATCCATTCACCCCCCAACAATGCCAAGTTCTAGTATGATTTTCCACCAGCTCTTCCCAGTGCTCTTCCCAGGGAACACACACACACACACACACACAGAGTGTCATTCAAGGCTTGTAGCACCCAGATTTTGAAGAGAAGATGAGAGATGATGTGCAGATGCCATCGTTTTTCAGATATTTGGCATGAGATGCCAGCGTGGCCTCTCCCAGAGGTGGTGGTCTGAGAATAGGAAATAATTCTCTGTAAATGCTGCACAATAGTATGAGAAGTAAACTCAACATGCAGTCTGTGTGTGAAAAGTAAGGAGAGCTGATGAGAAAGCAGAGCTGCTAAGGTAGGAGATAGGGAAATTGTGTCAATTAAGGGAAGAACAAATTAGAAGATTGGAGTCCCTAAGAGTCCATATGAAATGAGGAAAGAAGGATGAAAAAGCAGCAGGCAAGGAAGGGTTCCAAACCAAACTAAAATGCAGAGGTAACATTTATGAGGCCTACATCCCTAGGGCATCTCTGAGTCCTTTTCCCTCGTTAACTTCCAGTCTGTGCCCTTTGATTTTGTTTTCTTTACATACACTTCATTCGGTCTCTAAACAGGCCGAAGGTGAAAACTTTAAAAAGATGCTGTTTCCAATTTGGAAACAAAGCAGTGACTCTAATGAGCTACCTGAGAGATATTTCTACAAAGTCAAACCTCAGAAGGTTTTATTTGCATGATGAAGAGCAGACAGAACAGCTGTGAAACAGGAACAATGATAAACAACAACAACAAAAACAAAGCCATTTAGATGGAACCACATATTAAAAAAAGATGTGGTATAATTATATACATATTTTTAAAAACAGGGCAGCTTGTATCTTTCTGATAAATAGTTACTGTCTATTGCAAAAGACTTTCCTGTAACAGCTACCTACTCTTTTCTTATTCTTATTTTCCTACTGGGAACCAGCATCAAGGATGTGATACCCTTACATTTAGCAAACATTTAACCAATAAATGTTTAATCATTTAAGAAAATGCATCATAAATAAAATGCTTTGTGAATGGGAATCGTCAGGGAGTAATTAGAACTCTTAATGCCTGCAGAATAAATATGACATTCTCCTTGTTCAGAATCTCTCTAATTCAAAAAAAAAAAAAAAAAAAAAAAAAAAAAAAAAAAAAAAAAAAAAAAAAAAAAAAAAAAAAAAAAAAGGAAAGAAAAGAAAAGAAAACAAACAAAGAAGGTACAACATTACTGAAATTCAATCAACAGATTTCATTTCACCTTGGGACTTTGAGATCCCCTAGGGAGCAATAGACCTTTTACCACAATTGATCTTACATTAGGTAAAGTATTCTACTTGGACATCTTTTGGTGATAAACAGATTCAGCTTTGGACTGTCAGTTATATCAGCTGGTGTAAGAAAAGACAGAAAAAAAGCCCCCAAGAACCTCCCCTCCCCCAAAAAATAAACACTATCAACCCTGCTCACCCTCCCCTCCCCTATCACTACCACCCGTCCAAAAAACCCCCAAACATAACCACTAAAAACACAGAATATGATACCAAAGGGAAAAGGCCTCTGGTTTGTCCATAAGGTTTGCTGCCATTAGAGTCTTGATGTACAATCAAGTGCGTGTTTACTGTAAGCCACTGGAGAAAACACCAAGCTAAAATGCAGACAAGCATGTCCAGGACTTGAAAACTGAATCATTCTGATGTTATTCCCTTGACCATTAATGTAATTTGTTGTCTCTTGCTGATTTTTAAACAGAAATTTGACAAGATATTATGGTGTTTTCAATAAAAACAAAACTACCCACATTTCATCCAGAAAGAGGCACCAAAGCATCTGGGTAATTTCCCCAAATTGTTCTCTTTTATTTCATAAAATATAACTAGAAAGCAAACCTTCATAGATAGCATCACTTATAAAAGGCATTGTCAACATTCCCCCAGGATTTTTTATAATCATTTTGGACAAAGCTAAAGAGACTATTCTTGCACAGGGTCAGAATGAAATGCCTTTCTCAGACCCATCTAGTCCTTTTCATATCTCTTTGCCAGTGTGACAAAACAATATTTCATGCAGAACACATCCTGTGCAGCACTACAACAGACCATGAGGGACTTACGCAAACAGATTACGAGCTGTTACCATACATTTCTTTCTTCACAAATAATTCAAAGAGTGAATGCTTTGAAGTTGTAGACAGATCATCAAAATATATCACAGAAAAACTATAGCATTTGTCAGTCTGCATATTATATTTTTGCAATATTTATCTTAAAATACAAACATAAAAGACGGTCCAGGTGCAAATACATTCTCTTTGTAGATGGAAGTGAATAGACAATCTAAGTTTTTTTTCCTGAAAAATGGGTAATACCAGATGCCTCTAAAGAGATCAACAGTGTAACCCCTAGTCTTTTTTCAAGAATTAATCTTGAAAGCTTGGAAAATAAACCCTCTTAGCTCAAGCTAGGAGAAACAAAGCTGTCACACACCTATAAAGAAAGTCACCTGGTTCAGAAAAAGTTCAGTGTATTTAATTTTCTATTAAGAAAATGGGACATATTTGACCCCCCCATAACCTCATATGGGATTAGTTCATGAAAAAAGGGGCTGTGGAGAGATCAGGATCCTTCTACCTGTAATAACCACAGTCAAATTACTGCATTTGTTTGTGCCTCAGTTTCTCACTTGCACAAGGCTGTTCTGAGGCTAAAACACTCAAAAACATGAAGTCCTACTTTTTGCTAGAGCAGGCCTCAAAATTCTTCCAGTAACTTTAGCAAACTCTTTACCATTTTTGTGGAAAAACAGGAGAGAAAATTATATGAACATCTTGACTTTTCAAATAATGTCTTTTCTGTCCTGCAGCCTGATAAGAGCTGTTTCATCCTCCCTATCCAAACCTTTAATTTGATGTGGCTGCCTGTTCTTTATATTGGTGAAATCAAAAGGAGTTTCAAACTAAAAGGGAGAAAACAAATAGAATAAAATCTTGCCAATCATCCTCCCTGCTTTGCAGGAGTCTAATTTGTGACTAAACCTGGTAAAATCCCCACTAAAGAGAATACAAAGTGGTGTTGTCTTCTTTTATCTGTGGTGAGAGAGTGTGGTCTCTGGTTTTATCAGGCAGGTTATTTCCTTTCAGCAATCCACATTAAGTTTTCCCTTCACATAGAGATAGCAGCCCCCAGTGATCCAGTGCGTACATTTTGCCCTAACTACACAGAGGCCAAGCCAAGGGAATGTGTACTGCTGTGTTGATGTTAATTTTCAGATCTGATTTAAGAATGAAAAAATTAAAGGGTTCATTAACTAATTACCACTGTGCTTTAATATAATGTAATGCAGAAAATGGAAAGAGTCTATATGGATTGTCTAATGTAGTAATTAACATTCCAGAAGGAACAAATTTCATGTTATTTAAATTCACACATGATTTAAATTTAGGAAAAGCTGAAAAACCCACTCAAGACAGAAATAACAAAGGATTCTGAACAGATTGCCAAGAAGAACAAATAAAATACAAAAGAGATTCAATTCAAAAAATGACATGGCAGGCTGATAATACAGTTATCCACCAGGTAAGCAGACAGAAGGAAGGAACTGCAAAAAGTTTTCAGTGTTATAGGAGGGTAACAAAAGAAAGGCCAGTTGCACTTTTGCCAAAGAAGCAAAGGTGAAAAAACCTAAATGATTTCACGAGCAGCAACGTCCAGCTGAACCCACAGTCCTATAACCTTGTTAGGGTTCAGGGAAGCCTCACTCTGCAGGGCACTGTACAAATGCCCTCCCCAGAGACCATTATCCTCTTCCACTTAACCACTGGCTCATTCCCCTCTGTCTTCTCACTTTCTTTACTTCTCTGCTATTTATTTCCTTTCTCTATTTCATCCTTATAACCTCACACTTGACAGCGTTATATCTACTGAGTGCAACCTGGCAACAAGACTGCTTATAAAATTCCACACTCAGTTGGTGACCCAGTAAAACATTTGGTGCCTGGAAATCTGGATACACTTTAAGTCAATAAACTACAATCATAAAAGGAAGCAGGTTAAAATGCACACACACACACACACACACAATACTGGACAGACATTTTTTTCTTTTTAAGAAAAAGCAGTGTGATATGGAAGGACTGGGAGAAGAGATGGGAACATTTTCAGTGATTTTTAATTATTTTTTCTCCATTTAGAAATACAGTACTACTCAGGCGCTGGTAGTCAGGGGATTCAGGAACCAGAACCAATTATTCAGCCCTGTTTCTTCAGATGTTTCCAACACTGTCTGTGCATGAGACTTTCTTCTCTAAATTTTTTTTTTTAGTTCTTTGGTGACTATCAATCAGATTTGACAACAGGAAATTAGGCTGCATAATGTAAAGTTCTCACATTAAAATTTATATCTTCTACCTTGTCTAGAGGAAAAAGAACTCTGTAATTATCTTGGAAGAGGAAAAACAAAAACAAAAGAAGCAACAGTAGCAACAATAACAAAAAAACCACCCCAAACCAAACACCAAACGTAACCAAATATCCAAGCCCAGAAACGTGCATTGAGTTCAGATGTTATTAGATGGTGGCAAAAATCCACAGGAGAGACAAAAAGCAATAGAGCAAGTAGCTGAATAATATTTTAAAAAAAAGCTCAAGGCTTATTAGGGAGCAGAATAGTTGGACACTATAATCAAACCCATGGAAACCTTCCTTTATTAGTGCTGCCTCTTGCTTGGCATACTTGGCAGTTTTGGGATCTGCATTTACATAGAGTTTTTTGTGACCATCAGCTCTGCTGAAGAAGAGCAAGTCACTGTTAAGTTTCATCAGTTGAAAACCATTACTTGCCATTAAAAATAGATACATAGCATTTTGTCTCATGTGTTCCCAAGGAAAAAAACATCTTAAGGAGTTGTTTTTAAGAATATTTCTGCTGTGCTCTAAAATGTGGACAAATACATAGCTCAGTTCCTATAGATTTTGCTTGTAACAGTAGGAGACTTAGTACTTAACTATATTAGAAGAGGTCTTTACATATTATTGCTACAGATGTTTATTACACTGAAGCCCTCAGATCTTCTTCAGGCATTAATTTTTCAGTAGCCCCTTACTGATCAAGCAGAATATTTTCCTAATCACATGGATTTTTCTGAGCTTCACCTTACTTTCTTGGACTTTCAATACAATTTATACTCCATTGAGGAAATTTCTCTCATCATCTGCTTATGAATGCTGATGATACGTACAATACTGAAAAAAAGACGTTGGCATGGGAGATGATGCATCACATCTCCAGTTTCAGGGACAGATGAATAATATCACTTATGATTTCAGCAGCTGAGCTCATAATTCCTCCACTTCTTTAGTCTCAGAGCTTTTCTCAGAGCTACTCAATAGCTAAATGTTTTGTAGTGACATATTTCTTGCTTCAGAAATGACACAGAAAAGGTAATAATATTCCACTGTTAAAAAACAAATAAAAATTGACAACAAGACACATTATTTTTCACATAGGAGCTGCGTGTGAAAAATACACAGAGCTTGTGTGTATTTTGTCCCTTTACACCTTGAATTTTCAGTGTCTTTTCAACAAGTGATTTCCCAAGTGGAGTTTTTACAAATGGTGTAATTTGGGAAATAGAGCCATCAATACCTTTTTTCATTAGACAGATATCAAGAGTGCAGGTACAATGTCACTTCCATTTATTCCATTTTGAGAGGTCACTGATTACAGCACTGTCCTTCCAAATTAAATGTCTCAATTTACTTTCAGAGAGCAGGCTCTTTTCAGATGGAGGAAGCTTTGTATGAGATCATTGACATCTGTAGGTGAAAAATACGAAAGGTAATCATGTCCTTTTAAAAAAGCTGTGCTTTGTCTGTGTAAATAAACTAGATTCCTGCTCGAAGTTGTTTCAGTTTTTGTTTGTGCGGGGTGTGTGTGCCTTAGTTTTGGGTTTTTTTAGTTGGTTGTTTTTGGTTTTTGTTTTATTTTGGTTTGCTTTTTTGTGTGTGTTTGGTTTTTTAAGGTAACGAGCAAGAAAATACAAAACCTTTTTGCATTCTGAGTAGTATTTAATGAGAGACATATAACGAGAAAACATCTCTTAGCAAGAAGATTACACCATATAAAATCCCATGGAATATAACCATTCTTGGGATCCTAGGTTATCCAGTGCAACAAATTAGAGTTTGGAACCTCTGAAAGCTCTTTAAGCCCAGTCAGGTTTGGGGATGTGAGCTGCTACATAATTTTTGAACAGAATAATTTCATACATAGCCAACTACACTACAACCAACTGAATTCATTTAATGATCCCTATGCTTCTCTAGCTTGCTATCCCAACATACAATTTGGGGAAAATAGCTTTTACTTGACTTACTCTCTAAAAAATGTCACAAAGGTTAAGAATAGCAAAGTCATCTCTTGATTTGAAAGCATAAAGCACTGTATAATTGCTACATGAAAGATCCAGTACACTATTGATTTTTGGATAAATCATCTCCTGAAATGAAAATATAAATCTGAATTGTGCTCTGCTGGGCAGAAGTCGTCCAGGAACTCATCTAAGTCATGCCTCTGAGTATGTTGCTTTCCTCAGCTCCATTAAATGTTACAAAAGTAACTCAGAATAAGAGCCAAAGAGATGAGAGTCATCAGTTAAGTCTGGGCTTTCTGCACTCATAAAATGTTGCTTCATTACCTGTTTAGATACCATGAATTTTGCTTGAATAATGAAATATTTTTTTTCATAATTCAAATCAGGAAAGCTACCACCTCCCCCTCTCAGGAAGTTCATCCAATAGTGATTCTGACAAGCTTCAATCTAAGGAAAAGTAATTGGAGGTATCAAAACAAAGCATCTCTTCCATTACCTGAAATCTATTCCCCTCAGATTCCATTGTAAGTTTCTTTTCTAGCATTGCATACAAAATAAAGACCACAGAATTTGCTCTGAGCTTTTCAGAGGCCTGATCTAAATCAACTGGCTTAGCACTGTCTTTGAACAGCTCATGGTACAGTGAGGAAATTCATATACAGAACAAACACTACACATTTATCTGTAAGACTGCATCAAAAGATTTGGCAATGCTGCCAAAAATATATAAACTATGTGGGTATTCTGCCATTTAATTATTCTTTTACACACCTCAAAGGAGTGGAAAATAAAGTTGAGTTAATAATAGTCCAAAGTCATCACAGTAAGCAAATGTTTCAAGTTCAAAAACCGCAGCCTCAATAGAATTCCTACAAGTGATGAATTCTGCCTCGCCTGCCCCATCACCACCAAACTTGGAAATGGAGAATCTTTAAGCCATAGGAAATATTTGCATTTCCAAGGCAAAACTACCTGTTAAAGATATGCATCACACCCCAGGTACTTATATTGAATTTCTACCTTCTTGCTTGTAGACCCATAGAAAAATAATATCAAGAACACAAAAGAGAAAACATCAAACTCTGCAAAATGAAATTAACATCCTGGAACTTAAGGTCAAATCAAATCTCTCATCCCTCTCTTCCAGGGTAGAAGAGATTAATTCTTCCATTTTAACATGTCTGACTGCAAAAAGGTTTAAAAACTCCAAAGATAATAAGTAGAGTGTACATTAACTGCTCAAAAAAAGCTTCAGTATTCCTTCCTTCATCTCTTAAAGAAACATTCCATTTCCATACATTATTTATCATGCTGCTATTTTCTTGAGTAGCTAAATTTGCTACTGTTTTCTTGTTTATTCCAAGTGATTTTTAGTGTAGTAAAACACCCAGCTTGGCAGTGCTGCCATGCCTAGGGATATCTGGATATAAAGCACCACACCAGACAGTGTGAGGAAGAGTTGGTGGCAGCATCACACCACACATCCCTTCACAGGGCAAATTATTACCTCATGCCTTGAAGGAACAGACATGAAAATCCAGGAGATCTTTAGGACTTTCATTTCCTAGCAAGTTATCCTGGTGTCAGTAAATTTTGGGAGGTTTCAGTCAGCCTCCTTCCAGAAGAGAATGAACGAAATGCAAGGAGACTCTCTTAATTATGCATCCCTCGTATTACACAAATTTTTACAGATTATTTCATTTTTGATGGTTTTTGTTTTTCTTTCTTTTGTTTGTTTGTTTTTTTGGCAAGGTGACAATAATGGTGCACAACCCATCAGGGACACAATTTCTCCCAAGAGAGTATCCAACCATACCACCCTCATTTGCCAAATAATGGGATGGGATATAGCTGCCTGTAGCAGATGGTACTTATAATATCTTCCCAGATTGCAACCTCATATGCAAAATTGAATACTTTAGTGTAAAATAGCCATGTGGGGGACTGCCCTCTCCTCACTTCGAGGCATATAAGTATGAGCTGATCACTACAGTCTGGAATATAGTAAAGCTGCTCAGTCAGTAATGGGAGAATTTTTTTTTCCTGAAATATGATCATAGTGTGATCATGATTTGTGCTGTTGCTTCTGTAGCCTACAAAGTCTGAGCTCAAAGTCTGCTTTCTGAGGAAGCAGATCCAAAAACATGCTACAGAGAGCACCAAAGAAGCCTTTGGTGTTAATTTATTCTTTTCAGAATGAAAACTGAAAGCTGGAGCTAAACATACCATAACCAAAAAGAGAAACAGAACCTGGATTTCCCTTGGTGTTAATCACAACAATTGATCTTCTACTCCATGATACACTATTTTTTTTTTTCGTACTTGCAGCTTATCAAGCCTTTTAGATCCCCAGCACAGTAAATGAAGAATTACTTTTTATTTCATGTTATAACGTTGCTTTGAAATGCAATTTCTACCTTGTTATCGACTTGTACTTGTTTGCATCAAAAGTACCAAACCAGAATTTCCAAATCCACATTATCCTACCCCTGTTCTCTAGATCTGCCATAAGATATTTCCTTCACCAGCAACCAACAGAACTGCAGAGGTTTTTTATTTCCTGTTGCTGCTGTTTTGATTCTTTCCAATACACCGAGGCCAGAGACTCCTAAAAACTTCACTGAATTGTATGGGCTATTCATAGAGCTCACAGAAGCAGGCTGTGGCTGGCAAGCCTGTACCTGTGCAGTGGAGTAGCCTCTCCTCTGCACTCCAGTTCTCTAAAGCCAGAGAAGATGGTCAAGGAACTTCTAACCAGGTATTTCATCCAAGTCAGGATTCAACAAGATAATTTGGGAATCTTCCCCTCCACCCCACTTATTTCACTGCTGGTGGCTGGATTTGAAAGCAGTCTGCAGCAAGAGGTTATATTCATCTAACAGCTTTTAAGATGTGACAGATGAGAAAAAGGAAGAAAAATAAAGAAAATAATTTTAGCCTAACCCATAGAGAAAGAGCAAATAGGACCATTAATATTCTACAGAATCAAATGCACTCAGTTATCTTGCTTTTGTACAGGAAGGAAGATTTTCAGTATGAATTCATTTGAGGTGGCTGCTAGGAGAGCACAAGGGAAGGATCTCAAATTCAGTTGGTTCCCACTATTTTTCCCCCATTATGCACTTTAATCCCCTGCAAAGAGTTTTAATAGTGATGGGGCTGCTGTGCTAATATTGATAACTGTATAGTGCTGTGCCTATTTGTCAGTTTAATGTTTATGTACACAAGAAAAATTATTGCCTTCCTTCAGAGGCCGATGAGCTCTTCAGCACATTATTACCAGAATAAATGTGAAAAGTAAAGCAAGAATTTTCAGTGGAAGGAGTAATTAAGCAACCTCACCACTGAATTTTAATTACTGATACAAGGACTATTTCATTGCTTGGCTCTAAATGTGCTTTCTGATGAGGGCATAATATCTAAATAGATCTTGTGTAATGTTCCTTTTGGAAGACAGAGGAAGAGCTCATGTTTGAAGCAAGAGGGCCATTCCCTCTAAGTCAAAGGCCTACCCAAGACTAGGTGACTTGCAGTAGTTGCATTACCAGGGCATCCTTTTAGAAAACATCACAAAAAGGAGTGACATGGCTAGATCTGCCTTTGTGAAGGCTTCAGGGTCACAGAAGCTGGACACCCTGAACAATTTAGAAGAAATACCAAGTTCAGGTTGAAATTTTGGTATGTGCTGCTGAATCCTTAGCAAGATATGAAAAAAAGAGTGCTCTTGAGGAGTGCCAAAGTGCTAAGAACATTCAGAAGCTTTAGGTGAGGAATAATTTGCATGAGATGTTCCAGATATTTAAAATCTGAAGATGGAAGAAAATCTGAATAAATAAAAAATATGTGGGATAGCAAGGAGGAAAAAAAAGGAGAAAATTCTAAGATACAAACTGGTTACTACTGCTGGTAATTAATGGAACAATTAATTATTGTCTACTAATTAATAAAATATTAATATTCATTATAAACACTGCTGGTTATTAATGGGACCCTTTGGATTGTGATGGATTGACTGACCATCATTTAAATTTTAAAAAATACATCTAGATTGCCTTCAAAAAGATTGAAGAGAAGCTATAGGCTTACTGCAGGAAAGTGAAATAAGGACAACCTTCAGTATTTATTATATGGAAGTGGGGATGAAGCTAAATGATAAGATAAGCTCCTTCCTCAAACTGGCACCCTTAGACATTCAGGGAATAGAATTAATCTTACATTAAATCTGTAACAAGAAGAAAAAAAATGCAGTTTTTGCCAAAATTTGACCTCAGCTGGTCAAATTTATAATGGCATTACATACTTTATCATGTGGAGAATATTTTATATCTACAATAATCTTAGATAAAATAATTGCTTAAATAAAGTCAAAACACAGTTTCATAGGCTTACATTCACCCAATTAAGATTTGTATCTAATCATATGTTTCTGCATACATGTATGAGTGCAAAGCCATGATGTGACACAGAACTAATGGACACAAGACCAGAGGCTGCAGAATTAATATGCAAAATCCGTTAAGTTCCCTGAACACATTGTTATGATGAAACCTTTAATAGGATGTAGACTGCTGAATGAATAACATTCATCGTGATTATAGTGAGGTGCCAAGACTAATTGGAAAAGGTGTTTGATCATAAAAGTAACTATCAGGAATTTTTTTTCTTAATTTTTTTCCATTATGAATTTAAATGTGTGATGAATACAAAGGGAAAGCAGGGGAGGTTAAAAAAATTATTCCTGGTATTGTGTGTGTTAGAAATACAAGTTAAGTTAATTGCACATTTATTTCAACAATCTTTCACATTTTGCCAAATTTCTGTTTTTAAATTCTCCGTCTAGATTAGTCTTTATGTAAGAACAATGCTCTTAATAAAATTATGCACCTAAGCAAAACTGTTCAGAGGTGCTACATGATATACATGTAGAAAAAAGAAAAAAGGCAATTAAACTTTACATCAGAGTGGATTTTCTGGTCTCCTAACTTCTGACTAGCATGCATCTTACCTGCCTCTCAAAAGCATGTCTTTGGAAGTAGACACCAATAGATTTTCTCGTTGTTTAAAGAACTGGCAATATGAAACATACTCCTAAGTTCATACCTGTGATGATTGACAGTGTAAAAAATATTCACGAACAAAAAAGACCAAAGTAAGAATACGAGCACTGGGTTGTTTTCAGTGTAACTGCTTAATATTTTAAATAACAACTAATTAATGCTAAATATGAGAAATCTAATTAATCATCACCTTTTCTTCCTTTTTAAAAAAACTTTTAAATTGTGATACTGTGATACCAAACCAACAGATTAGTCTTCCTCATCTGGCAATCAGAATCAATTAATTCATAGACACTCCTGTAAAAGGTACCTCTGTGGAGTTACCACAACCATCTTTCCTAACCTGAGCTGAAAGAGTAGTCCTGAAAACTCAAAATTTGATCATTTTGAGAGATGGTTGTGTACAACAAAACTGTTTCAAATGATTCAGATAGTTTCCTTCCCTCCGGGATGACATTCTATAAGCTTGTTATATAATGGTTATTTCAATAAAACAAAACATAAGATACACAGTTCCTTTAGTCTGCTTTTATATACTTTTGGAGAGCTTAATTATTCCTTGATTAGATACTACAAGAAAATGGAAGCAGGATCAACTGGGCAACTTTCCTCCAGAAATTTGTCATTCTCCCTAAATTTTTCTTTTTAGCTTCACTTCTCCAATGCTTTCAGACTTTTATATTTAATCCTTCTTATACATTCTATCCTTTTTATTTCCCTCCCTCTTACCCCCTGCTGCTGTAATAGCCTTAGAAGAACAACTGGAAATGCACAGGCAACATACCAGGCAGAGGTCTTTTCCAGTTCATTTTATCTTGCTGACCCATGTCAGTCTATGCTACATGGGCTGCCTCTTCTCCAGAGATAAAACCACACACCCAGGAGGAGGTAAATCAAAGGCTCAGGTCCCTTTGAACTACACAGCAGATGTTAACCTGTTCCCTACTGTGTCTGGAGCAGTGCAGCTTCCACTGGGCAGGAGCATTTGCTCAGTAATATAGGTCAGGATCAGAATATCCAATGATGGGTCACCAACACTGTATTTTCTTCATGCTTATGTGCCTTTTTTTTTTTTTTCCCAGATGACTTAGACTCATTTATATATATGTAGATATCTGAAAATAAGTCACAGACACTCTACATCTCATGAAATTATAGGCAGAAAGTTGCAGAAGGAAAGAGTTATTCAGGTCAGTGCTGCAGTAGGATCCCCTTCATCACATGAGTTTACCACAGGCAACTTCTAATAAAATCAACATTGAAATTAAAAACAAACAAACAAACAAACAACTATGATACAGTACTCGCAATGTCTATGTAACAGGAATTTTAGTCTTTGTATTTGCATAATTCTTCCCTTCCCAGGTTCACACCTTTGTAGAGGAAATTGTTTCATTTCTTTTGGTAGTACTTGGACCATTCTGTGTATGAGAATATATGTTGTCCCTTATCACTGATATTTATCAGTAGAGCCAATGTAGCATCTTGTCTCATTCTGCAGAGGAAGGGAAGCTGCACCTCAGGGCCTGTAGTTTATCCACTACTGCTGAGGCTGGGAAAGGAATCTGTACTACCTAGGAGTAGTACAAACAACAAACCTGGCTGTTTGTTTAACATCCAGAAACCTTTTTCACATGGTGGTACATAAAACCAGACTTTTTTTACTAACCAATGCAAATATATTGAAGGAAGCTTGTAAGGCACAGGAAGTTATAGGAAATTTAATCCATGCTGTATTGCCTTTAGAGTCCTACTGTAATCATAAGTGCTGAAAGCATGACAAAACCAAACCAAAAAAAAAAAAAAAAAAAAAAAAAAAAAAAAAAAAAAAGAAAGAGAGAGAGAGAGAGAGAGAGAGAGAAATGCTTTGGAAACTATTTTTATTCTGGCAGAGTTTTCACTGCTTGTTTAATTTCATTCCCGGACTCTGTCCCTTTTTAATTCCCTTGTCATCCAGAATCTATTACAGAGAGCTAATGCCCTCATGGCACCATCTGGCATTATTTAATATGCAACACCAGCTTATAAATCAAATTATAATTTATAATTAATCAGGCAATTTGTATTTTTAATAATCAAAATCTCTATTAAAAAAAACCCTGAATATATTAATGCACCATAGCATTGCAAAAATATTTACAATCTGTGATTGTTCTTTTTCTTTCTTTCACTGCTTGAAGACAAAGGTTTTCATTTCAAAAGCAGATATTAATTAAAATGTAACTTAAAATATAGTACAGGAATTTTTCCCAAGTTTCATTGAAATATGCCATCCCAAACAATGGATGTTATAGAAAAATTTAGAACAGACTGTTGAACTGGAAATGTTTTTTCCAGTATACTCACTGCCTATGTCAGTCATTATAGACACTGCACTGTGTTCTGCATCACTGGCATCACCAGCAGGAATACTTTACCTCATTTTAAGTACCCCAACCTTAGCTGGACACAATATAGGGTATGTCCAACAACCAAATATTTTTACCAATTAGATGATGTCCATCCCTGTTAATATTTAGTCTTTCCTTCACCCTACCAGACAAAAGACAAGTGGTTATTTACATTGCAATAGGGGGAAAATAGGATGTGCATGTTTTACTTCAAAACGAACTAAAATTCCCCTTTTCAATAAAAGTTATTGGATGGGTACTAAATAAATTATTTTTTCAGCCTGGGACAATTCAGTTGGGTTTTAATGAGAAAAGAAAGGCCTATGATGAAAAATTAGTAACATCTGCACTGTGCTGCTTCACACTGCAGTCTGAACTCTGGGTATTGTAGTATCAAATGCACATGTAATGCACCAATGTACATAAATGAAATAGCTAAAAATAGCTGTGGCCTGAACACTCCACTGCCATAGAATTTCTTTCTAAGACAGTAAGTTTCACTTCAGGGAACTCCTGCTTCCACTCTCCATGAACTGATGCTAATAGGTGCAAGACAAAACAGTGCTTTCACAAAATTAATGAGAACTACAGAAATTATGGTAGGAGCAGCAAGAATCTTGCAGCAGCTCCTGCTAATTTTGGGTTCAAAAAGCCCAGGGGAGAGGAGGAGGAGAGGCTAGCTGGAGACATGCTTTAGCCCCCTTCCATGTTGAACAACTGAAGCTTCTCACCTGAATCAGTGTCACAAACCACAGCTTTAATGGCACAGGGAGCCACACTTGATTTGAGTTTAATACTAGGTGCATGTTGACAGGCATGATGGGGAAGCAATGATGAAAAGGACTGAAAATGTGAGGAGGTGCTACGAATCTGTCCAGTGTCCCCCTCTACATAGGTCATGCCTGGTCATGCCACTTGAGGCCACTGACAGGGAAGCAGGTACCTTGCCAGCAGACAAGGTGTCTCTGTCGGTCTGGCTGACCACTGGAAAACAGACACTGAAAAAACCCAATAAGATTTTCATGAATTTTCTGATTCTGGTCTCAAATATATGCTTTTAATCTAAACTTCATTCAAAGTTCAAAATCTGTTGCAGTGAGACATTCCAAACCAGATTTTCGAAGAAGCAATCTTCATTTACTTGATGGCTTTGCATGGAAACAAGAAGACTTCATGAGGCCTCCCAAATGCACCTTGTAAGTATTAATTTACATTACTCATAGGCATTTTTCATCCTTTCATAGATCTTTATTTCTAGAGATAAACAATCATTGTAGTCCCTGTTTCTTGTGCTAAGTCCACATTCCTCTGCTACCAATTCACTGCATGCAAGCATAATCCTCTGTTTGTAATGTCACAGTTGGTGATTGCTCATGGAAAAGATTAATTTGTCAGAAACAGAGGATTACACATTTGGCAGGGGCACAGACAGCTGAATGGGGCATACCCCTGGGAAGGGAGTTCCATGGCATGCACATCTAATCCACCATCTCTTCATTTGCTGTGATTATACAAGGGGAGAGTTTGCACAATCAGAGTAAAGAAAAACAAAACAAAACAAAGATAATGTTAAGCATTCCAGGATGGTTTAGATTCTAAAGCATACATTGAGGTTACTATAGAGAAAAGAGAAGTGATTTGAGAAAATATGATCTCTGAGCTAATGCAAACCCTGAGCTATCACATCCACACTGAGTGGTACCACACAAATTTGGTTTTTAAATTCTCCATCTCTCAGCTCTATTGACATTTGTTAAGGAGGGACATTGCACCATTGTTTAATTGTATGGAGAGAGAGAAATCCCACTGACCAGCCACAGCAAAGAGCAAAGGATCCATAGGATACCTCATAAAATGCCCACGAGAGGCAGCAGTTCTCAAATGCACAGGGACTGGCAGCTGCTGCCTCTGCTAAGTGCAACAGAGCCCTAGAGAGATAACGGGTGGCACCCGGCTTATTTGAGAGGCAAAACCTCTTTAATCCTTCTGTGCACACTCTGGGAAAGCCTAACTCAGAATACATTAGAGAAAAACAAAACAAAATAAAACAAAAAAAACCCAAAACAAACAAACCGCCCCCCAAAAAACTGTAGACAAAAAATTTCTGTATAAAAAGAAAATCCTCCTTCTATGCTCTGCCAGTGTAACAAGGATTTTAGAAAAGAGCAGTGCATGTGTGTTATTTGCCTTCAAATCCATCTGTATTTTCCTCCTCCAGCTTCAAGAGATTTTATTTACTGTGTAATGAGTCAACTAAAGGGCTGAAATAATACACACAGCTTACCTTTTACAAATGCTAGTCAGACACAGAAGAGTCCCTCGTCTGTTGTAATACATATACAGTCCCCAGTTCCCAAAGCACCCACAACAGCAGCCTGGAGAGCAAGCAGCACAGCAATAGAGGCTTTTCTCTGCTTTCAATCCCCTTGTGTTTTAAGGCTTCCCTGTCCAGAAAAACTGAAATGCATTAAGCAGGAGATTGTGGAAATGGGCTTATGTATACTAAGGTAAAGCCTTGCATCATCTTCTTGCCTGTATAATGCATGATGTATATCACATTCAGGATTTTGGAGTGTTCATGTGTTTTGAGTGCAGTCACACTGAAGTCTCATTACAGCATTTCATGGAGCAGAACTTGCCCCACTTGAGCCACATGGGGCAAATACCAGCTTGTATCAGGTGAACATGTAGCTGGTGCTACAGCAAGAAGCTTGACAGTGGATTAATAAATTAGAGCGGGAATCTGTGCACTGTAGAGCTGTGTAAAGTGAGGCCCTAGCAGCTTCTCTGCCCTCAGCTACAGGTGTGTTTTGGCTATTTCATACTTCAGCAGTGATTGGGAACAAGCCAGGATTTAGGCTCTGTGATACAGCCAAAGGGAAGGATAACTCACTCGCAGCACTGTTAGCTTAAACACAGGGACTGGCAGCGAACTGCCTTCAGCCCTTGCTGGAAATCCCATGGGTTGATGGGAAATTCTGCTGAGAGTTTTGGAATGCACTAGAACTCTGAATGAAAATGGAATCTGTTCTAAATGAAAATCTATGTTCGAATTTGCAACGAGTGCCATGCTTCTATAGAATAAATACTCCATATGTAACAAGCTCTTCTGCTCTTCCAGTTTGGGAACTCATAAGGGACATGGCTTTATGAGCCCCAAAACTTCACAGGAAAGCTTCACTCTGTATTTCAAACATATACATAAAGCTTCTTCCTGTTTGGATAACTGGATGACTTGACTGGTCCAATCATGTGCATAAGTCTTTCTTGAACTGGGATCCACAGGAGTTTGTGTGTCACTACTAGCAATGACATGCTGTATATCATTGCAGGAAGAAAATGCCTACAAGCCTGAAGGTTAGCCTGCCACTAATTCATTGCTTCTGGCACCATTTTCTACCTTAAATATTATACAAATTTACTTTTCAAATACTCTTTTAGTAAATATATGCCTAAAGCGCAATATTTTATCAAATGGACATTTCAAGGAAGTATTTTATTTCTTAGGTAGGACAAATGGAAAGTAGCTGAAGAAATTTGCTGATAATAAAATGTGCAGTCCACAAAAGCACTCTCATAGCAGCAGCAGCAGCTGCATGAATGACTCGCAGAAAAGAATAAATTATGTTTGTAAATAAGCACGTGAGACTAACATTAATAGGTGTGTTTAATTGAAGCTTGTAAAGCTGATGAGATTTTATCTGCTACACTTCAGCATTTTTTCTTTCCTTCCTGTGAAAAACATTGGGAAGAGAGTAAGGAGAAATATGTGCAAAGCACAAGGAACTGAGTAAAAGATAAAGCCTGCTTCACATTTGCCTATTTGTTCTCAGAAGCGTGGGTCTAACTTTCAAGAAATGCCCCTGATTTGTGCATGCACAAGACAAGGATGGGTTCTGTTGCTGTTGCTCACAGGATCTGAACCTCAAGAAAAGCAGAAGCTTGAGTTGATGACAAGGGGATATTGCATAGGAAATGCTGCGAGTTGGGGGTAGCCCTGAGCCCACCAGAGAATAGTTTCTGTTAGTTTCTGTTAGTTCAAGAAAATCAATTCTGAAGCCACAGTCATATGCTGGGTTTTCTAAATTTAGTTTGAAGTGAGCAAAAAGCAGTTTTGCAATATGTCTGGGAGACTGAATGGCACCACAGCTGCTCACTGATCACTGGGTCCAGCCCCAGCTGGCTTTCCCTCATTTTCCTGCTTTTGTCCATTTCTCCCAATTACTCCAATTAGCAATTTCTCTGCCAGCTCCAGGAACAGTCTCAGCCTCTTTGCACCTCCTGGGACCTCTGTCAGGCCTTTTGGTGTGTGTTACTCCTTCCTAGGCTGTGCTGCAGAAGTTTGTGGATGCCTTTCTTCCCAAGAAGGTGAACCCAAATTGTTCCCCTTCTGCAAGGAAGGGCAGCAGTGGGGAGCACAGATGACTTTGCTGGGAAGCAAGATTGAGGATGAAAGGGGAAGACAAGATGCAGGCAACGAACCTAACTTCTCCCAGTTCTCACCAGTTTCTGTAATGATGTGAAAGAATTATGAAGAAAAACTAGATGGCAAAGCTTAAATATGGTTCAGCTTTGCCCTACCTTCTCTTACCTGGTTTGTCTAGGAAATCTGACTTTGTATTTTCATTTCATTGTACTTTCAGTGGTTTCCTTAGGGGTAATTGCAACACTCCTGCCTTTCATACTCCATTTTTTAAAAAGAAACAAAACACCTTAAGAATACTTGATATATACTAAACCTTAACTTGATCTAACATTTATATGCTAGGTGAAAATTAATACCAAAGCATTCCTCTCCAGCTGCCTGAAATCTAAAGCAGTGTTGTGTTTAATGGATACAAAATTTGCATATGTCATGTTTGTGCTGTAAATAAAATCTACTTAATCACCCTAAGGAAGTGATTCCGTCCTTTCTCTTATAAACCTCTATCACCCTTATGCTGTGGCACAATCTCTCTGAAAATATTATATGCCTTCACTGCTCCAATGCTGCTTTGTAAATATATTCTGAACCTTGCAGAAAAAAAAAAATATTTCATCAGATGGTCAGCTTGGTAAAATATTTTACTTACAAGAGGGGATGAACAGCAGGCAACAAAAGAAATACAGCTATAATAAAAGACACAGGCAGTGAAAAGGCTGTGGTAAAATCAGCATAAATGTCACCCCCCAACCAGAATAAATTTTCTTTATAAATAAATACTGTGAGAATAACATCAATATCTTTAGCTGAGAGTGGGAAAGTATAAGAAAAGTAAAAATGCTCTTGTATAAGCATACTTTTCTCTTCCAGTGCAGGAGGTATGGGACACGACTTAGGGGATTTATTTAATTCCAGCTTGCTCCTCGATGGGATTTTCAAACGAAGATGAGGATGGACACTCTTGTGTCATTTGCACAACAAAGGGCCAAATAGGACTGCCAGTTAGTTGGTTTAGTAGTTAGCAAGCTGAGGTCTTTCCTGACTACTGACCTAAGCTATGGTATTGTCTGGTTTTATTCACATCTTTGGATCCTCAGTTGTGTCCTGACTCTGTCTTGTTTGTTGAGAGTGTTTGGAACTGAGGCCCTTAATTAAACATATGCACAGCCCTTGTCCTGCCACACGTTCCAAGGAGCTGCTTTATGACAAAGTGAAGTGAAAGGTATTTGCACTCTGGTCTACATTTGGTGGTGAAATTAAGTCTGAGGTAACTAGAGACCATTATCCACTCTGCTGTGCCTCTTTCTCTCTCTTCCCATTGTTTTGAAGGGTGGTTTTTGGTTTTGATTTTAACCAGTTATTTTAAAGTCTTTCAATTGAAAAACACACCACTATCAGAGAAGAACAGGAGTTTGATTAAGTGAGAAAGAGAATTAATATAAATAATGTTGATAAGAGAAAAAATACAGTAGAAAAGCAAGCATCAGACAATGCCTATTACTCCTAGCACACAGAAATTAAAAACTATTATGAGAAGGCTAGTGATGGCCTTCAATGGAAAAATGCTTGTAGGACACTGCTGACATAAAAAGGATCTAGCCCTTGCTGCTACTAGAAGATAAGGTAAGGGAAAAAAGAAGAAAAGCTGGACTGAGCATTAGGAAGAGAGTCTCTCTGTCCAGACTGGTTTCTATATTAGATTTTGTCAGATAGGGAAGGTAGGGAAACTTTTGAGACTGGAAAGATCTGCATTCAAATCCCTCATGTAATTCAAAGCTCATCTGTCACTCTAAAAAAAAATTAATTTGGTTCACATCCTTAAAGACACCTTAGATTTCCAAATATCACCAATTTCAAGAAAGCACTGATTTGAAAATCAGATAAAATTAAAATGGAATTATAGCTGCTGAAGCAAACAGAGTGGAATAACAACCAACTTAAAATGAACAAATACAAAACCAAAAATCAACCTCAGGCATTTTTGCTTGTTTTGTGTGTAACAAAAGAAAAAGGAGAGGGGACAGATTCAAATGGAAAAAAAACCCAATAAGTCATGGTTCTGTGTGTTTTTCAAGCTTTTTTTTTCCCCTCTGCATTTTAGGTGGACATGCTCATTTTATTTAACTTCAAATTTGCCTCATCACCTGCACTGCAGCAGCACTGTTGTGACCCATACCAGAATCCCAAGGGACTTGAGAGGGCTGGTCCTATGGGAAGGCCTCAGGTTCAGTGAAACTGTTTATTTAGATACCAGTTAGAGTCCAGCTATGCGGACTCAAAATTTTGTACAGACAAACATACCCTCTTCCCACAGCCTCAGTGTACACACAGCTGCACCACCAATAAAATGCCCACACCTTCAGTCTCAGCCTCTGTGATGCTCTCTAGGTTTTGAATTGCATTACACAGACTGTTGACAGATGCCCATTCACACAATAACATTTGAACTGAATTCTAAAAATACCTTGAGGTTCCTATTTGAAACGACAAACCCTCAGTCTCTTGCCACCCAAACCAAGAACCACTGTGCTACTGTGCTGATGGCAGGGCCCTTGCTTCAGTCCTCAGCTATAATCAGAAACGTGGAAGAACGATCTTTATGCTCTCCTCAACTGCTGGCTTCCTCACCAAATGTTATGGGAATATCTGCTCTAGAGAGATCATGATTGTTAAGGCAAATCGTGTAAGTACTGTAAAATCATTTACCCAGGTCTGTAGAGTCCTGGCCTTCTGAACTTGTCCATCTCATCACAGGAGATCAGTGAGAAGGGGAAGAAGGCAGAGGAGGGGGGGGTGCTGAAGTAGCTGGGGACAGGGAAGAGTCTAAGATTAAAGAAAGATTTAGAAGCTTCTGTCCAGGGACTAATTTCTCCTATTGCAACATTCACAGGCTTTCCTTCCCTTCCCTTCCCCCCTGCCATCAGTATCACTTATTTTGTCTCATACCCACAAAGATAGAATGAAAAAAATTAATGAAAAAAAAACCTCAACAAAACACACACAAACACTGGCATGAAACCAGCAAACAAACAAAACCAAAAAGCCCCCACGTTCATGTTAGGCCTGCTAATTCCTCACATTTGTAACTGCCCTTGAATTTGTACACGAGGGTGAATTTATGTAGAAGATGCTGGTCTTGCGACTTTCTTAAACATGGTGAGAAGACTCGTTTCTTCATTGCTAAAAATAAAACAAAGTATTTTTTCTTCTCTATCTATAATAACAGTTATGCTTCCCCTGCTTTGTCCCCAGAAAAACCTTTGACAATTCAGCCTGAGGCAGACATAATTTGGCATGGAAAAGGTCATATTTTATAGATTAGATGGGAAGAATAGAATGGTATGTGAGAAAGTCTTTAGCAAACATCACTGTTGAGACATTTACAGAAATTCCACACACAGAAGAGAGACAGAAATGAGACAAACACATGTCAAAAGCAAGGAGTCTATACTAAGCTTTGTCTAACTCATCCATTTTCCTTCTCACTTGTTCTCTCAACTAACAAAGCAGAAATTAAAAATGAGAAATGAAAAAAAAAAAAAAAGTGTAACTCTTGCTCCTGTTGTTGAATATGTTTCCTCACATTCACAGCATGAAAACTTGTTCTGGCCATATTCCTGTGCCACAGCACATTAGGCCATGCATGCATCCTTTGGTGGTGTTGACTCATAGAGTCTATGCTAAAGATAAAGTCAACAATGCAAGCTAATATTTCAAGCTGTGTCCTAATGGGATACACAAAGCAATTTCTTTTGTAAGAAGCAGACAGCTTGCAGAGCAGAAGCAGATGGGTGATCTCAAATAGTTTCAGAAATAAAATGTGGGAAGCTCACAGTGTGCCAGCCACAGCACTACTGTCTACTCCAGTGCATACTTTAATGATGGAAATTCTGTCATCAGTCTTGTCCTGGTTGCTTCACTCAGAGGCAAAGCATCACAGGGAGAAAAACTAATCCAGGAACACACAGTTCATCTAAACCAAAGTCCTATCTCTGTCAATGGCATGTGCCAGATGCTTGCTTTTATTAGTATGGGGTTTTTTTCAATATTACTTGAAACAACTTTGACAACAACCTTGAAACATGATTCTTTCTAAATAATTGTCTTAAAAATATTTGCATAACTGGTTAATTTAAAATATGAAAAAGTAGCCTGTTTTCCAAGTCAGTCCTGTTGCTTGCAAACAGAGTCAATTCAGTGTAGAAGATCCAGGTCACAAGACATGCAACAGCCACCTGGTTCATCTTTGCTATATACTTTTTAAAATAAGTGGTGGATATGAGTTATTATTTTGCATAAACTCACTATTTTTCAGGGTTGCAAAATTTGCTGACTTCTTCATAATAGCTCTTGCATACTCCATTTTCATACCTTTTCCCTGGGCAAGAGCAACTTCTCTGATTTACCCAGTTTGCTACAACTCACATGATATCAAATTAGACAGTATGACCAAATAGCTCAGATTTGGTGGTTCATTTCCAGACCTCCCAGGGGAAACCACAGCAATATGAATTTGCACCAGTTTTTTTCTAGAAGAATGGAATTTCTGTAGCTTGTCTACTTAAGCTTCTAAGGCAAGGACAAACCCAGTCCCAATATAGTTGCAGGAAAGAGGAGCCAGGCTAGGAACACTCTGATTTCTCTGCCAAATCCAGTGGCCTATGCAGGGACAACATCCCTGCCTGACAAAACCTGAAGTAACCCTTCCAATACCCTCCATGGGTAAACAGAAAACCACAAGACAAAATAACCTGCCCACCCCTGATCAGAGGAACTTTATGGCTCTGGTCATGCAGATCAGCTGAGACAACACAAATATCATTTTACAGATTCAGGTGGCCATGCCATCTGAGATACCACTCACTTCTCATCCTGTACCTCACCGATACATTTTTATTGGAAGATCTCTGCTGTCAGCTGCCATTGTAAAGCCAGCATATAAATCCTTTGCTAAACTATGTCATGCTTTATATCATTGTGCCAAATTAGACCCAAGTGTAAGCACATGGAACTCACAGTCATGGCTGGCTGTAATCCATTGTGCCTAGAAAGAAACATTTGCTATACTCCCAGTGATACTTTTATAGTTACCTTAGTAAAGGCTACAGTTTGTGTAAATCATCACATTTTCATTGCTGTCAGTGGATCTATACTGACATAATTCTTTTTCATCTTTATCTACCGTCATACTTGTGATTCTTCTCCTATATTTCCTCCTTAGTTGCATTGTTCCTGCCTGTGTCAGGCTCTCTATATCAAAACCAGATTATTTTTTGTAAAGGTTTTACATGCATGGTTAAGAAAAGCATTGCACTGAGGTGGAGCTGCGCCCATGTAGCTCAGCCTTCCAGCTTTAGCAGGGGTCTAAAGCTAATTAAGAAATATAATAATGAGGGCATATTGAGAGCAATCTTTTCCTTAGTACAGTTTCCTGATTTATTGTTATTAGTGGTACAGAGACATCTGGAGTTGGAAGTAATGACCAAAAAAAAAAAAAAAAAAAAAAAAAAAAAAAAAAAAAAAAAAAAAAAAAAAAAAAAAAAGGAAAAAAAAAAGGTTTTGCTTGAGTCTGCCAGTAAGTTGCACAAAAACCTTGGAGAGAACAGTCATGGGCACCAGTGTTTCACTGCTTGCCCCAAAATGAGGGTATCTGAAGTTGCCTTTTACAAAGTGAAACTCCAAGGGGTTGAAAATAATCCTACTACTTTGAAAGGAATTACAGAAAGGAGAAAATTGAAAAGGTGAAATTAATAGTCTGTTTTTCCTCATACTTTTATATTTAATTTATTGGAGGTAAATGGAAGTTGTTGGTACACAGGACTATATGGTGCATAACTGATGGGAATGTAATTTCCCCTCACCAGACTGGAACTATTCCACTCAAGAGACTACCTACACATGAGACTGTTTTTTAAGCTTTCTCTGTATATTATGTATCAAAAGCCAAGCCTTAACTTCAATACAGCATTTAAATATTCTAATGGTTCTGTTTTTTCATCAATAAGCAAGTCAGCAAGGACAAAGATCAATTAGACATTAAAAGCCAGAAGGGACTATCTGTGAGAAAAATCTTCATTAAACCTGCTGAAAGGATTACTCCATGCCAAGTGTCTACTGTTTTTCCAGCAGCAGCTACCTTCAGGTGCATCCTCAAATTTTAAACCTTAATCCAGGTCCTTTCTGCATCTAAGCTTCTTTCTCATGCCCTACTACCCATACCATAAGGTTCAGTTCATATCTTGCTCCTTCATCATCACAAAAAAATCTCCAGAAAATGACAGGACTCAAAATGGTGTGACCTCACCAAGTAATGTATTCCAGCCCTGTAATTTCTTTTCTTCTGCTGTATATTCATTAAATTGGTTTCCTGTGAAGTAGACCTTTGGTTTTAAAAGGCCTCCTTTGATATTCAAATCTTTATAGAACATTCACTCCTGCTTGCTTAGGTGGAAAGCTGAACTATTTCTTCCTTCCTTCAGGCCATTTGTACAGGGTCTTCTGGTGGTTCCCACAAACGTGTTTGCTAATACCTACGTGATCAAACTTTATTTTGTTCCTTTACACATGCAGATAACTTTTGAAAATAATTTCCAAGGGCTATTCTGGATAGCAGAACCCCAGCTGGATTTCTTAAGATTGTGACATAAGATTTCTCTTTAACACACATTCTGATTTTCTTTGCTTTGCCTCTTCTTTGATAAGATTTTCTTTCTCTGGTGTTTTGCTTTATATAACATTATGATCTTTGTGACCATATGCTATTTCTGATGGCTTGAAGCTAGGTTACTTAATTGGAAGCAATGCCTTAGTATTATGCAAAGTTGTTCATCTGTAAGGAAGGACGTATGTCATCAGATAAAAAGGAGAAAAGATACAAGAGGTGAACATCTAATATTCCCCATGGTGGAAAAAGAAGCAGGTTTTCCTGCAAAACACTGGGTGTGCACCATAACTAGATGCAGATGAATGTGGTCAGCACGAGATATGGGAACTGGTAAGACCTTGTAATGTATGTATGTAATGTAAAGACCTTGTAATGTATGGGAACTGTTAAGACCAGTCTTACAGCAGCTAATGGGGACACAGGGTCCCACTTTGCTGTGAATTTGCCTTTTGACTTGAGTATAAGTCAGACTATTTCAGACTTACAAAAAATATGACATAAAAAGACAATTTCTGGTATAGTCCAATTTGCCTTAACTGGTCAACTACTTTGACAAGCAGGCTGTAGTCTGGAACTTATTTAAAGGATGGCCTATTCATCTAGCAATTCAGCTCCTAACATAGACTTCAGTAACAGTAACAAGAGAATGCTTAATATTCATAAGCTTGGCATTGCTATGGAGTTTCATGTAGACATGAGTGGTAACTGGGTATAGTTTAGTCCATCTTGAACACAACAATAACTGCACAAGAGGTGTGACCAACTGAAATAGTCACCAGAAAAAAACAAAACAATGAACTTACATTTTAAAAGCATCCACTGCATCCTCAAAAGTTTTGACCACATGCCCATCTGATACAAGCTGATGCAGTTTTTCTGGCTTCAACAGAGCTCTTCTAATCTACATTAGCAAGACATGAAGACCTTTAACTACTGACCTACTGCATTGAAAAAAAAAACAAGTTCAACTCCAAGTCTAACACAAAAAAACCCTTTCAAAGAGACTTAGCAAGGAAAGGAAAGACCAACAGCAAGCAATTCATCTAGCAAAACATGAGATCCACAGAGTCTGAACACAAAGGTACAATATATCACTAAAGACATGCAGACTATCTATCCGTATCCTAATGAAACAGCAAATAAAAGAGAATTTTTAAAAAAATAGAATATGTGTGTGTGTTTCCATATGCACTGCCTTTGTGAGATCTCATGGGGAAAATAATTACCTGTAGCAGAAAATTGATCTTGTGAAAGCAGTCAATGTGTGAACAGCTAAAAATTTCAGCTGCTATCATAAAATGATGACACATAAATATCATGGGTCAGCCTAGTGTGGTGTCTGCCTTCTGCTGAGATACAGTCTAGCTAACTAGGGACACACAACCTGCTCACTACCCTTGGCAGTAGGAAAAATATTATGAACACCAACTCCTCCTGCCCCAAATGAAAAAAACAGGGGAAAAAAAAAAATCAGTGAAAGTCCCTGATGCGCTGATAGGGAGAAAGCTTAGAAATTTTTGCTGCTGTAGTTTAATATCTTATCAACTCCACCTGCAAGCTTCATCTACTGCCTGGATGTTACCCTCCCTTGATCATGCACAGCAAAAGGGAACAGGTACCAACTTCTTACTGTTACACTTCAGGCTGCCATTTTAAGTCTAGGGCTGAAAAAGGCAGATTTCCACTGTGAATATGAGCTGTGACAACTGAGGGCTCTTGCTTCTCCTTTTCCAGCCCTAATATGGATGGCAGCTTCTCAGTGAACCAGGCAAGACAAGTGCCTTACTTTTTGGGTTGGAGACTGAGACTCTTTTCCACTTGTTGTGGTCTATAAGAGCATAACAGAACCATTTTGGTGCCAAAACTTATAGTTTACATTCACAAGCATGGAGATACAAAATTTGAACATTTTCACTTCCCATCACAGCTGACACTGGACACTCTACAACTTTCACAAGGGATTTCACACTTAGGAGGATCAGAACCTATATATCATCCCATGACACAAACAATTAAAACTTCATTGACACAACAACCCACAGGCATGAAGATGACAGTCCAAAATAGATATGCTGTACTTCAGGACTTACCTTGTGTTGCAGCTCTTCTGTCTTCTGATTTGTTGATAAGATGCTACGTACTTATTTCTGTCATCTTACTTCACAATTTGCTTCATAATATTTTGACAAGATGCTTTAGTTACTACTAAACAGAGAATTTTTCTATGTTTCCTTGAAGCTGGAAAAGCCCTATTGGCATATTAAAAATCCATCTGTGTCTAGATTCTTGCATAAATATGCCCATTAGAAAAAAAATTCTACATAGATATTTTGTCCTAGGAATTGCTATTATTTTGTGTTGTTTTTTTTAAAATCTCCAATATATCTTACAGTCAAAGAAGAAGGAAAAGACATTTAAGTCAGTCAGACCCAGACACAGAGTACAACATGGTTCTTAATTTCTCATTAACAGTGTGTCAGAGGAACTGATTTATCAGGAAATCTGTCTTCCTGGAAACAGCATTACAAGAGCACCTGTAGTTTTCTTTCTAATTGATTTAGCAATGGAACTCTGCCTCTGGTTCATCTCCAACAAGAAAAAAAAAAAAAAAAAAAAAAAAAGAAGGATCTATGATTGCATTGAAATACCTGTTAAAAGATTGTGGCAGAAGCAGGAGGAAGTAACTGAAGGTCATTTCATGGATGTTCTTTGCCAGATGCCTACAGCTCCTGTGATGTGTGAAAAAGCAAAATTCAGATCTAGTGTCTGTAATATCTGCCTGTATTTCAATTCACTTGCTGACATACTAGTTTAAATAGTTATTTTCTTGAAAAAAGACAGGTGCCAAAATACGTGCCATATATTGTTGCATTCTGTGTATTAACATCACATAATGCTTTAAATATTGCAAGTAAAAGGAACGTGATACTCCAGAGAAAGGTTTAGTTCTCCCTCCCAAATCAGGGACCTGATGGAATTTTACTCCATCCTTTGAGGTTCAATTAATTTACAAATTACATCTTGCTCTCTGCAAAGACAGATGACTTGGAATTGTTTTTCACTTCCAAAAATCGGGTGGGGTTTTGGAGTCTGCAGTCATCACTGAGAGCCAGTTGCTCATTTCCTATTTTTTAATGTCTCAGAGGATGCATTTAGCAGTGCAGGAAGCACTTATGGGTTATTTTGGAGAATCTCAGACTGGAACTGGGATGCACAAGTGTGCACAAGTGTGAATATGAAGACCTAAGCAGGCACTTGGCTTTGGGATCAATTCTTGACTGCCACCAACCTGCAACAATTTCAAACCTAGAGCAAGGCACTGGCTGTCCCTGCTTCTGTCCCCCCTCAGGGGAGTAGAGATCATGATTCTGTATTTAGCTATCCTTTTCTAACTCTGAGAAGGAAACTGAAGCTGGCAGGAATTCAGACTGCTAGTGAAGGCAGCAGTGGTTTGACCTCCAAAGGGGTCATGACACCAACTTGTTGGTGACAGTGACATCTTCAGCTGCTGGGGCAGCCAAAAGGGGACGTGTCGATACAGGCATCCAGTGCAGCAGAAGTTCCCTTGTACTCAGGACGACTGAAATACAAGTATCTTCAGCACACCAGTTTTCACACTGCATTTCTACTGCATTTTTGTTTTCACATGAATGTTTTTCAATCCTAAACTCCCCCCCTTCTTTTAAAATTATATTATTTTGGAGAGAGGTACCATGAGAGCAGGCTCCTCTTGAGTGTGCCTAGGATGGAAATTAGTCATTAATCAACTGAATCCCCACAGAACCACTAACTTAATGCAGTAAAATGAGTGATGGAAGGAAAAATAAATGCTTCTGAATTACACAAAGCAGAAATATTATATCAACTAAAACACAACACACACAGCCTATTCTTGTAAGGGAGGGAATTGTGAAATCCTTTTTAGATTTATTACTTGGATTATTAGTACTGATGGGTTTGGGAGAAACAGTGAGAAAATCAGTCTTCAATCCTATGGTATGGAAACCAAATATCACACAGTCTAGAAATAAATGTTACAGATGCTGTTGCATCTGGAAAGTTGTATCAAAGACCAAGGTTTTGTTTGTTTTTTCTTATTTTCTTACCTAAAGAAGAATCTGTGTAGAAGTTTACTACTTCAAAAAGACATGGATGGAATACCTTTGGGATCCCAAAGATCCCAAGTGTTCACTGTACAAAATTAAATTGCTCTTTCAGAGTAAGAGAGGGATATAAAGACATTCATTCATTGGTGAAGTTGTTCTATATCTTTCTCAATGAGAAAGTTTTTGAGTTAATGAAACTGATCTCAAAGAGTCATAGGATCAGATGCAACATAGCAGTTTCCAAACTGGAGAAAGCTCTACACTTGGGGAGAGGAGAAAATAAGCTTACACCCCTGGAAAATAAGAACTGGTATAGGAAGCTTGGTGTGCTTTACCTCTGAGGTACAAAGACTTTCTCAGAGGCCAAAGCCTCAGTCCATCACACCTGGTTGAGCAGTGGCAGCCAAAGGCTGGCAAAACCTCTCTGCTTCCCTATGGCTCCATCCTGCTGGGAATGTAATTTCCCCAGTTTGTTATGAAAAGGAATACCTTCTAGCAGCATGTGGGCAGGAGAGGGAACTGAGGACTGAGTAGCCTCAGGCCTTCAGTCAGGCCCCAGTTATGCTCTTATGGTTTATAGGTTTTGGTTGAGCTCAGGAAAATTAGCCTCAATTTAAAATGGGCTGCTGTGAGCTTCATTAGCTGTAAACAATCCATGTTTCATTAAGAGGTGAGAGACTAAGCACTCTAACAGCTCTCCTAGGAAAAAATTACACGAAACTAACAACTGGATATTAAAGGTATAAAACAGGTAGTACCCACAGTAAGAGAGGGAAAAATTAGAACTGCATATTCTACTAACTTTCTATTAAGTATGCTGTAGCTTGGAGCTGATGAAAATTTCAGCCACTAAGAACAGATTAGAATTTCAAAAAGCATTTAAAATCAGTCCATTTGAGATCAAATAATATTTCTGATTAGATTTGTGTGCTGCCTTTCAGATCTAACTGCACAACAAAGAAAGGAACATTTTGAGCATCCTTACATGTTCCTGTTGTCTTAAAAACATGTTCTATAAGCCCTTTATTTTGTCTGTGTCTGATTTCCCACGCAATCCTTCCTCCATACAAAGAATGCACTTTACACTTTCCTGTCAGAGTTAAAAAAACTGGCCCAGGAGCAGGCTGATGTGCAAGGGAATAAGATTCAGACCAAAGAAACACTGCTGTAAAGGGCATCCTCTACCTCTGTGCCAAGCAACAGGGAAAATTGGCTCTAAGCTCTTTCTGATGCTTTATTGAAATGTGTTGGTTTCTCTGCACAGGAGAACTACCCTCTGGTTTGTACAATGCAGTACAAACTCACAGCTCTGCATACATGATTTTGGATAATCAAAAGCAGCAAGAATGGCAGAAATCTATTTACCCTATGCAAACAGTGTTGCCTGGTATTGATTTCCTAAGTGCATGTAAACATAAATCTGACATTAACACTCACTTACCCACCACTCCTTTCACTGAGAGCACACTGATTTGCAAGCTGTGGTAACACAGGGTATTTTCAGAACAGTTCTTGGTCCTCTTTACATAATTATGAAGTATCATTTGCCATTACCCATCAAATTCCTTGACTGAGTGTATCTTTTGCTCATTTTCCCTTTTTCTGGAAGCTCAACCACATTACTGGTCTGTTTTTCTGGGTTCTGCTGTAAGACTTTGCTGCTATTCCAGGCAGACAAAAGACTATGAAATTTCTTTTCCCCCCTAGAATCCCAACAGCGGTGACTGTCTCACTCAAGAGACAGGCTGTCACTCCTTTAATTTATTAGGTGTCATATAACCACTCAAACCTCATTTAGGTATTTTAAAAATTACTTGTCTTTGCCTCCCCAAATGGAAAAATCACCAAGCTTCTTCACAGTTCATTTGAAGTGTTTCTCCTCAAGTGAAAATGCAGTCCCTCTCTTCTAGGCTATTATTTCAGAGGTAAAAATATTTTAACTATTTTGCAGAGGATTTTGAGTTTTAGCAAGACTTCTCTCTTTGATCTTTCCTTTCAGCTAGAAAAACATACACCTACATTACTAATACATTTTGTTCCACATGTTTCTAATGTTTTTTAGGTTCTGAAAACAGTCTGGCACTTATCCCACATTAGGGTTATGGGTATTTTGCATTCCTACTTTAACAAAAAAAACCAACACAAACATTGCAATTCATTATTTGACCCACTTTTTAAAATGTTGCCCTATAAACTGCTTGCTTTCTCTGGCTTTGGCCTGTTCAAGCCAAACCATGACCACCAGTCACACTCGCATGCATGATGTGTCAAAATGGTAACACAAGGAAAATCCTATAGGAAAACAAGAGGTTCATGAAACTCATCCCCCTCTGAAACACATGGGAGCTCTCTACACCCTGGATTGTCAGTGTACCCCACACCCTGCCTTCATCTTGTGGTTTCAGCCCTAAGCTGGGTACATATGTACCTTGGCAGGAGCTGCCTGTTCACAAGACCTGCTATTGACATTATTTTTAATGTTGTTTATGGCACATAGCAGTTATTTTTGGTTAAAAATGCTTATCACAACCTTTTTCCTTCCTTCTATGAAAACAGGGAAGTGACTTTGAGTACATAGTTTAAAATAACAATTTTCTTAATATAATCCAAACAGACAATTAGCAACCATGGGAGCATTTGGAAAGAGCAGAAGCAGAGGCAGGCACTATTAAAAAAACAAGTAAGAAATTAGAAACCTGGAGAGTCAAGACTGATATTATGACAAGCTGCCACTCTAAAAGTTATTATAAATAAAGAGGTTCCCAGCAGTTATTGGGCAATTGGCAGTTGGCTACAAGAAAAGGGAAAGCAGTGAAAGAGAGTGAAGGATATATTCTTGAAAACATTGAAATTACAAAGCTGTTTACTTCCATTAGGTTAAGTGCTACAATTTAAGCACTCTATGTGTCAGCCCATGAAGCTGCACTGACAGAAGTCTCAAAAAAGGGGCTCTCCCCCTCTTCTCCCATCAATAATAGCTAATAAGCAGTTCCTAAACAAGAAAAATCCCCCTGCTCATGAGCCAGTGGTTTGCAGAAATGTGCAGTTGTGTTACTGACTCCCACAAGGTGGCCTCTTCCAGTAACTTTAACAAGCACAAATACCTCAGCACAAGCTTTGTCTTGTCAGCACAGCTATACTCTGCATTTTCCCCCACTCTCTTTCCCCGTGGCCCCCTAAAGTACAGGTTAGCACATGAGAAAGATATTCATATCACTAAAAGAAAGTGACCCTCCAAAATGTGTGATGGCATATTCTATAGATCAAACCCATAGAAGATGATCCTCAAATTATTTGAAAATGCTCAGACCCTACTGGTGATACTACGAGTAATAATAATAACTTGAATCTTCAGGTTTGATTAATCCATCTTGCTCTGTTACTTTTTTCTTTTTAACATCTGTGAAGTCCTGTGTTCTCCTGACTGGTTCTGTAGAACTATCATTTACTAGGTATTAGCATAGGGCCAGCTGATTTAAACTATAAACAAATAAATCTAGAAAAAAATGTAGAAAAGCTCCTGATTGTGTTGGCAAATATTTCTTTAAGCTATTCATGCTGAAAAGACAAGATGCCTGCTTTGGCTCAACTAGCAACAAAAGCTACCACTGATTTTATTAGTCAATTGAGGCTCTATATTTATAGTAAGATTTTACTTGGATCATTTCTTGTACAAATTCAGTGGAAGTGAGTTGGTAGAGCTCCCTGCACACACCATGGAGGAACCTTCACAACAGTCTCTTACTTGTTTTCTTAAAAAAAAAAAAAAAAATTCTTCTCATCTTAAGTGAAGCCAGTGTGGCCTTATTAAAGCTGAAATGCTGAAGTCAAGTGTCAGACATTAACACAAATGTCAAGTGACTGCAAACCTGTGGATGTAGAGATATTTTAGTGATTACAATACTGGCCTCAGAATCGGAGAGCCTGGTTAAATTTCAGCTCTGGTGCACAGCTTCTGAGTGACCTTGAACAAGCTCTGAGCTTTAGGTTTCCAGCACTTACAAAGGAGCTGATTTTCCTTTATTCTTTGTCTTCTTGTTTCTTTTGTCTACTCGCTTCTTCAGCACAGAAAGTTTAGCTTCTTGTGTGCTTATTATGTTGCACCCAGTGTGGTTCTGTTTCTGTTGTGATACTCAGTTTGACTGTAGCAGAATAAATGAAGCACAAAGGGCCCATACAAGGCAAAATACTTCTAATTTAAGCCCAAGTTCTTTACCTGAAAGTAACGGTTCATGGAACAAGGTCAAAAGCAGTTTTAAGTACTGGGATGTAAAAATGGTCCCATCTTTGCTATCTGCTAGAAAGAAGCCCCAAAGTCTTTTATTAGCAATATGCAAGATTTACAAGGAGACAAGAGAGCTACCATGACCTCCCAAGTCAAAGAGAAAGGCCTCTCCTTAAAGGATTTTCACATTTCTATTTGTGCAGTCTCCACAATGACTTCATAAATGGTTGATGCTTGTTTAAAATGGAGAGCTCTTTGTGCAAAACTGCATGTTTTATTCGAGGCACAAAATATCTTCCGGACAAAAACATGTTCTTTTAGAATAAATAAACACAGATCAGAGAACAGACAAACTTAAAAGAACCCTCTGGGTTTCAGCAGATAGCAGTTCACAAGTGACCATGTATTTTCTCCCCCATGCAGTCTCCTTCTGGCCATCAATTGCAGTGTTTTCTTCTTTTAAATTCACTCCTCAAATGCTGCCAACCTACTGGAACACTGGTTTTTATACAGGAACACTGAGGACTCCTTATGAACTATCTTTCTGTGCCTAAATTAATCTCTGCAATTCATGGATGAATTTGGAGGCATCAATTTTCCCTGTAGGTGGCTGTTGTGTGACAGTTCAAAAGGGGGACAGCAGCTGGTAATAGATTATAAATTGGGGTGGCAGAGCTGTAGCGAGGCTGAAGGACTGCCTAAATGCACAAAATACTGCCCTGGCCTTTAAGGAATGAGAAGAAAACACCAGGAGTTAGAGATAGAAGCTGTCTGCAGGACTGAACTGGTTTAGCAATGTGATTATACATTTTTTGGGTAGAAAAAGCTACATCATGTGCCATCAGTATACATGTGGACAGCAGAAATGAGAAAGAAGGCATGAGGACAAACAAGAGGGTACATGTCATCATCTCCTGACAAGACTGATGAAAAATGTTTCAAGTTTTATCAAAAACTGAAAGCAAAGGTGTTAAATGATAATTTTCATCTCACAAAGTCAACTTGAGAAAGAGATTGGTTAGGATGAATTGCCCATGGTCTCCAGTTTTATTGACACCTTTCTTAAGATGAGAGAAGTTGCTTTCTGGACATTGTTCTTGCCTCTCAGGAGAATCCTGGCTAATTAAGTTGAACTCATCCTGGCAAGATGAATCTCTGGTCAAGCACAGTCTGACATCCTGACCACTGAAATCTTCCTCCTGTCTCGGTTCTAATTTTCATGTGTTTTTCCCATGTCTCCCCATCATCACTCCAGCAATTCTGCAAAACCTAACAGAGAACAGAACCAAACGGGCAAATATCCCAGAATACTCTATATCTCAGATAACTGCTGTGGAGAGGAAATCCTTTGAAACAACCTTTGAATGACTTCTTGGAGAATTTTTTTTACAAGATGGGCTTTTTAAATGTAAGTAGCTTCTATTCTCTACTAGTTTAACTTCTAAACATTTTCATCATAGACATGTTCAGTTTTGGGAGAAAAGGGTAAAATCAAGAACAAAAAACCCTTGTTAACTTTTAAATTAATAACAAATCAAAACTCAGGGCTTTTTCAGTCTAGATTAATTTTTTTTTTCTTAAATTTTCAAAAGAAAACAAAAGCAAACATTAACTGTCAATTTGGTTGTGTGCTTACAGGCAGATATAGTACTACTGCAGACCCTTTGAGGTACCTCATATGAGGCACAGGACCTACAGAATAACCACCCGTGTTCTGCAGTGCTGGCTGAAGCCTGGTTATGCCACTGTCTCTATATTTAGGCCTGGCAACTGAATTGATGCCTATCATGGCTGCATGAAAAACAGCAAAGACAGAAGATTGCCTAACACATCCAAAAGTCTCAAAAAATCTGATAGGAGGCTCTACTGGAAAAAAAAAAAAAATTCTTTAAAACTTTTTTAACTCATTTCTAAAGTTAGCTCTGAAATGTGGCTCTGGAACAGGTAGGGACTTCTTACTGAAAATCACACTAATCTGGTCTCCAACTTCTATTCACATCCCTCACATGAACAATTAGGAGCCTTCATGGTTCCTAACACAAATCCATGGCAATTTCAGTTGAAATAGGACCGGCTTCCTCTCCTGCATCAACCCATTTTCTATTGCTGTTTTTCCAAGTAAAACAAACTAACAAAAACCCAACCCAACCAACCAACCAAAAAAAACCCCCAAACCCAAGCAACAAACAAACAAAAAAACCCAACCCCCAAAACTCAGTGAATTCTATGCCTTGAAAAAAGATGGGTGCTTTCATAGCATCTCTTTACCTGAAGCTTTTATTCAAATATTGGTAGAGGCAGTGGGAGACTTATTCAGTGATTACACTGTACTTTGGGTTAGCTTACAGGTGTAAAAATATTTAGCAAAAAGATATTTTATCAGAGAGCCAGTTTTTAGGGAACTTACTAAAAAAATAAAACCATAGGTGTGTACAGAAGTGTCCAGAAAAAAACAAAACAAAAAACTCACCAAACCAACAAACCATTATGATAATATTTGCCAAAGTTCCAGACCACATTATTTTGCAAAGCTCATAGAAAATTTAAACTAAAAGCACAGTTTTGGCTCCAGCAGAAATTGCTACTTGAAGGAGACACTAACCTTAACATGCACTATCTTAAAAGAAATTTCAAAGTCTTTGCTCTTTGAAAAGGAAAAAAGCATGACAAAACCTTACATTATCCTAGCCTGTGAAGTTGTTGAAGTGGAAGTATGAACTATAATAGCATTGGGATGCATTTTTATTACATAAATTTATTGACCATAAACTTTGGAAATGTTTTATTATTACACAGAAGTGCTGAGCATCAATCACTACCTCATGAAACAGCAAGGAAAGAAGGTTGACCTCTCTGGAATTTATGAAACAGTTCAGGATGTATTTGCATGTTTCCCAGAATCCTACAGTCACAAAGTGAAAGAAGGGAAAGGGAAAGGGAAAGAAGAAGGGAAAGGGAAAGAAGAAGGGAAAGGGAAAGAAGAAGGGAAAGGGAAAGAAGAAGGGAAAGGGAAAGAAGAAGGGAAAGGGAAAGAAGAAGGGAAAGGGAAAGAAGAAGGGAAAGGGAAAGTACTATTCAGACGTTCAAAAAAGCTTTAAGAGGTGAATTTGACAATCCCTCTTGAATTTTTAAGTGTCAGACATCTGAACCCCCAGGACATGAGCCATCTCAAGCTCATTCATAACCCAAAGCTGCCTTCAGGACAGGACATGAAGACATGAATACTTCTGGAGGTGTGATGGCCACTTACTGGAGTTCACACTGTTCAGTCTCTCAGACCTGCTTCTTGAAGGGCCACATTTTCCAAGCATCATGGATTCACAACTAAGATGGGAAGGTGGGCAGAAGGTGGGCAGAAGGTGGCCACATGCTATCTCTTTGAAAGTCCTCTCTCTGGCTGTGTAGGACAGCCCTGAAGCTCTGTAGAGACACTTGAATCTCAGCATCCATTTTCCACAGCTGAGAATTACTTCTATGCTTCCTCCTGTGCTTCTCAGGTATTCAAAGATCAGGTTCTGCCTCAGTATTCAAGCAGGGCATAAATTGCAGGTCAAGAGGAAAGGTCTTCCACAGGAAATTGCTTCCAATCTCAAAGCAGCACACCCCCAATTTACTTATTTTCCCTCACCAAACATCACAGCCTGTAATATTTTCTTGAGTTTCTTGTTTGCTTGACTTCAGGTCTATGACTAGTCACAAATGAGTGGCATTTTTGTGGGGGTTTTTTTGGGTTCTTTTGTTTTTGTTTTTGGTTTTTTTAGGGTGGGAACTGGTTTGATATATTACCAGAGTTGTGAAGTAATTTTATTTTTTTCATATTTCCTCCTGTGTTTCAAATCTTAACAAGTAAACATGCACACACAAAATACCAAAGCACACACTGTATTTTCATTCCTGATCACAGGGTGAAAAACTGAAGTCCATTTTCAACTCCAAAAATTACTACTGACACCCTGAATTTTGCCAATTTATGTTCCAGACTTCCTCACAGAGAACTTGCAAGTATTTTCTGACATTCATTCCCTGAAATGCAAAGACATTTATGCAGAAACCCCAGTTCAAAATTCACTGCATTCAGGGAGATATTATTAAATTGCCCAGAGAAGCAGCAAACCCTGTTGTCACAGTATATTTAACCATCCAAGTGACAACAGAAGACACGTTGCTTAAGCCTCTATATTCATAACACCTTTTTTCTTCCTTTCCTTAAGCCACTCTTGTTTGCTCAGTGTATTTAGCAGACATTTATCTCACTCTATCAGCAAAGATTAAAGACTTGTACTACCTAGTAATCCAATTATCCTACATGAGAAAAGCAAATGTATCTTTGGTCAGTGCCCACAGAGCTCCAGGAATCCATCACAATAGAAAATGAAATCTAATTAATTGTGTGCTTTGGTTTAGCTTCATCCACGTCATTATTTCCTTCATTTCTAATGGATATGTTAGCTGAGATTTAATAGTTTTAAATGCACGGAATCACTGGGTCAGCTTATCCTAAGGTGAGTGTTTCACCAAGTCCAAAAATGCTCATTTTACATTTGGAATCACAGAATGATTTGGGTTGGAAGAGACCTCTGAAGGTCATCTAATTCAACTCCCCTGCAGTAAGCAGGGACACCCACAACTAGATCAGGTTGCTCACAGCCTTGGCAAACCTCACCTTGAATATCTCCAAGGATGAGACCTCAGCTACCTCCCTAGGCAACCTGTTCCATTTTTCCACTGCTCTCATGGTAAAGAACTTTTTCCTAACATCCAGTCTAGATCTACTCATGTCTAACTTAAGACCATTGCCCCCAATCCTATCACTACAGGCCATTGCAAACAGTCCCTCTCCCCTCTCCAGCCTTCCTGTAGGCCCTGTAGGCCCCCACATTGCTATTAAGTCTCCCCAGAGCCTTCTTTTCTCCAGCTCCCTCAGGCTGTCTTCAGCCTGTTGCAGGCCCCGGGCCATTTTTGCAGCCCTCCTCTGGACCTGCTCCATCAGCTCCATGTTCTTCCTGTGTTGAGGGCTCCAGGGCTGGATGCAGTACTCCAAGTGAGGTCTTACCAGAGCAAAGTGGCAGAATCACCTCTCTTGAGCTGGTCACACTTTTTTTTGATGCAGCCCAGGATGTGATTGGCCTGGCTGCAATAATGCACTGTTGGCTCATGTCCAGCTTTTCATCCATCAACATCCCCAAGCCCTTTTCTGCAGGCCTAATTTCTAGAGCCTCATCCCCCATCCTGTACCGACAGTGCAGATTGTTCTAACCCAGGTGCAGGACACTTGGTCTTCTTGAACCTTATGAGGCTGAACCTTATGTTGAACCTTCCTGGGAAGGAGTGAATCACAATGTTTTGCTTCTTCAAACAGGTGTTTTCACATGACCTATGAAAGCATCTGGGTGAAACCCAACACATCAGAATCCCACAGACAACTAGCTATCTGAGTAAAGTTTGGTGAAAAAAAACCCCACAATAAAACAACTCCACAGTATGATGCTATGGAAAAATGGGTTGATATGATACCATGGCAAATACACTGGGGAGCAGAAGGGCCTGTGCTCCTGCCTAGGGCTGTTGTGGAACCACAGTGGCTCTCATGGCTGGGAAGGATTCACAAGAAGATCTACAAGAGCTCTTAGAGGACAAGGCAACACTTGTGTAAAAGGGCAGAAACAAAGAAAGCCTCTTGATACCACTTAACAAATAAAAATGTTACAAAGCAAGTTGCCCACAGCTGACAGGTCAAGTTTTTTAAGATAAAGTGAGTCAATGGCTGGAAACTTCTAACAGAAAAAACCAAAACCATCACAGTAAAGTTATAAAACACATTTTAAACAGAGATCAGTTAAAATCTTCATCACCTGTGACTGCTGAATGAAGACTAAAAGCTAATTGAAATACATGGCAAAATTCAAATAGAAGTTATAAAGTAAAAATACACAGATGCACTAAAGCAAAGACTAAACTACTTAGCAGTAAACTTTCTCCTCCAGTGCTGAAAGTAACTGAAAACAATATTATTTTCTGAAGTTTATTAATCCTAGAAAGTCCTTTTGACCATCTTATTAGCTCTGAATTGTTCTTCTTTAAGAAAATAACACTTTTGAGACTTTAAATTGTTAATACCTAGTTTAATCTATACTTCAACTTTTTGATAGACCAGAAGTCTAGGAAAGGAATTGGAAAAATCCAGCACAATCTGTCTCATCAAAAAACTAATCTCTTACAAACATCAACATCTGTTTTTTCCCAAAACATATATGAAATTTAGTTGTATAATTCCACTACTTTTAAAAAAGCAAAATCATCACTCGTGATGCCCGTAGGTTTTTAATAATTGAAAGCACTCAGTTGTCTCCTACCACCTTTGTCTTTCCCTTGTTTTCAGTTTCTAGGATATAAAGCAAGCTTTCCTCAGCCCTCACCTATGGCCAGCACACAGGTTTGCAGTGAAATGTTTTCTTTCACACAAAGGTTACTCATGGGCCTGACTGCTCCAGGGAAGGTAACATTCAGGCCTAGGCAACTACAGAGATGATACCAGATTCTACAGATTTTACAAGTTCAAACTCAAAGCCCTTCTCCAGTGAAATATGACAAAATACCCAATATGGAAAAAAACCTCTTCTTTTACAGAGCTACTGAGCTGCCAGACTGTTTCACCTAAAGGCTCCGTATAGAGAAGCCAAGGGAAACTGCTGCATCCCCATGGTAACCATCAGGACATCCTCGTGCTGTGTTTATGTGTGTGTGCTTGTGCACATATGCTGTATTTCTAACAGAAGGAGGTGGCATATGCTTCCAACCTTTAGTCTGGTGCCCAAAGCCACTTTAGGCAAGAGAACACAGCCAGACTGCAGTCCCCTAACAGCAGCAGCTCTGTTAGTGTCACGTCTGTCCTGAAGCCAAAGCCTCACTCAGACCAAGTATCTTGTGTAAGATGGGGTCAGGCCATCACAGAAAGATGGTGTTAAACCAACCACAGAACACTGACAGTTTCATTTGTTCTGAGGGTAATTATCTTAGCCCTTAATATTACTTATAAAAAAAAAAAAAAAGAAAAAGGCATATTTTTTCTCAAATTAAAGACAACCTGCCCTCCAAACACACATATACATAGAGTTTCAGGCGTATCTGGGCAGAAGATTCACACACAAACTTAAAGAAAATACACTTTGTATTTCCCTGTGCTGTTCTACAACAAAGTAGTGTTAATATGACATTGGGCTTCGCTCCCTGTTGATTAAGTGCTAAATATAAATGTATTTCTGTATTCACATTGCAAGCTACATACAAAGGTCATTTTAACTCAAAGTTGAAGAATATAAAAGGCTTGAGACAGAAAATAGAATCAAGGAAAAGAAAAAAAGAAAAACAACAACAACAACGAAACCTCAAAGGAGACAAGGACATGATGACAGTTCAAAGAAAATATAACACAAAGATGATTCCATCTGTTTGAAGCTCATACAACTGGTCCTGAAGTTGCCTGCTTTGTGATGTTGGTCTTAGAGAGAGATACAAAGGGAAAGTTAGTCAAAAAGATCGATTCTATTCTCCAAGTTTCCAGAAGGTCCACAGAATCCATCACAAAAATAACTGATGCAGTACATTTTTTGTTCTATGCAGTGTGGTCTTAAAACTAGCAGAATAAAGCATTATAAGAAAACACAACAAGACTCTTCCAAAGCCATTGTAAAAGTGAAATTCTTTGGAGAGATTAATGAATGAAAACAGAAGATGATTGATGCAGTCCTCCTCTGCCCCACAGGAGAAGTCCAATACTGACATTTCATAGACAGGTTTTCCTGTGTGAATGAGAAACCCAAACCCCACTGACAGGTTTACAATGTGACCAGAAGAACAAACATTTATGTTTTCTCAAAAATCATGACTTACATTTTTCCAAAAGACAAAATAAAAAATAAAAAGACAAGATTTACTTTACATACACAAAAGTGCAAATGAATGTTATCTGTACTGAATATAATCAATCAACTAGTCAATGTATCTACACATGAAGCAATTATAGAAGAATCAAGCTGCGTCTCCCTCTTCAAGTAAATATTTAATGTATAAGAACTGGAAGCCGACAGTCATTTTCTCCACTTGGTCTTGGAGAAAAAGCAGATCACTGCAAACTATTGCAAATATTTCTCTGAAATTCACTGAGGCAAATAGAGGTAGACATCACTAGTGAGATTTAACAAGACTACACACAGCTCTCCTTTCACTGGGTTCCTCAGGGCCCTCATGCAGCTTCTTTCTGAGGGAAGGTGATATTTTTTTTTTTAATCATAAACTCATTATCTCAATTTGGTGCCTACTTGATAACCTCCTACAGGCACAGTGGCCTACATTTAGGACCCAGGTTTTCAGACTCAACATTGACTACAGTCTCCTGTTGGCATCAGGTATGGCAATTTAATTTTGTTCAGCAATCCTGCTTTTTATTTAACAGTTGTGCATGATCCTTCTGAACTCTTTTTAAAAAAATGTTTATTAGGGCTTCTATCAGGCTCTTAAAACTTGGCATAACTGCTATTGACAGAACAAGACCAGATGTTCCATTAATCAAAAAAGCAGAAAACTTACACAGGCTTTGGATACCAACCAGAATAGCCACTGGTGTGCAACAGTTAACTAGGCTTACTTTATATCCAGTAAAGAAATGGAGCTTGATTTTCTCTGATACATAATGTATCTCCCTAAAATAGACATTGCAAGATATTTGTGACTTTTAGTTGCTTTTGTTATTGCTCACTGTAGTCAATCCTTTCAAGGAAGTGAGCTACAGCTCAGCAGCTGCATCTTCCACCAACTTCAGTGGGATTTGCAGGTGTTCAACAACTACCTAGATGTGGTTCCTTGATGTTTTGACAGCCAAGCTATGTACGTCATTTTCACATAATAGACTAACGCCCTAGAAAGCAACAACATCAGTAGGATGAAAAATACTGTTGTTCAGGTCTATTTCTCTATTTCTTCTGGATGAAAAGACTTTTGAAACCAAAGCTTATTTTGACATTTGGTTTTGTGCTGATTCTTGTTTACCATAGTGGCCATCACTGGTTTGCCCTTCCAGAATTTTAGGCAAATATATTGTATTTGCAATTTTTCTTTTTCATCTCAAGAGTGACTTACATCTTTCAACCAAGCACACATTGCATGCACCTGGACAGCCATGGACACCACCAGCAATCAACAAGCCTCAGACAGGTCTCAGAAAGAGGTTCCTCAAGATCAGCCAAAGAAAAATTGCAAAGAAATGGAGTCTGCCAAAGCAATGTGGGGTGACCCAAAGGTATACATAAAGAAGAGTATGACAGTGATGACTCAGGAGAGTGCAGGGCTCCTGAAGGAGTTCTACCACTTCCTATGATTTGTTCATACATCACTGCTGCTTAGAAACATCAAAGAAACCTAAAGATAATATGGTACTTGAAGATCCCTGAGGTATTCTCTGCCTTCAAAGACACTAGCACCACTGAAACAAGAAATCAGTGCAAGAGAAAGAAGTGTGTAATCAAGCCCCTTGGAGGTTTCATGTTAACATTAGCCCAGTCCAAGAACGCTGTCCCTCATGTGCCCCTCTTAAGCGGTAGCATTAAGGGTGAGCTTTGAGCAATGGAGCTGACACTGTGTATAGAACCATTCTCCAGACCTGAGTTATGAGAGGCTGTCAGAACCTTTCATCAACATGCATCATATTGCTTAGCTAATGGAGCTTGGAAAAAATCTACTATTTTTCAATATTTTTCCCATTATTGTAAATAGAAGAGATTCTGCTCCAGGACACATATGAAAGATGAAAAATAAGGAGGAAGAGACATGAATAAGTGCAGTGAATGTGAAGAAAGAATGTGATTGCTCTTATTTCTTTGCCTTAGCAAGGCATATTCTTTCACTTCACAAAACTAGAAGTTGCCCTGAGAGGAAGGCTGCTGATGTTACCTGGTGAGCAAAAAGGAAAAGGCATTCAAAGGAAGAAGTACTTGCAATGAAAAACCTCAGCTTTTTAAACTACTTTCAACACTGTATCAGCATTCACTTTTTCCTAAACCTGTATGCCTGAAGTGTTACAAGAAATTTATCTGGCAATTAAAAAAAAATAAAATTAAAATTCCCAAGAGTGGAAAAGTACACAAATATTTTCAAAGCATCTATGATTTTAAATGTCTTTGTAAATTAAAAAAAAAAAAATTCTTATGTAGAGTCACAGATGCAAAATCCAGGGGTAAAACAAAATGTTAACTTTTTACAAGTTTATTTATTTGTTAATACAGCTCATACAGCCAAAACCAGAAGTGTTTTTCTAAAAAAATAAAGATATCTAAGGAAGCTAATAAGCTGTTAAACTACCTGGGTTCATTTGAAAAAGGACCACATCCTTAAAGATTAATCTAAATCCACTTTCTCAAAAGGTCTACTTCCTAATACTATTTTAAATCCTAATTTCAGCAATGCTAACTCAATCCAAACTTTCCATTTAAAAGAGAGTTAGTTAGTTTATCACAATCTGAACCTGTATAAACCACATAAAAAATCATGGCAGTGCCTGAGAACAGAGAATCTTAACACAGAGGCAGTCTGTCTCCATTTGCAGACTTAGATGATTTGTAGCAGGTTTCTTATCAGATTAGTTTCAACCTTTTCTTCCAATAGAAACTGATATTCTGCTTTCAGTGTTCCTCAGCTGATATATGTTATGTATATATTATATAGTAGTATGTTTTTGCTGTTCATTTTGTAAGGAAAACCAAAACAAATCTAAGAACAGATTAACTCCGTGTGACTTGTAGACCTGATATGAAGTGCTGTGAGAAATTGAAGTATCCTTGTTCTGGGAAGTTAAACTGACAGTGTAAAGGAATAAAAAACAGGCTGGTAACCCTAACCTCCATAGCATTTCAGCCTCTATTTTTTTCAGCAACTTTTAAAATATATATATATAAATATTTTATTTTATTTTTAAATCCTCAGTGTACCTTTAAATATTCAGATGCACAAAAATACATTTAAATAACATTAGGGCTGGGCTGTGCCACAAACCAACAGATGCTGGGCAATTCAAAGTTAAGGATGACACTTCATCACCACTGTTCTTAACAAGGAGAAGGAAAAGTATGTAAATTAAGGGCATAATTTCACCCTTTCAAGTGAATTCTTCAGGGTTTATTGGTTCGTTACAATGGTAATAGTATTTCAAGTACAGTATTCTGTATGTTAAATGCCAAAGAAACTTCTCTATACTCAGTCAATACAAAGTTTACTAAACTGAGAGAAAAGCAAGTGATAAAATTGAAGAGTCAGAATCCTAGTGAACTGCTAAATAAATCACTGTAAAAATCCTGCCATCTTTCTGTGAGGTGAGTGGGAAGTAGAATGCTATGGTGTGAACACCTGACATCATGCCAAATGCAAACACAAAATCTAATGCCCAAGAAAAAATTAAAAAGAATGACAGTGAAATATTGCCCACAAAGGGAACATAAAACATTGTGGAATTGATTCTTCTGGCATAGATACCTCTGTCTAAACCCTCATTTTATAATTATTTGTGATGTAAATACAATAACAGCAATAACAGTCAGAAAGCATCAAGCCTAACATGAACAGTTCTGAGACTGTATTTTAGAATATAGAATTCAAGAAACAGATATTTTCTCATGTGCAGAGACTAACTGAATGCCTGAAAAATCATTAGATTTAGTACAAATTATACAGTAAACAAGGAGTAGCACAAAAATACTGAAATTCGCCAGTACAATGTTACAACTGTAGACACCCTTGAGGTGATCACTTCTTTGGTTTTTGCAATTCATTCCAGTTATGTTGTTTATTAACCTTTTAAGAAACCCATGTGATGCTCCTGAATATTTTTATAGGAAATAAAAGTGAGATCATTATCAATTCATACTTGATCCTTTTTATCAAAGAAGAATGAAAAACAGGAAATTACCTGAAAAGCAAGAATATTTGTGACCAAGAACTCATCTTCAGGCTGCTCACTAGTTGAATCCCACCCAGAAGACAGGGCTACATACATAGGACTTAAAAAAAAAACAACAAAAAAACTAAAAAGAGAAAATAAGAAGCTTGAGTAATAGGAAGCACGAAGTTTTGTAAATCCAAATTAAAGAAAGAGAAAAAGAAAAAAGATGTGGAAAAAGAAGGAAAAATTATCTAGTTCAGGAAAGAATGAAGGAACAGTACCAGTAATGTAGAATCACATACTATAAAGAACATCTTCAAAGCATCTGAAGTTCTGAAATACTGAGGAAGTCTTTGAAACCACCTACATCTACATAAAAAAACTATCTAGGAAGCATGGGTATATCTAAAACACGCCTACCAACACAAACAATTCAGCTGCATTTTTGTAGGATTCTTTTACAAGCTCAATATAATTTCCTGGAATCTATGCCTTTTATTTCAGTGCTGGTTTAAAACAACCATACTAAACAAAGTATCTATGTACTAGCTGCCTTTCATGTTAAAATTTTTTTTTTCCCCTCTGAAAAAGACAAAAAAATCCAAACAAAAAACCCCAGTATACTTCAAGAAGATACTTATTTCATTCCACAACAAGCTCAGTCAGATATGCATGTATTCTGGAATAATATGCTGAGAAACACACAAGTACCATGAAAAACAAAACAAAACAAAACTAAAAAACATTAAAGAAAACAGAATACTCACTGTGTAGGAGCAGGGAGAGAGCAACACATCACTCTGATACTGCTACTATTAAGGGGGAAAAACAAAAACACCAAACCAACCAACCAACCAAAAAAACCCAAATGAAAACCCTAAACAAACCAAAAAATACCAGTGATTGGCCCCATCTGTAACTCTACCAACTTAAAGAGCCAGATTCATCCCATCATGCAGCAAGGGTGGGAGAAAAAAAGCTTTCTGGAGGAAGACAGATGTATGTGGATGATCTTTCAAGGAATGGCATTGCTCCTACTTGTCCTGGTTTAGAACGAATGTGTAACATAAAACATTTGAATTTGTTAGCTGTGGCAAGTTCTTATGAAGAACAGATTTATTTGTAAAGAAGTTTCACTGACTTCTTCGGCGAAAGAAGTTTACTTAGTTTCACTGAATTTTCCTAATAAAGGGATTTGAATCAGCAAGTGATAAGGATGAGTGAAGACAGCCTAGGCTTCCATGATTCTAGAGGACATGAACATTATTTTATCTAAAGTTAGTATATGAAATAGTTATCTGATAAGGGACAGAAAATTATCCCCCTAACAGTCCAGCCTCAATCTTTTCAAAATCTCCCTAAAAGAAATGTATTTACAACCTAAAGATACTATATAATTTTTATCTCACAAGGTTTAACATATAATTTGTTTTTCCTCTTTTTCTGTCCTTTTTAAAATGCATGCTCCTCAATACTTTTCTCCCCGTCCCTTTCAGCCTTCAAATTCTGCTTTATGAATGAGCATCATAGCTGGGTATTTCACTCTCTTTTCTTCCATCTAATTTTCTTTAGATTACTTTTAAATAAGAGTTACATTCTCAGACAAAGCAAATGTAAATATACATATATAAATTAATCAAGATATATCTTAAGCCACCTTGGCAACAAGGAGTAAATGATTTTGCCTCACCTTTTACAAAGCTAAGGCAGCTGCCTAAAGAGGTGACTGGAGGAAACAAACAGAAAAGAGCTGAATCCCATAGGTATCACTATTTCTGTTGTGCTGAGTAGTGAAAATTGTGGGAGGGGTATAAAATACTAAATAATTTAACATTTTAAATTATAGGAAAAAATAGTTTAAAAAATGATCTGGAAAAAAAGTACTTCCTAATGGAACTTTTTTGTTTATATTTCATAAGCTTTTCCTTCCAAACTGACTGAAGAAAGATAAACAGCTTTGAAACTGTTATTTGCAACTGTTTCTTACACCTAGGAGAACCCAAATGTTTCCTTTCCCCCTAAGGGCCACTGGTCCCTGTAGTAGAATTGCAGAACTTGCAGTGAAATTGGAGGGAGACCCAGGCAGTCCTCAGAGTGTGCCCATAGGCAGCAAAACGTATAACCTCCAGCTGCTTCATCCTGTGTAATTTCACAAGAATGGTTTTCAGGCAAAGCACAGCATTGGGGAGAGCTGCAGGAGCCCAGCAGCAGCCAGCCAGGAACCAGCAGGACCTGCCCTTTGGGTGCGGGGAGGCTTTCCACTCTGCAGCCTTCTCTTGCAGAAGTAACTCACGGCCCAGGAAATGCTTCCAGCCTGGTATCACCTCCCCAGTCTTCCTGGTGTCCTGAAGCTGATGCAAAGGGTGTTTTCTAACCCTGAAGCTTTACTGACACTTTTGTGGGGACTGCTGTGCATTTGCTTTGTTTATCATCTTGCTAATAAAGTGTTTGTTTGTGTGTGTGCAAACTCTCTGGCTAAGAAATCTCCAGATTTTCTTGCTTGTGTTGACATTGCTTCATCTGCAGCCTAAACACAAGAAGAGTCTGCACAGAAATCTTGTGGGTGGTTATGTGTTTAATACCATATCTACCACAGCAATAAAAGCCAGCAAAAAAAATACAGTTTAGGTATCTCACCACATCACCAGCAGATTAGGATATTTGCATGACGGTCAGAGCAATGGTCCTAGACCTTATATCATGGTGAAAAGTATAAAGGAAAATGGAAAATATTCATAGAACTTGACCAACACTGAGCAAATTTTCATGAAAAGATAGAACCTTTCTAAAAGAGGTAGTTTATTCAATGTATCTACCTCAAGCTTGTTGGAAAATTTGCACTGATATAGAAGGCAATGCATAGAACTGCTGCTGCCATCCAGGAGAAATAAAGTTAAAAGGAATAGGAAAAAGAAATCAATCTCCTTTATCACTCTCCAGCTGCACATCATGTTTCTGTATGCCATGCTTATATAGGCAAATCATTGTATTATCTTTCCTCCTGTGAATAGTCCCACTGAAGCATTTATGAAATGGAGAATGTATATGGCTCGTCAAAAGCTATGACCCCATGGATGAATCTGTATATCTCCCTGAAGAAGTCCCTGCTGTATCCTTCTGTATAGATCTGCTCCAGAACACACACATTCAGAGTCTGCCCTGTGATACCTGAAAGCTTTTCAATTTACACATAGAATTCAATCAGAGCCAAAGCAAATTTTTAAAATGGTTGTCATGTTCCTGACAGTTAAACCACAATCCTTTTCATGGTACTTGTAGATGGTCCACAAGCTTTACGGCACCAAACAGGCCACTGTGAAAGGGATGTCCAGGTGTTATCCAGATAATTAGCCACTACTGTAGCACCTGCCAGCTTTATACAAGATATGTTTACTTGTGAGAGCTGCCAGCAGCTCAGAGGGATGCTCTGGCAGAAAGATGGACCACTGCTTTTGGGAATGTCCTCCAAATCACCCTAGGAATTCTAACTAAAAGCTAGAATCTTCTTTCTAGTGCTGCTTTTTATGAAATTTCATCCCCTAAGTCATGCCTCAATTTGCAACTTCTTCACACTTTATCCCTAAACTTCACTTTGGATCTGAAAAACATCAAGTCCAGCACGAAGCTGATTGGAAAAGACTCAGGTTTGAATCCTGTCTCCCATTAGTACTGACATCAGTGGCAAGAACTGCTCCCTGCATGCAAAGTAACATGAGGTAGAACGGCACAACACATCTTCAATAATGTGCCAGGGTTGTGGACCCTTCCACCCAAACCTCAAATCTCATCAGCATCCTGTTGCATTTGCTGGTCCTCATCCAAGGTGTCTGAATTTTGCTGGCTCCCTCCTGCTCTTCAGCACAGAAGCAAAGTGCTATGGATGCAGTGGGGCACCATCTCATGGCTCGGCAGTGGCTGCCTCCTTCTCGGGGCTGCTCTCCTTAGTCCCCCTCCCTGCCTCTGTCCCTGCAGCACATGGGGATCACCATGGCACAGAGTGCTCCAAGAGGTGGTGCACCCTCCTGCTGCCTTGCTTGTTCTCCCAGACACTGGTCTTTGACATCTCTTTGCCCAGTAAATCACAACTATAAAAATATTTTTAGAGAGTAATTTTTACAACAGAAAGCATCCCATTTTATATCTGGTAGTGAATTATTACTTTCTTGTAAAGAAAAGCAAACTTCATGCATGGAAAAGAGACAACATCAGAGAAGCTGGGACAGCTTACAGCAGCTCAGGATTTTTCCCCATCTTCTCGTTGAGCCCCCAGATCTCTAGTCATTCAATTAACTGCCTTGGGATTTGAGGTTGGAGAGTTCTAGGAGGATGTCAGTCATCATTAGTATAATTATCAGATTTAGACATTATGCATTATTTATTCAAAATATTTATTCATTATTGTATCCCGTATGAACGTGAGTTACTTGAAACAATTCTATTTAGTATGGAAATATTAGTGAGAGAAATTCTGAAGTAGAAAAAACACACAAACAAGCAAACAAACTAACTTTGCCAAGCTTCTTCAAGGAATGAGAGAGAGAAAAGAAAGAGCAAAGAAAGTTTTAATAAGATGACTGATCCTAAAGCTGTCAGGTTGTACTTTTGCCAGTAAGCAAGCCTCTCCTGGGAGCACAGATGTTGATCTAATATATCTGGCCCATGATCTAATTTAATATGTTAGATCTCTTCTTGGTAGACAGTACATTTTCTTCTAGTTTTTTGGGAGAAAAAATGAGAAAAAAAATCATAGTTGGAAAAGATGTGTGCTCAGGATCTTTTAAATGAATAAGCTTAAATATCATGTAAACTGCTAAACTGGTGCAGCCTTGTCAAATCAAATAGCATTATTTAGATTTCTCTTTGTCAAACCCCGGTTTAGCATCAGTAGACTAGAAAGTGGTATCATGTTTTACAAAACCTCCATCTTACTTTTGCTAACAGTTGTTCTTATACATGATTTATTACTTTTATTATTAGCCTTATAAAGGTAGCAATGGACTGGGACACAGTGGTCCTATAAACTGCACAGGCATGGAGTGTAGCAGCAGATAGACAAGATACACTGTAACCAAGAAGTAAATCCTAGAATTATCAGGAACACAGCACTGTTCCTGCTGCTGAAATGGAGGCAAAAGAAAATAACTGCTTTGCTCAGCTGCATAGTCTCATCCATAGTGGAGTAAAAAATCCTTGGCCTGTTTCAGATTAAAACATGTGTTTAACAGATGTTAAATGGGGAGCTCTACTTCTTAAAATCTCTTGTAAGAGCTTGCAAAAAACAGAGAGGGCAAATGAGACTAAAGAAAGAGACAAAAGAAGGAGCAACTTGCCCAGAGTTGTACATCAATTTCCAAAGTAGTGGTGAAACATATTAAGGAAATTTTTTTCCAAATTCTTTAATGTTGAATATTTCCATTTGTTTTCATTCCATCTTCTTTAAAGAATAATTTCAGGCTGGTCTGAAAAGGCTCAGCACAAGTCCCATCTTTTAGCTGCTATTCTTGCACTCCATGTTTGAATAGCTCAGCTCTTCCACCTCTTCCTTTTTTCTTTTCCCTATGTTACACTTCAGTTTCAGTTATGAAATCCTTGACATGATTTTTCCATGCTGGTAGAAAGATTCAAATATCTTGTCACACATTAAGCCCACATTGGAAAGGGAAGAATAGAAAAGAAAAGAAGAAAAAAACCTCAAACCCTAACTCACTTGAATGGCTGAGAAATGTTTCTTTGAGATGAAAGTGCTATTGTATGGCAGAAAGCACAACAATGCAGAACAGAAACAACAATTTTTTTTACATTAACAAGGGGCAGGAAAGTCTACGGACAAAGCTGAGGAATACAGACAATTTGCTGGTGGAAAGCTAGTGTAGAGTTGTGCTGAAGAGCTATGTGAAGTAATGAGCAGGAACTAATTTACAGCACCCACCAAGCTGTTAAACAAGGCTACACAGCCCTTAGCACCAGTTCCCTGCCTCCTATATACATACCTATAGGCAGAGTACAATATTGTCACTTCAAAAGAACAGATCAGAAGAAATTTGCAATTGTTCAGGATTATGTTCTTAAAATAATATAATCTGAAATTACAGATTGCACCATGTTCCAGATAGAAAAAACACGATGACCTATTTTCTGTACTTTTAAGCGATTGGTAGCAAGACCTAACAGAATGGCATAAAAAGTGATGTAAATATGAGACCAATTTCATCAGTTATTCAGTGGCATAAAAGATATGTTTCTAATTAAAATACAGATAACGAGGTCATGTATTTTGAGACTTATGTCATGAAAATTAGATTTGCAAGATTTTTAGATGCACAATGGATCTCTCTACATAAAACCTTCTCAGTTTACTGAAGCTGCTAAGTCTGCAAAACCACAGTAATATTTCATCCACTGTGTTTTAATTCTGCTGAAAATCCTATTCAATTCTCTCTTAAGATTCTGAGACTCCCCTATGTGAATCTGTCAGCACTGAAAAGAATTGTTATTCAAAAGGAAAAAACTGCATGTCTCTCTGATAAATATCAGAAAACACCCTTGGTGACAATGATGCACTTCATATACTTAAGCTTATTTATTACATGAATGCATTCAAAAACCTACACATCATAAAACAAAACATGGCAACCACCTATTGATATTGGCCTAGCTGGGCCATTCTTCCACCACTTGGATCCAATGCTCTGTAAGATGTAATTTTCAAACACCCACAGCAGTCCATCCCTCAAAATTCAAGTCCTTGCAGTGTGTAAGTTCTGCCCATGTGACTCTGCACTTCTCACCTTCCTGAAATTTAGATTTCATCTGTCAGCTGAATGGCAAACTTCTCATTGAAATGTCATTTCACACATTGCTAGGTTTCCTTTTCATTGCCACCTTCTCCCTTTCACTAAGAGAGCTGTTCTGAATCTGGAAAGTCCTTTTCTATATGACAGAAGGGAAACAAGACTTAGCTGAGAGTACATTTCATCAGCTGCAGAAGGGACTTTCAGGCAGACAAATGCTGGATACTACCTGATACTCAGATTGTTCCTCTGAACACAATGTAGGAACTTGCATCTACTCTCACATTTTCAAGGGCTGCAGGGGACTTACACACAAGCTTGAGCTCCTCAACAAGCTTGGACTCATCCAGACCTTATACTCTTGGGAAACTGCTGTACCAAAGCAAAAATGCATCCCATTTGTGTCAAAATAAGTATCTAGTCAGAAAGTTACCGAGCAAAAATCAGATTGGTAAGAAAGCCTGAGATAATCCCATGTAGAATCTTCTAAATCTTAGGTATTCTTAAATATACCTCTGTTTTTACTAATTACAGAAGGAATTCGTGGCACACAGGTTCTTAACCCTGTCTTAAACACGTAAGTTTAGGGTGGATTAGTCTTAGCTTGAGGAGCCTAGCTTTGCTGAGCAGGTGTTTTATTGGGTCAATGAGGTCTGGGGTTTACCAGATCAAACTCAAATCAATTTGGTAGGGTTTTTTTGTGTTAATGGTACTATGGTTGAAATATCCATAAACTGGAGTCTATTGGCATTTCCAATGCCCTTGGAGGTCTGACACTTCAAACAACATTGCCAACCGTGCTGCACAAATGGAAACACTCTTTTAAAACTGCACTTGGAGACCTGGTTGGATCTCCTAGATGCTTATATTTAGACACCTTCGTCATGATCAGACTGTGCATAGAATCAGTCTGTCACAATCCTCTTTATCTGATCATATTGCAGCATCTCTGATCTGAGTGTGACTTTGCAAAATTCTTTTGTGCTCAGTACCTAAAATCTAGCCACATGCTGGCAGGACACCTGGCTGGAATCAGTACAGCATTAGTATTCCCCAGGGCTTCCAGGGCTCTTTAAGCAAACCTTTAGCCCTACACAAAACCTTATCTTGCCTGAAGAGCCCTGTGTTGTGAGCATGGTAAGAACTAACATGGTAAGAAGCAGTGTCTTGGCTTCTGGGACAGAGAAGCCACAAGCAGGTCAGTGGCTCAGCTCAGGCAGCACAAAACTGAAGTGCCCAGGCAACCTAGATCTGTGCCTGAGCTAAAAATCAGCACACCCAGTTAAAGTGCACTGGGATCTGTACTCTTTCATATCCAACTAGCTCAGGTACTTCTGTCTTGCTGAGGTAGATGAAATTACGAGTTAGAAATTAAATCCTGATTCCTCTGTTGTATTCTTTATGTAATGATTCTATAGAGGCAAAATAAATATGTAAACTCCAGGCTTTGTGCTTCCTCAAGAACACCATGGTTTCTTTGCTATGAATAGTAATTAACCAAGGGAATGTTTACTAAGAGCTGCAGTGTTACTAGGCATGCTAAAGTTAAGACAGCTTTACATGATTTTTGTTTAAACTCATGGTTAAGCTTAAACATAAATTCAATCAGGGAAATCCCACAGGAGCAGGAAACACTAACTGATCAGCACTGTCTCTTTGTAGATTTACAAAGTTATGGAATTCTGTGGCTTTGGATCATTCTCAAATGACTTGCCCAAGGCCACACAGGGATACGTAGCAGACAGGCAGGCAACATCCCCAGACTCAGTACAGTGTTGGTTCTTCCCAGGCCCTAATACTGGGCTGCTCCAAGAGCAAGACGGAGGGTTGCTATCCGTCTTGATGGAAAAAGTCATCATGGAAGATGCTAAAAGATGATGTACATGAATGCATCTTCAACCAGGATATCAATAGGACTCATACACATTGAAGATGTTCCCCGGGCTATATGTATTAATTAAAAAATAAAATAAAATTTAAAAATACTGTTTTCAAACTCCAACACTTTGAACCAAGCATCTTCTGAAAGTAATTGAAATAGAAGAGATGAAAAAGAAACACCATAATACTGGCATTAAAATACTTTTCCTTGATAAACAATTTCTTATTTGCCCCATAGAAGAAAAATCTAGAAATATAATTCTTTTCCTGATGGGTGGAAAGACCACTGAATATTACGTAAAGCAATGCTACAGGTTAAAGACTGAAGTTATTTGTGTCAAAAGTGCTCTAAACTCATGCTGTTGCTGAATTGAAAACCAAAACAAGTTTTAAAAGTACACCTTCCCCCTGTGGAGATTTGGTTTGTTCCAGGTCAGGGAGCAAAGGCATTATGAAGCCAGAAAACCCAGACCAAGCAAAACAAGAGGTTAAGGAAAACAGGAAAAAAACACATGCAAAGTTAGGGTCTCAATGCCCTCTGACCTGTGTAAATCTTGTGTTCAGTAAACACAGAAAATACCTAGAAGGAAACTGTAATTTGTATACCGAGATAAGGTGCCCAGAGTACTGTCTACAAGCAGAACATTCAAATTCTTGCAGTCCCCCAAAAATAATAGGTAACTTTTCATAAAAATATAACATGTTGCAAAATGCTCTATTTAGGAGTTTTCTCATTCTGGTTTTCCATGGTCCTTCTGCTTAGCTTCATCCACAGGCAATCGGAACATTTTTTGTTTCCAGTTGTCACTGAGAAGCTGCACCATTTTGTGACAGAGAAGGGTCTCTAATTTAATCCTCCTTAAAATTCCTTAAGCCAGGCTTTAAGTATAAAGCGAGGAAAAAAGTTTTATGTTGGGCCTTAGCTATGAGTGAAGTAAATTCCCTCCTTTAAACACTGTGCTACAAAATAAACCTGGCAGCAAATGGCAGCTTGCTAGTTTCACACCCTTGCTCCTTCCATGAGTTCCTGGTTTCCTGCCCTGCTCTTTCCCACTCAGAGGGATCTTTTTGGAAAGAGAGTCAGCCTCTAGTCTTTGAGTGCAGTAATGTAGCAGTCACTATGACAGAAATGATAAAATCTCACAGCAGAGGTATAGGAATCTTTATAGCTGCTGCTGAAAGCCCCATGAGGAAAAGGACCAACTCAGTCACTGTCCAAAATGGAATTCCAAAATAGCTACATTTGACAAGATCTTCCTGGTTACAGGCTGCAGGTCTCAGTCTAATCTTTCTACTGGTTATTTATTGATAATATGGATTAACGTCACCTATAATGTAGAAGAATCTTTAACATCATGTACCCAGACTTTGCAGCATGGAGGCACACAACACAGTATCTACACACAGTAGCATCTTCCCAGGCAGAAAAAAGCAACGGCCCTTCCTAACTTTTCCTTTCAATGTTGATGCTTTTGAGCAGGATGTCTGCTCATAAAAAAGATAGGAATGAAGAGGGGCTATGGAGCCCTTTTTGCGCCTCCTGCAGTAGAGGAGTACAAGAAGTGAAACGTGAAGGAAAGATGTGCCACTGGGATAAGTTGATTAAGGACTGACTAGTTTGAGTGTTTGCTGCTAGAATAAGATATTTTCAAGCTTGGAAACAGCATTGATTAACATTCTGTGCAGCTCCTGCTGCCAGGGAGAAAGGCAGATAATCTCACCTTGAGCCTCTGAGTATTGTTGCTTTTCTGATTATTCTTCCACAGGGTGAGGAGGAAGTGGTAACATCACAATGCTGTTAGAAGATTTTCAGTCCAATTAATAGGCAAATCATCAGCTAGGTATTTCTTCAGCCTTAACAACCACAACCACACACAATACATTTATTTGCTGCTTTTAAGCATAAGAAAACCCCAATCAAATGAAACTATTCATTATAGTTTGCTATACAGTGGTTTTTATATATATATATTTGTTACAGGTGAATATTTTGTATTGACTTATCAACCTGCTATTTGAGGAGATGACAGGAGAGCAAGAATCATAATCCAATCTTATTCCTGCTCCCAGGAAATGAAGCTAAGAGTGAGAATTTGACATTGATACTACCTGGTACCAAGCATCATTGAATGATGTCTTTGTGCATTTCCTTCCCACCTTTACAGAAGAGAAGGGCCCAGTCTACCAGACATAATGGAATAGAAAATCAGTAATCTAAAATGTAGGTATCTCAACCACGTTAGTCACACCAGCTACTACTAGAACCAACAGAAAAAGATTATCTTCTGAAAAAACCTGAGAGAGATATCTGAAACTGGATGGATTTATCACCCTCTCCACCATGTGCAAAGGGAGCTTTGACAAGAGGGTCAGATTAGACATGAATCTGTTAGATAGCCAGGGTCAGGGAAATTAATGCTTGCCTGCTCACTCTTCATGGACATGGACTCTCATTAGGTGCACCCATTACACTTACAGTAGCGGAGGTCAGTCTTTACTGCTGCACAGACAGCAATCATCAGTAATATTAATCAGGAACATCCCTAATCCCCTGTTTTAGGGCAACTGTGAAAAACAAACTGCAATATAACCAGCACCACTTCACCTGTCTCTGAAACACACTGGCTTTTGCAGAGAAACTCAGCAGCCATTTAACTCTTTGTAGGAACTGCTGGTGAAACGTGAGCAAGTCACAAGTTTTCACTTGCCTAAGACTGAAATGGAAAGAGATCTGGAGTGAACAACAAAAGAGGAAGGTGGCTTAAACCAAGAACTCACCTTGAAAGTTATCTGAGCACCTCCTTTTATTTTGTCAAAAATGGTTGGGAGTGAGATTTGCCACTGCAATGAGAGCAGGTAAAACAGGAGCATAATTACACGTGGTTGTTTTCTGTAATACTTATTAGACCTTCCATGCATAGCAAACGAAGGCTGAGATGTTTATAAATAATTTTTGTTCTATTAATTCACGAGGCTACTCTTGAGGAATAGAGGGCTTGTATTTATGTATTCTTTGTGTGTTAAAGAACTGTCAAGCTATGGGTGAGGGCAAAAGAGGCAGGTCAAAAACAGAAATGGCAAGCTAAGCTCCAGAAATCCCTCACATCTATAGCATTATGCTTCTTTCCACTTTCAGGCAGGAAAAAGATGCTCAGAACCCCTTGCTGAAGCTTGCATCATGCTCCTGGCCTGAGCCCAGAAACATGGCCAGACTGCAAAGTATACTGAGCATGAACCTAAGAGCAGACCATATGAATCACCACTTCTTTAGACCTTAAGGATTCCCTTTTCCTTTTCCTTTCTCCTTTCCTTTCCTTCTCCTTTCCTTCTCCTTTCCTCTCCCCTCTCCAGCCATCATCATACAGTATTTCACAGAGTACCAGCTGGGGAACATGAGCAGCAGCTGTTCAGCTTGGTAAAATGGAAAATGACAACCCTGCTTATGCAAAGCTCAAATACAGGAATACCAGCTTGCCCTGGCAGTGGGACTTCTAAACGTCCAATATAGAAAAAAAAAAAACAAATGAAAAACCCCAAAACAAACAAAAAACCAAACAAAAAAAATCCCCAAAATCCTACAAGTGACTGAAAGTGTGAGTATATATATGATTTGGGACTCAAAGCAAGGACACCCACAAGTCACTTTGTCCAACCACTTGCCATGGCTACTTTGAGCTTTGTCATCCAAAATCTGTTCAACATGTTAGGGACATATTTCAGCAGCTCCCAGACTGGCTGTGAATGTTTCCAACAAAGGCAGAATGTTTCCAATAAATCATTCTGCTGGGAATCAAAACCAGTTGGGAATGAATCATGCCTCAGGGCCTGATGGGTCTTCCTTAAGCGTGGGGTTTCACTGGGAGTGAAGACAGTCTGAAAGCCATACGGAAACTGTAGCCACCTCCTGCACCCAGAGTGAACTTGAAACTCCTGTCAGTTCTTTCCCTAGGTTAATATTGAAGCAAGGATACCAATGTAATTGGATCCCATGTCCCTGGGACTCATCTTATGCAAGATATACCTTGAGGATGAGCACTGATCGATTACATAAGGTAAACAAAAAAAAAAAAAAAGAACTGAAGTGCACTAGTAGCTTGCAGCCAGCAAATCTGGCATCAGGTTATGGCCTTTAGTAACATTCTGCATTTCAGAAAGCTTCTAAAGTGCTCATCAATTGCCCTACAACAAGTGAAGCTTCTTGCCTACCTGCTTGTTATATTTGTCAATCATGAGTGAAAACTGATGTGAGAAAGTAATCTGACAATGCAGTTATATTCAATAGTGGTGATAAAGATGAACTTTCAGACTTAAAGTACTTCCGGGGTAATGCTGATTACAGCTTAAAAAAAAAAAAAAAAAAAAAAAAAAAAAAAAAAAAAAAAAAAAAAAAGAGAGAGAGACAAACCAGACAAAATAGAAAGAAACTAATATTAAAATGTGAACTTTCAACAAGTTCTAAAGTAGCTGAAGTAAGTCTGCTATCACACAGGATTTTTTCATAAACTTGCAGGGAGAGAGGAAGGTGGAGAAATTTAAGCAAAGGGTGTAATTTTCCATTTTCTATGCTCTCTTGACTTGTATTTGTATTCCTAGAAAAACAAGTTGGCTATGCAGCAACATGAAAAATTCTGTGTTCAGAAAGCTGAGCCATGCAGGTGCATTATTAAATCTATCACAGTAAGAAAACTGCACCTTAGTGGGAAGGGATTTTTAGTAAAAAACTGGCCAGGCCAGGAAAAGAATAACTTCACACAGGCCCTTCCTTATGTTTATTCATACCTGATACACTTTGAACAACTTGATTCCACAGGAGAGAGAGACAAGTAGAAAAGATGTGCATATTATAAAATGTTATTTTACCTGTCCATCTGGTAACACAGTATCTTTTTTTCAGCAGCTATACCTAATGCCATCTGAACAAACGCATGACAACTCTAGCTGGATACAGACTCAACAAACTTCCTTAAAATTAGAGAAGTCATTAATGATTTAAACCTAGGAGTATATTTCCCAATAAAATTCTTCCCTTACTTTGTAAGGAGGGAAGAATAGTGGTGGAGTAGTAGAAACATGGTTGTGGAGAAGTAAGAAGTTCACCAAGAGAGCCCAAGCCCCCCGGAGATGCTGACCACCAGACAGATGGTACACACTCACACTTCAGCCTGCTCCATAGAAAGTCTGGCCAGGGCTGCAACTGTGATCAGACAAGGAAAATGCTGAGCATGATGTGTGTGTATCACCTCCTGACAGCTGGGCTGGCCTCCTCACTTCAGATTCCTCAAATCCAAAATAATGCATACTTCCAGTCATCAGACTTCCTGTGCTATGAGAAGAGATCTTAATCCTTCTGTTCCTTTCAATAAACCTGCACATATGGCCTCTGCTTTAGAGTCTGGGAGTGCTCTGGTTACTGCAGTTATCTCCCTGGGACTTGCACTGCCTCGCTCAGAGCCCATCACAGCACTTCTCTTCAGGGTGGTGCAGGGTTTGCACTGACCCATCCTTATGAGTCTTCACAGTTCCACGCAATTAGGACTGGGACTAAATTAAATTGCTACATAAAATTTATAGAGAAATTTCTTTTTCCCCTCTTTCCCAAGAGACAGGTATGCTTAAAACAGTGGCTAGAAATTGTTTCAGATACAGATAGACCACAGATTTGACTGTATTTCCAGCACCAGCAATGGGTTTCAGGGTTGGGTTTTTTTTCCCCTAATTGGTTATCATACAGTCACCATACATTGGTTTCCTGAGCTTTCTATCTGGAGAGGAAAAAAAATAGGATAGAAACTTTAATCTGAAAAAAAATCTTAAATAATGGGTTTGTGGGAACTGACACAATACACTTAATTTATATTATTGGATATGTGTCCCCAGAAATCTTGCACAAACCATTTTAAATACATACACATAAATAAGTAAAATTTTTTTTACCTAAGGGCAAAGCTTTCATTTACCTAAATCAATGCCTATTGATTTATGACTGATATTTGTGTCTTTATGTATTACATCAGCTTGGATGGATCCCTTGGCTTTTCCTAGGCTCACTGGTTCTTCTTGGAAGGTAATATAGTTTGCTCAAATATGTGTTGAAAGCAACAGCAATGCTGCTCAAACATGCATTGTCCTTTGCTGTTCCTACTCAGCATGTGAAACAATACCTCTCTTTTAGATGCTGATGTAATTGAAATCATTTATCCACCAGTTCAGAAACACTGGCTTGGATGGAAGGACAGACCCATACGGCAAATCCAAGCAGTTCTGAACCCAGACAAAGGTTCGGCCTTGGATTTCATTGAAAGGTTGGCAAAATGTCAGCCTGTCACATTTTATTAATATTAATAATAATACCTCACACTTCTGAACGCAAATACCATCTGCATATCCTAAAGTGCTCAGCAATCATGGGCACCCCAGCCCTACAAAGACAATGCTTTTCTTCAGAGACAGGGAGAAACTGAGGCAGGAGTAGCAGAAAGAATGGAAGAGGACTCTAGACAGTGTTTGGAGATTCATCAGAAGTGAGAGCAGACGTGAGAAAAGGGCAACCTTAGAGAGGAGTAATCAAGTCAGGTGTGATGGGAGAAGGCTGTCCTGTTGTTTTGGTGTGTTTTATTTTAAATCAGATCCAGATCTGGTATAAACCAGTGCTAAATTTAATGGTACTACTGTGATATACACAGGCCATCCCAGTTGCCCAGGAACATCAGCAGAGATGGGTGACAGATTGGTGGAGTGGGCTTTTTGATCTGCTTCATAGTTCCCAAATGCTGCAGATGTCCTTTGCTTAAAAAAGAAGGCACAACCAAAAACAAATACAGCAATAACTTTCACTAACTTGACTCTAATTGAACTGTCGTCTGTGTAACAATTCTAGAGAAATGGTGATTCCTGCAATCAGCTGAAAGGAAAGAGGCTGCAGGAAAAATAAGCCAGAGAAACAGATAAGAAGATTTTATTCAGCTTTATTTGACAAGTTTTATTACACTGAGAAAACATAACCTATCTAATCTCTTTGCAGCTGTTGCAGCCCTTCAGCCTTTATTACTTAAATTCTATTAGATACAAAATTGTTTCTATTTGTCAGTGGTGTGATATCTTCTTTTATTATTATTATTATTATCATCATCAGAGTCTTGCAAGTATGGCCATGACCATAATTTCTGGTCCATTCTTCTTACCAATAGTTAAGGTTACCCTGTGATATTCACCTGTTTAAATGGCCTACTTTTTCAAAAGTCCTGGAGAGTTGTGTGTGGTGTTAGGATATACACAGTGACACTAAAATAAAGCTCAGCAAATAATGAAAACCTCAGCAAACAAAGTAGTACAGCTAATTATTTCTATTATAGGTGCTGCAGTTCCAGTAATACTGGGTTCAGCTGTATGCTTACTCATATGAAGACCTTGAAGCAGAGCCAGTTTTTTCTATTTGTCACTTGTAAAACTTTAATTCTTCATTTTTCCCAGAAAGATGAAGGACTGGATTTCCATCAGGAATTCCCATTATTGCAAAATAATAATGCTGCTGTACTGCCTCTTTCTCTTCTTGTCCCTAGGATAACCCTTCCTGTGGTTCATTAGACCCACACTTAGCAGGATGAAAGAGACCTCCCCATCCCGATGTCCCCACGGAAGCGAAGTCTGGTGGCTCACAGCCAGCCATGACAATACAACACCTGACTGCTCTTCCCATGAGGTATGCACACCTCATTTCTATAAGGACAACATTTCATTTTTGAGACAAAAGATTTTACTTTCTGGGAAAGTGATTTTTTTTTTTTAGCCTCACAGTCAATGAAAATTGTAACACAGCAACATTTGAACCTGGCTTTAGCAAATGGGTTTTGACCAGATGTTCTTGCAGCATCAGCAGGTTAGGGTAAAAAGAGGTAGGAAAAATAATAAGGCAAAGGTGTCTTGCCCACAAACCTCCAGCAGAGTAGAATATTAGCATTCCCCAGATGCCTGCTCTTGCCTGCCCTGGGAGCATCATACTCATACCATTAAAAAGGGCACTTTCATGCTGAAGAAAATTAGTATTTGAGACTCCCAGTGCCATAAAAGTTTAACAAATGAGTAAGACACTGATTCTAGTTGCATAACAATAAGGAGAGGGAGTTATTTTCGCTTTTGCCTATAGTTTTTTATTGTTATTGTAATCTCTCTTTCTCTCTTTTTATTAGTTTAATTTTCTTTTGTGTAATTTTGTTTTTATGGAGCAGATTTGTCCCTGCTGTATCACTGGTAGAATTTCAGGAGAGACAAAGACATCCCATTGTGTCTTCAGGAAATAAAGAAAACATTGATACCTTTCTCAAAGTTTTCATATTTAGATAATATTGTCATTTTTTCTGTAGCTTCTTTTTATTGAGCATAACAGTCATGACCAGGAAGTGGCTCATGGACAGTTCATGATCTGCTTGCTTATCAAATGTGCTGGTTTTTTGACTGCTTATTTTAGCATGTTGAAATGTGAAAGGCATTAATTTTGGACAGCAATATGTATGGAAAGGAAGTGAAAAGTTCAGGAACTGGAGCAGGAATAAGACATTGCAGAGCAGCTGATCTCTGGTAGTGCCCATGGGAGACAAAAGTTTCTGTCTCTTGTAGCTTTCCTACTGCCTGTTGTACAGCATCTTGCAAGGAACTCTGATGAGCCAGTGACCAGCTGGAAAGCTGGGCAGCCCTCCAAGGTGGGCAGCAGAGAAATGGGAATCTGGAGGAGATCACAGACATTAGGCTGAATACATTCAAAAGCAATAATATCTTCCAGGAAGATTAAAAAAAACACAGAGGCAAGGGTAGTTAGGGGTATGTTTTGGAGGGGTGAAGGTGTGTCACAGAAGAATGAGAAAATGAGAAAGAAACATGCAGTGACAGCCCTGAATTGGGAAGATGTGGGCATATAGTGGGTGAGTTAAAATTTCAGGGTGTCATTTTTCAGCAATGTAGGATGTGAGAGTGAAGTGTGGGGTAGATCTCAGCCAAGTGAAGACTTCCTTAAATGATGGGTTGTGCAGTCTGGCCCTCCAAGAAACTGAGATTTTTTTATTTGAAAGCATCTAGGTAAATGCATGACAAGTATGTCTCGTATCTCATGACTCATTATTTAAGCATGTCTTTCAGTGACCTATTGGACCAATAGGCTGTATCTCTGACAGCCACCAATGATTTAGCTTTGGAGAGAGGAAGTCCAAGGACTGATGACAGAAATGTATCAGACACAACCAGAGCTGAACTGTTGAAGGAGGCAGATATCTTCAGTGCCTGTAGGCCAGGTATAACAAAAAAAAACTTGGGCATCTAAACCAGGACTTTCTACATTTCTAAGTCTTACGCTATAAACTAGTTAGCTATTTAGTTTAGCAGCATCTGATCTCACTAAGCATTTTTGATCCAAAAATTCCCATGACAGGTTTTTAACAAGCCATGACCATGGAGGATGTTTGTGTGGTCTCCATTCTGTGTGCAAGAAAAGCAAAGGGAACCTGTTCAAGGATACCTTTCAGAGATTTGCAAGTAAACTTCACCAGACCCTGTTTCACAGAGTGCCTTTTAAGATCTTTCAGGTCAGAGACTGGATACCCCGTAAGTACAAGGTAAGCACCAACTTTACCACAAAGCCATCTCCTACAGCAAGAAGTCAGACCCCTGCACCTGGAGTGTGTCCTACCACAGCTCTGAGGGAAGGAAAGTCATCTAGCATCCTGGGACAAATTCAACAGGACAGGAGAGCAAAGCAACAGCGTACTGAAGGAAAAGCACAATTCTGTAACACAGTAGTCAGAATACATGTAGGAGGGGATATCAATTCAACACAGTCACTCAGGCATTTAAAAAATTGTTTCTGTTAATTTATATCTCTTTTATAAATCAAGTAAAATTCTATGTGAAGTGTTTTCAGTTTCCAGACTAGTGAGTCATGCTCTTGCTCTCCAGCCACTGGCAACAGGGCTGCTTGGCGTTGGGCTGGTGCCTTTTCTGCTTAGAGCCACCAGCAAGTGAAGTCAAACAAATGTAACCCTCCCAAAATGACAGTGCTCATTATGGGTGGTTGCTACAATCAGTGTGGAGTGTTGAGACCTGAAGCCATTAAATCAGTATAAAAAGCAGACAGACTTTCTTCTGCAAGAACTTTCAATGACTCGTTGTTGCTCTTTTTTTCTGCTTGGGTGCACAGACTAAAACTAGTTTCCAATTAATAAGTGATGAGCTTTTATTAGATCCTTCAACACTGCAATCATGCTTTTGAGCACACCTGAAATTTAATCATATAAATAGCTCTACTCTCTAACGGTGAGTTTTGCAATAAAATGATGTCACAATCTAGGCCATACAAAGAAGAAAATATCCAAGAGTCGTCTTGAGATTACAAAGAAATATAGCAAGATTTTTCTGCCAGTGTTGTATAAAATGATAGAAAAATAATTCCAAGTATTATTTTTAGTATTATAAAAAAACCTACATTTTTGCCTTTATGTTTGATACATTATGCTCAGAAGAAGTGTGTAATTCAGATTTACAGAGTCCTGGAAAATAGAGTGAACAATGCTCCAAGGATGTGACACAGTGTCAGCTATCTGTAACTGGGACATTAAATAATTATAGAGTTCTTAGCACAGACAAAAACTGTAGTCCAAACATTAACCAACAAATCTGCATAACTCCTCTGAGACAGAAACTGTATTCCCACTTTGCAGATGGAAAGCTAAACAGACAAAATCTGTTTTGTCCTCTAATAAGTATGACCAAATGAATATGTTGTCAATCATTCATTCCAGCTTCCTTACACAACACATAATACAAGAATTAGAAATGGTTTATGCTAAAAGAACAAAACAAAAAAAAACCCCCCTCAAACTAAAAATCTTCATTTCTGAACAAAAAAACTTCTTTTATTCTTAGCTCTGGATTTAGGCTAGAAAAATCTGCATGAAAGGAATGAAGGTTATCAAAGATGTTATTATGCCCTCAGAATGATGATGTGACTTGACAGAAACTGGAGTGCTCCTTCTGAGATGAACCAAATTTACTCCATCAAAATAACCTAATTAATTTAGGAAGACTTAATAGCAAATAATTTTGCTCATCTCTGGAGGATTTGCAAAACTAACAGGTGAGATTTAATTATACAGAATCGAGTTATTCAGGGAAGGACCAGAGCCATCTCCATCTTGGGTAACTTACTCTGTTCACAAAGTATTTCTGAGCACTGGTTCCCACTAAAGCTCCATCTAACACTAAGCATATTTATATAGAGACTGTATATATAATGAGTAATTTCTGTATCAGTATGAGTTCTGAATTCTGAAGAACTTTTTAAAACTATGTTATATGCAGCAGAGAATACTTCACCTTTCCTCTGTGTTATGGGAGTGTACTGAAGACAGGCATAAACCTATGCTACACACAACACATCCAGTAAGCAATAGAATGGCTTATAATCATTACTTAATAATTTTAGGAAAAAGAAAAAAATAATAAAGCTGTAGAGTAGGAGAAGAAAAGTTAAAAGAGAGATTCTAGAAAATCACTGGTCTGGGATCCAGATTTGGGCCATCCAATGGGGGAAAGTTGGTGTCAATGAAAGTCCTGAAGTGCACCAATGTAGCCCCTCATTTTATGGGCCTGTTTGGCTTAGTCAGCGTGGTAGAAACACATCAGATCGAACCACCAGAGTGGATCTCTACCCACTTCACTCCCCAGTCCTTATGTCTATGGTATGAAAGCCCTCGGCAGAACTTTATCGCTGTCTTCTACCTCTGCAGCAATCCTTTGGAAATACTAATGAGGATTTATTCGGGGGTTTGAAAAGGTGACTTGGCACAGCTCCCTTTGGACCAGTCCAAAAGGGACTGGTGGAGGGACTACAGTGATTCCTTCATCCTGTCCCTTAAAAGTTCATTTTCAGCCAGAGCAGCTCCATTGTCTGACTACTAAGAAACCTACACCAGCCTTAGTTGTGGCAAAAAGAGGATGAAGAAATGAAAAGCCTGGGATGAAAGGAGAAGCAGCAACTCCCTTTTCAGGAACAGCTTAGATTTTAACTGTGTTAAATCCAGTGTAAAACAACAGCTATTGTATCTGCCTGCCAAATAAACACAATTCTTGCAAAGGCAGCAGGTAAATAAAAATGGTCAACAGTAAAATCAGCTCAGTGATGGCTAAGAAAACTATACCTCTCAGCTCTATAATTCAGTCTTAATGAGCAGTCTCTTTCTGAAGCAACTGGATATTAGATGATACTTGATTAGTCACCGATTAATCAACAACATGGGCAGTTTCACTAATTTTTCAGCCAAAAGGGGCTGTGGATCTGTTACCACAAACACACATGGTAATGTTATGCACTGATTCAGAAAAGGCGGTGAGCTCAATAGGGAAGAGATTTGGCTAAGACTCAAAACAATTCTTTTGTGGTTTAGGAATTTGCCAAACAAGAGAGGACTTTCTGGAAAGCCACTGTGCTGATTAATCTTTATTATTTAAATGGAAGCCAAGGGCTTTGTTATCACCCATACTGACAGTCACGCCCCTCTAGTTTTGTCCATGTTACACATATATGCTCATGTATACATACATATATGTATACATGTATATATGTATGTATATACATGTATGTATCCATGTATGTGTACCTCTATATAATACATACTATATACTTAACTTGTCCTTTTTTACTTTATTTTTTTTTTTTACTTTTTTTCCCATTTAATTTTCTAATCTTTTTTTTTTTTTTTCCCCTCACAGAAAACCTGGCTTTCTATATTTGTGAGACTCCTCTGTGTCAAAGTGGACACCTGAATTTAGCCAACTGCCTAAAATACTGTGCACTTAATTAAACTCTTCAACTGAGCCAAGTTTCATCAACATGCCCACAAGGGATTTCAGCACTGGGAATGGTGGAATAAATTACTGATGCTTTAACTTTTATATCTGGTACACTAGCTGTAGAAAAACAACAAGGAAAAATGTAACAGACTCAATTTATTCTCTCCTTTTTCAGTGCTGAGAACCAAGCTGTCTTGTACTTCCATTTCACCTACTGAACCTGTTTTTGTTTTTACATTTCTGATCCTTGATATGGCACCTAATGGAAGCCTTTAGACGTTTGTCTTCCTAACTCCCTTAATAGGAGGAAGACGGGCTCAGAGGGACTAAAGGCTTTTGAAAGCCAAGCTGGGAGCATAAAGCATTATTCCTATCTGCTTTTTGTCCCTATTTATCACCCCTGGACACTGTAAAGGAGTGGGGGCTTATGGGTTGGACACCAAAATCAGAAAATAACATGTTAAGTTAAGCCACCCTTGAAGCTGGGCTTTCATGACAAAATTAGGCTTTCAAATGTGATGGGCACGTTCTTCCTGCTGCATCCAACAATGGAGATGGGAAGGCAGGGGGGGGACTGAGCACAGGAAGGTCCATGCTGCACCAGTTTGCTTCAGTGCACAAAAAACAGAGCTTCAAGGGCCACTTTTTATTTGTTTTGGGGTTTTTTTTGTTTTTAAAATTTATTTATTATTATTAGCAAGATTGTCCAGCTTTATGCAAAGACAAGAGTACATTTTTAAGTCTAATCTGACTTTGCACTTCTTTGGAAAGCCTTTTGTTGCTGCCTTGACTTGGTTTTCAAGCACACCGAGACTGCATGAAAATTTGGTGTGTATTAGATCCTGAAATGTGCAATGTTCACTGAAAATACCGTCTCCAAGTTTGAATCACGTGAACCTATTATTTCTTATATAATACAGTACAGTACAGGATTTTCCACTTACACACTAGTAATGTTTTCTTTATTATTCTCCCAGAAAATTTTGCTGTTTTCTTGGAGAAAAATCTAGTTTTTATGACAAAATCTTGATTTCTGGCTGAAGGCAGATTCTTAACTTTGCAACATGAACATGGTAATAAAATTTCAATCACTTTTCATGGAGTATTCCTTTCTGAGGGAATTTTCACAAGCATATTTTATTGATACAAGATGATACAAAGTAGTAAATGCGAGCAACTGAATTATGTTGCTGCTCAATAAGCTATCTCCAAAACCTGCAATACAAACCAAGTTAATTTGTTTTATTTATTTCATATTAAACCATCTGCAGCATACTTTTGAGATGTGAGCAGCTGAACCTGTGGGGCTAGCAGTAAGTAGTGACTGTCAAACTGAAGTCTGCATCTCTTCTTTACTCTTTTCAATGATGCCCTGTGATAGAATGAGGGGCAAAGGATACAAAATGAAGTAGAGGAGGTTCCACCTCAATATGAGGAAAAACTTCTTAACTGTAAGGGTGACAGTGCACTGGAACAGGGCTGCCCAGAGAGGCTGTGGAGGTCCCTTATCTAGAGACTTTCAAGACCTATCTGGATGAGTTTCTGCATCACCTTCCTTAGGTGATCCTGCCCTAGCAAGTGGGTTGAACTGCACTTCCAGAGGTCTCTTCCAGCCCGTACCATTCTAAAATCCTATGATTCCATACACACAGACACACACATGCAGTTAAGAAACTTTTCCTCGTAGAAGAAAACAAATGGTAAGCTAAGAAGTGTACATGCTAGCAAGCTAGAAGAGAAACCCATGACATGAACTATGTGGTGAACACACTGTCAGAGAGTAAAAAATATTTCTTACAGTATGAGAAGCAATTATGGAGAGAGAATTGAAACTTGTAGGGTACCAACTGATCTTTGCTCATGGTAAATAGAAGGCTGGCAGCAATGTATTTTCCTCCAAGATAACCAGTTCAGCAAAATAGCAATGTTTGGAGAGGGATTTGTATTCCCTGAAGCACAGGCACCTATCTGACCCTGGAACTCAAGGGCAAATATTCAAACTGGGGACAGAGCCTCCTGGACATAACATATGAAGGAGCCCATCACCTTTACAGAAATTTCACTGACAAGTTCACTACCCAGCAGAAAGCATGTGCTTCTTATCTTGCACAATATGGTATTTTAACAACAAGATTATTATCAGCTTCCTCTCTGTAAGGCAAAAGCATTATTATATATGTTTAACATTTCAGGAGGAACTGGTGTAATCAGACAATGACTGTTCAGATTTCAGCTTTTTCTCTCCCAAGGTTTTCGAAATAGCAACAATTCAGCAATCCCCAAGTGACCGTCACTCTCAGAAAGCATGAACAAAACTGATAAGGCCCCCAAGTAAGTCCTTTTCTTTGAGAGGATCTGTCACTGGTGAAAGAAATACTTGGCTGTTTCCTATCCCAGCTGTTTGTTTGGTCAGATATGTTTGGTCATAATTTCACTTCAGACCCAGCAGCAAATGTCAGGCAAATAGAACGTATTGGCTGTGAATTGTTCCTTTTTCTGTTCACGTCTCCCCACATTAACATTTAAATAATATGGTCCTCTCACTGGGTTTGATGGGATCTTTCTGACTAATAACCAAAGAGAAGACTGAAAGCTTTTCCTGGTTAGGAGAGTGAGTCCCAATTACAAATACATCATTGAATATTCTCACAAGTAGGTAAGTGCATTACTGAAGGGAGAAGTTCTGTAAAAAAGCAGCAGATCCGTAACACCCATCATCCAGCCACATTGGTTCAGCCCTGAAATTCTCATGGCATCTGGATTTGTCTTGGAGGTTTCTTCAGTGAAATATGTCCCAGCCTGACCCTGCTTAGTTTGCAGAGTCTGCTATTCAAGTAGCATGGCTTCAGGTTTGTTTTGACTCTAAAATGTCTGCAGGGAGGAGGTGAATTGAAAAAGGGACATTCACTGAACATCTTCTCTAGGTTGTCCTCAAGACAAATTTGCAAACAAGTTTTCTTTGAATGTTGATGTTAATATGCAACACGAGGACTAGCACTAAGAGGTTTGGGTGATGCAAAGATGAAAATTCATGTAGTTGGTAACTTTTTCATTCTTTTCTGCCCACATAATAGTAGACTTTCAGAGGCTGGTAAATGGAGACTGCTCAGAGCATCACTTCCCAAGCTGTTTTTTTGGTTTGTTTTTTTTTTTTTTTTTAAATACAGTATTTTCAGGGATGACAGAGAGGGATTTTTTTCCAAGAATTTGTCCAGTTTTCCCCCAAAACTAGATAAACAAATGATTTCCACAACACCCTTCATCAAGCATTTTCACAACTTAACTGTGCCTTGTGTGAAGAACCATACCCTGTTTGCTTTGAACTTGGCCTTCACTAGTTTTGTTTGACACCCACTGTTCCTTGTCTTCCCTGTGCTTTTTTCTTAAGGAAATATGTTCTGATGTGAGACACAGATATGCAAGAGGGAGATAAAATGTTTGCTTTTACTGCACAAGAGCCATTAAAATGCTGCATGTGGGAAATTTGACTTCTCCAACCTTTTCAAATTACCTGAATCTTGAAATTTAAGATTCATGGAGTAGGATGAGTGACAGTCATGTGGCAGATGTGCATACCCAGAGCAACGGTGGTGATGCTAAGAGCTGTGATCAGTTTGGAAGCAGGAGAGAGGGTGTTGTGTGGTGGGCATCGCTGGTATGCAGTGAGGCAGAAGCTAAGCATGAATGTCTCCGTTTCAGCAACAGAGAAGTGGTAGGACTGCACACCTAGCAAAAGGAACTCAAACAGGAAAGAAGCAGCTATTTCTGAAAACAAGTACAGAACAGATAAATGGCAGGTGCTGCCAGAAGCCCTTATACAGACAAGGTGATGTCCCAGGTTTTCAGATTGCTGGGCATAAAATACCCTCTTTTCCAGCATGGATGGCCAGACACTTCTTTTGTCTCTGGGGACACTTGAGTTCACAGATCCTCATATGTCTTTCCCTAGGAGCCAAGGAATCTGTCATTCCCCCTCTCTTCCCAGACAGAGGCCAGGATGAGGCATGCATTTGTCACATCCAGGTTCACAGTCTGGCTCCCATCAGTCCAAATGCTGTCTGGCTCTTCTGTAGTTTATGAGTTTTGTTATCAGGTCAGACCACTATTTAAGGTCTTGGTACTATACTTCAAAGCAATGAAAGTACCTGATCTCAACTGATTTAGCTACATTTGAATGTAGCCAAGGCTGTTGGGGTCCTTTGGGATGGAATGAGTAAGGAAGCCTGGCAGTGTGTGAATGAGTTACAGGGTATGGAATCCCAGGCTGGGGGATCTGGGCACAACAAAACTTCTGGAGAAAGTAGACAGAATTTTTTCATTTTCAGGAAATATTGTAATGTGTTCCTCAGGTGATAAAGTCTTTCCTTTTGAGCGTGATTATTAAATTTCAGTTTAGGATGACCATCCCTGACTTTTCTTCTTCCTAGATCTCATACTTGCCCTGACAACATCTAGTGTCTTCCATGATAGAGTGACCAGATACAAAAATAAAATTAATTTAAATGTGGCAGAAGTATCTCTTGATAGTTAATTAACTGATTAAACACGAATAACAGTTTCTCATCACTCACAGTATTTCCACAACTGTCCACACTTTCCAATCTGATCCAGATTATGTGTGAGTACAGCACTGCCCTCTCCTGGATATTGTCTGCTCTTTAGAGCCTTACAACAGCAGCTAAATGAATTGGGGGTTAATCTTTATCAGAAGATGCTTTGTCCTGGCATGGGCTGAATGAACTCCTCCAACTCCTTTTGCATAGCCTTGCTCAACATCAGTCCCAGAGGTGCTTCAGAAGCTAAGGAAAGGACAATTCCTGTAGGGTCTGTGCTTTCAGCAGTGCCTCTTCATTGCTTTTGGATCTCCAGGCCCCGATGCCAGAATCTTCCTTCCCTAGGCTGAATTTCCTCATGGCCCATGCATGGCCCTGGGAGAGCCTTGCTTCATCTTAGAGTACAAGTGGTGTAGATGCTCACAGAAAGCTTCCTGGCAACCCAAACAACATCCTTCTGCAAACACCAACTTTACTCTATCACACTAACCATTGCAAGTATTCTTGAAACCAATACCTTTGTCATCCCTCCAAACCAAACCAGTTACTCCTCAAATTATTTTAGACAACAACTAAATGTAAGTAAATGTAAGTAATTTAGAATCCCTCAGGGAAAATGGCCTTGTTGCTGGAAGGAGTCTTCTGCTTTTTTTTAAATGTATCACCACCCTACCTCCCTCTACAGATTTCTGGGAAATATCTTTAAGTAAGGAAAGATATTTTCAGCAGCAAATTACTACCTTCTGTACTGGTCTGGTATCCCCTTATTCTCTGTGTTAAGATCTCTGAGTTCAGAGAAGAGTTCAAGAAAGAAGGATAAGAAAGAGACATCAGAGTTGGGCTGAAAAACAACCCAACATCTGTTCAGCCTCTGTGCACTGTATACAAATCTTGGGGTTTATTCCTGTTTTCTTTCAAAGCCTTAGTTTTCATCCAGTTTTACTGTCAAATGACAAACAGCAAGGAACAGCCACAGCACCCCACCTCCAGCTGTGATAATTAATAACCTGTCAAGACAGGGATTTGACTGTCTTAGGAAATCTAATGTCTGGCTAGAGGTGGTGAAAATCACTGAGAAATGAGAAAGAAAGGGGTGGAATGCACAATCAAGAAGTTATGCTTGATTGGGAAAAAGGAAAACCTTAAATGAAACAAACTCTTTCTATATGTATGCATATTTAAATGGAGTTAAAGCTCATTCAATTACTTCATTTTCAAAGTAAAATGAAATCCTTAGGGGAAGAGTTTTGTATAAATGCAAACTGTTCCTATGATTTCCTGCTCACTTGTAAAGGCTGCCCAGACGTGCTTATTATTGCAAAATTAATTCTTTTCACTTAAAACTAAAGCTCACTGAAGCTCATGGAAAGTGTTCCACTGATTTTGGCAGGCTTTGGATGATGAATGAAACAGATTTCATTCACCTAGATGTGGAATATTAATTTTACAAGAGAGTAAACAGAGTTAATTCTGAAATGTCCCTTCAGTCTTATTCCAGCAGTAGATCCATCCCTTTGGCATTATGGGACATAAATCCTACGATCAAGTCACACTGATGACTTCTACCTGTGGGTTACCACAGATGACCCATAGTATATTTTACAAATACCAAAACAAACAAACAAAAAAATTTTCTGGACAAATACAGCTTTGTCCTTAGTCCCATGCTTTCAGAGCCAGATATTGCTCTTTTAACTGCTGCTGTCACCAGCTCATCAAAAGGGACTGATTTTAGAGTCTGCTTGCTGTGAAAGTTCAATATTAAATCATCAATGTCAAAGCAGTAAAATCAGTCTGGGTGATGAGCTAAACTAGCCTGTAAGGACATCAGTTGTACAACTGGAAAGCTAGAAAATACACAACACTTTTCAGTAAAAACTCTGAGTTTTCATCCAGGCATGTTCCACGTTTCTGTTTTACACACAGACTCAGTTTGTAGCCAGCCTTTCAAAGAAAATATACATGTGTATGTTCATACATATATATGTATACAGAGAGACAGCTAAACTAAACAGCCTTTTCTGCATACAAAAATTGAGCCAAGATAGATCTGCTATTTGCAACTTTTGTCACTTGAGAGTTAAAGGCAAGCACGTATGGGAGAAAGCAGCTTTTCAATTTTATATTGCAAAGCACCCAGCCCTCCAAGGAAATACGGGAAGAGTACGGATTCTAATTGAAATTATCAGGCAGCTTTGACTAACTGGGATGTGATTAGCAAACTGGAACTTAGCCAAGAGCATCCTGGTCCACATTTTCACTCCTCTCTGTCTTCATCCTCTCAAAGTGCCTGGCCACAATCTACCCCTATACAGCTGTAATATTTAACTCAGTTTTTCATTCTGCTGAAAATAATTACATATGGAGAACACCTGCTAATTGACTGTGATAATTTAAAAGGGGGGAAAAACAATTTAACTTTGCAACATGTTCTTGTTAAGATGATATTACAAGACTTAATTAATATCTTGATTGAATACTATTGTTCATAGTTTTATTCCAGTCATTGAGATCAGATATTCATTGTGATACTGTTATTTTGACACAGAGAAAAAATTACTTGTTAGGTATATAACTTCTCTCCTAAGACAGTTGTGTTTCAGAGTTCAGCTAATTGAAACCACTGGCATGAATAAACTGGTGGGGATGGCAGTTCTTGTTTGCAGTTTGGCAGGATGTTAATTTATCTTGATGACAACAGCAAATAACATGTTCCAGAGAGATTAACAAAGAGAACTTAATGCAAACAATTAATAGCATTATTTACTGAGGCAGTGATACCTGTGGTATGAACTTCCCCAGTGGTGAGTCATCTGCAGCATTTGGCTTATGTACAACTCTATGAAATATTAATTCTCAGAGTTACCCTTTTGACTAGCACGTGTATTTTTATGACAGAAGCACTATTCCTGATTTCAGCAAAGCAATAAACAAGCAGAGCCTGCATCCTTTTCCTCCCAAACATCTTACACAAACACCATCCTTGTTTTCCAAAGAACCCGTCAAAAGTCAGTGAGGCAAACAAGGTCCGCAGACTTCTATTTTAAAACCCTAAACCTTCTGCCCTCTTGTATGTGAATCCCCCAGAACCCATGAAGGCTCTGGCTGGTGTTTCCTGCATTGCTTAATTCAGTACTGGGATAGAGAACAAACTCATAAGTGGGGCCAGAGGCTGCCCTAGGAGAGCCCATGAGCCCCTGGCTCTGTATGCATGATTGTACACTCCAAAGAGCATTAAAACAGCCAGAACTGGTTGCTAAGGTATGAAAAAGCTGCTTGGGACACCTTCTTCTAGACAAAATGTGGGATGCTCACAAGGCAGCAGGCTGACCCTGCTGCACTCTTCCCAGGCAAGCTTGGTTTCCCAGCGTGGCACTGCACAGGCCCTGCTGCCATGAGGGTATTAAACAAGGAGAAAAGACTCAATTTCCTTCTGTCAGGGTTTCCATGCTTCTGACAAACAGCAGTTGACTGACATTTAAGTGGGAAAAGCGTGGCTGTGAAGCCTCAGAGGATCTGTGCCCTATTGCTTCTCACTCGCTGGCTTTGCTCACATAAACCGGGCTGGAAACTCACTGCCAATCATAACATGGGGAGAAAAATCCTCTGCAGCATTAAGCCAGCTGGAGACACTTATCCTGAGCTGCTTGCAGGGGACAGAGAGATGCTGGATCTGTCCCTGTGAGGTGGGAGAGGATGTTGACTCCTGGTTTTATTACAGTGATATCAAGAGGCTCAAAGATAGGCTTCAGAATGTAAAAAAAAGCTTTAAAGGTAATTATTTGGTGAATGTAGATTTACCAGCCAGACTTAGGTAAAAACAAACAAACAACAACACCAAATATAAATCCTGTTGAAAGGTGTTCTCAGTTTTGTCACTATGTCAACTATGCAATTAAGCACACTATGCAACTTTTCTGGTTTCACTGTTCTATCCCTTTCTCCTAAAAAAGAAACAACAAAAAAACAAGGAAGTGGAAGAAAAGCTCAGTTTCCTTAGGCCACTCATAAAAATGGAAGAAAAGAACATCTGTAAAGAAACATTAAGAAATGGCAAGAGTAAGCAGCAAAAATTCTAGAAAGTGAAATTTTGTTGATTTCATACTGAAAGTTTTGTTGTGGATCCAAACAGGAAGTAACCTTTACACAAAGTCCTCCAGTAGAAAGTTAAAATCCAGAATGCTCCTGATCCCAGAGGAATTTAAGCCTCCCGTGGTTGCAGTTAGGGACCTCCCTTGATCACAACAGTTACTCCCTTGGATAAATCTTCTCTCTCAGCACAGCCATGGACACTGACAACTTTTACAAACCACCACTTTACAAACCAGCCCCAAATCACTGAAGGGATACAGAAATTTCTCAGCCTAAACCTCCCTGGATTGCAGTCACGTAGATGGAGGCACACTTTGCTCTGATCCCACCACATCAAGTTTAATGCGTTCCAACAGGATGAGACCCACATAAAAAGGAAAACGAGGACTTGAAAAGCATCATTTAGACCTCAGCAGATATAAAAGATATTTAACATTCTCATTATATATCCTCTTGGTTTATGCACCTTAAGGATTCATGTTTTCTAGCACACCTCCATAAGCACAATACTCACAAGTTATCTTCTTTTTAATGACAGTGGATGTGAATATATTTTCACAACTGAAGCTATGTAAAGCAGTCATGAATTTGAATGAGAATTTCTTAATGGGTTTTTAAGGTAGATCCAATAGGACACAGAATGAATCTGCAGAATTAGCATTTTTTTCCTCAGAATTACTTTGGTTATAGTTTTCTCTAAAATAAAAACTGCTGTTGCCTGTTCATCCCTTCCTCACCTAAGAAGAAAGATCCAAATAGACACTGGCTCAGACCATTGCCACTATGCAGCCTTTGAGTGGGAATGAAGGATGCAATGGAAGTGGTTGTAAATGGGATGTCTGAAACTGAACTCTGTATCTCTCTTCCCTGCAACACTGAAAATGAGTTTGAAAAGAAATGTTTACCACGCCTGAGGAAAGAGATTGTGCTATTTTTGCTTAAGACTTAAGAAAACCTTCATCCATTGTTAGGCTTTTGCTGAATAACTGTTTCATTCTGAGCCCCTTAAATCAATTCAGCATGTCAATTCTTCACAAACTATTTCTACTCCAAATAATAGCTGCATTTTCCTTTGGGAGCACCCTGACAATATGGATGTTCAGTCATCATCAAGAACTTGTTTGGGTTTTTTGATTTTTATTTTTTTTTTTTTTTTGAAACTCTCTATTCAATTTTTGTCCCTGGTCAATTTTTCTCTTTCTTTTCCTTCTTTATTAAAAACATTCAGCCAACTGGCCTATGCTGTGCTTGGTTTTATTTCCTCTTGAATAAGACTTTAACAGGGATCAAGATTTAATTTTATTTCATTAAGCATGTAACTTGGAATGGAAAGTGCTTCAGTTATAGGATTAATCCTCTTATAAAGACAAATGCTTCTTTTTTTCCCAAATAAAAAAAAAATGGTGAAGATATGTGTTAGAACTTTCAACTTTCCAAACATGAAAGCTTCTTCTGCTTGTTTGATCTCACAGTTCCTTGTTGGACTTTCTCAGATGAAATAGAAGAGGTTCTCATTATCATGTCGAGATGTGAACTATGAAAAAAAAATAATAAAAAGTATTCTTGGGCGTGATAAAGAAATGCCCAAAAGAGGGATTGGCCCACAAATATACCCCAGGGCTTGATTTGCAGCAATGCTCACTGATGCATAGGATGAGGTAGGAAGCTGGGAGAGGTGCCTGGGTGATTTTCCCCAAAGCAAATTCTTTAAATATTGATCTTCACCTGCTGTTGAAAGCCTGCATGCCTCCTTCCATCTGTGATTAATTATCATGGATCTTTTTGAGAGTGCAGAACCCTTAATTAAAAAGGAAACAGGATCTAAGAATAAAATTATTATTCTTCTTCCTGAACTTGAGAAGCATAGGAGGGGAAGGAATAGTATTGGCATGAACACTTTCAAAGATAATAATTCAGGTGTCAGAGCATCTGAGAAGAGGATCATGACATTTCATTCCCTCCCAGACCTTGATGAAATGTTGAGGCTGTCCTCTGCAGATGGTCAGACGAGACAATAACCATCACTTATGGTTCTTTTCTTACTTCAAAAGTCTGATTTTTTCTCGTTACAGGTAAAGTAATGAAACTAAAACCATCAACCTTTCTCCATTTAGAGCAATTATTTTTGTCAGTTTTGGAGGGTTAGAGACATACTAAGAGAAGCTGAAAAACTATTAGCAACCTTCTGTTTGCCAAGCAGCTGTAGAGATGGGAAGGAAAAGATGGTGTGGGTTTTTTTACAAAAACTTAGGATTTTTTTCTTATAATCCTTCCAATTTTACTTTATTTTCAGTGTAATGATACTCTTTCAGTTGTTACTATTCCATTAAGTATTTGCAGAAATGTTTGAGGAGAAACATTTTGCTATTCTTACAGATATGCCCATCCCTAGAGCATACTCATTCCGGCATCTAAAGTTTTCTTATCTTCCCTTCTCCATTTTCCTTTGTCCTCTCTCCAAATTCAACCTTCTTTTTACATTTATGACTGCTGTATAATGAGGAAAGCAAGCACAAATTCACAACAGCAAATGATTCAAAATCCCATACATAAGAATCAAAACTGACTGCATAAGGCACAGAAATTTATATTTACAAAAATGTTTCATATAAACTATCTGTGTATGGAGTCTGTGTGGCTTCTCCAGAGCCTTAAAACAGCCCAGAAAGTGAAGACATAATGTAGATGACATTTGAGGGATTATTTTGCTTTTGTGCAGAGAACTAGAGAACAGTTTATACAAAATGAGCTTGTATGCAGACCTAATAGAAAAATAAATAATAAACAAAATGTTATTTCTCTCTCCCTAGTGAAAATATATTATTACTTGAATACACATATGGATCTGCTCTATTAAGTAATAAATGCTATTCTTCCCTTCAATAATTTTCAACCTAATAACTTCCTTTTGAATATACCCAACTCCTAAGCAAACGAGTTGATTTTATTAACATTTGTGCTTATCCAACAGAAATAATGTTTAGCTTTTGTCCTTGAAACATTTTTTCTCTGATGTTAAACTATCTTCAGCAACTAATATGCATCAAAATAAATAAACCAGGAATTTAATAAACCTTAATAAAGGAATAGGAATATTTTCACTGCCACAGGTAAACTCAAAATTCCAGGTGTTTTCTGAACAAACTCAAAGCAATCTTGAAATAATTTATTGAAAATAATTCTTCTGATTCTGCAAGTGTATTGACAAGGAATAGCAATAATAACAACAACAACGCTGTCCTGTTAAGTATGGAACCCTAGTTCTTTTACATAATCTATATATTGAAATAATGAATAAAAAATAACTTTTCCTATTCTATTTAATGTACCACTAAGAATTAAAAAGGATGCTAAGGCTACTTCCTGGACTGTCGAAGTAGTTTTGTAGTATTACTGTCACTACTGACCAAAGCACATAGCTACACATAAAGATATAAAAATATCTCCCTCTTTTATCACAGAACTGGAGAAATAGCAAAATATTGTAAATTAGCCACATAATATCTGTTCAAAAGAGACTCCTGGAAGTATTTGTCTCAAAAACTAATAATATTTTGTATTTGCAGAGAATCAGAAATCAAATCCAAGGTGATTCACTGCAGTCTGCTGAGTGCAGAAAAATATAACAACACAAATAGATGCATCATATGTTATTTACATTTATTTTCAATACTAGTTTCATCTTCTATTTGAAGCAGGTTGACTTCATAATGTCCATTTGGAATTAGGTAACTGAGAAGGTTTCTCAGCTATGGGAAAGGAATATTTCTCACATATCTCTATCAAGAACCTTTGTTATAATATGAAATTAATATTCAGACTAGACATTCCCTTCTGAGAGACATCACAATGTCTCAGGGAAGGTGGAAGGAAGAATTAGAGCTCACTTTTTTGCAAGGGGGTCTACGAAGTTCTACAAAGCCACTCCTCTCTTTTTCCTTAATTCCAATGCATGCCAAAATTTTGAGTGCTTCCACTGAATGTAAAACCAGAGAGTCTGGTGTAGCCACATCTGAGTGTTGGAGCAGGTGCACTCCAGCGATTCCTTCCAATTTCATATATTCTGTGGTACTTCAGACTTGTGCTAACCTCTGAAAATAAACCATGACCACTGAATTTCTCCAAGCAGCAATGATCTAAGAGGGGATGAAGAGGGATCATAGACATGCAAGTATCTTCTGTTGCACGCTGCCTGGCTCACACCATCACTTCTGGGCAGCCCTGTTCTCAGAAGCCTTTTAGTAATGAAAAACTAAAATCATATTTACAAATGTAAGTACTTTTTCAGTGCCTCCTCATAATTATATCTTGGGAAGGCTGTGTCTGGAGTTTAGTTTTTTCATACTGAAAAGCAAAGTGGAAAGATATATATTTGTGTGCTGGCTGAGAAGTTTTATGGACCATCTTTCAACTGCAAAAGTTACATAGAGAGAAACATATTGAAAGAGCACACAGCCCTCTGAGCTCTACATCTGGGATTCAAACTTGATAGTAATTTGCATTCCCATAGTGCCTAAGGATTCAACTAGTTTTAGAGACATGATTAAATCCAGGCTTGCAATCCCTTCTGAGCCTGAGACATTAACTGAAACAAGCGTGCGAGAGCATTCACTATGGCTAAAATCCCCTTGCATCTTATACTTGCAGAAAATTATTGCTGGTTAAGGCAGGTCTGGGGTTTATTCGTTCCTTTGTTCAAACACATTGCTGTGATTTTGGTCAAGTCCTCAGTGTGGTAAATATCCTGATTACAGGTGTGCACAGGTAGATGCCACTGTCTTGGAACAACCTGTCTCATTCACTTTTACTATTTGGAGAGGGGGGGAAAACAGAAGAGTGAAAGAAAGAATTCTGCTTCATTTTTCATTGTCAATATTTTATTTTCAAAAAGGACCTATTCTCAGCTAGACAACACCACATATGTTATGTCCCCAAACCTTCAGACTCCAGCTGGGAAAAAAGGAAGAGCTATATTTCTTCTTTCTTTGAACACTAAGTTTCATGTCACTTAATCACCAATATAATTAAGACAATGTCCATGAGTATACAATAATTTGACCATCCACACTGGCCAGATATCAACTGGTTCTCCCTGAATAGGAGGATTCATAATCCAAGTACCCTTTTTGCCTCACCCTTTTAATTTTGCTTTCCTACATTGAATGTGAATTTGTTCTTGCTCAGTTTGTGCAGTGTGCTCAGATGCTTTAAGATAAATCCTCTAATAATTTAAATAAGAGCATAAACATGTTGCAGGACCTGCAGGAGTTCAGCATTTCCCCTGCTTAAGGCAGTGCATAATTGCCAACCAAAAGAATCAACATAGCTGCCTAGAAAGAGAGAGACAGAGCCTCAGAGCTTGTACACCTCTGAGATAATCAGGATGAAGAAAGTGTCTTCAAGTAGCTGTTGTTTCCTTGGCTGGCCACTCCTCCCAGTGCTGAGGACTACAATTAACATTATGACCACAGGATATTTTGCTGGTTCCACTGCTGCAGCATGAACTACATCAGGCAGCAGCTTTAGGAGCTTTAGGGATATGTGGTTTCACTACCTCTAAGGAACTGCAGAGCATCTTTCAGTGTCAGCCTACTCCAAATTTGTTACAAAGGTGTAAGTACTACAGAGAAGATTACATTTATTGGTGCAATAAGCATGGCAGAAAAGGCTGCAGGGAATCAAATCAAAGGCCTCCTATCTCAGAGCACTGTTTTTGCTTCCTGCCAGGCAAGAGCCTTCTTGACTCACAAACATTAACTTGAGTGAAACCTGGCAACACTCCTATGCAATATGGCATTGCTATTCCTGTTTTATGAGTGCAGGAAAGCAAGTCCCACAGAGCAACAAACCCAGAGTGTCACTTGAAATGAGAAACTATTTGAGAAACTATTGTTGTTTATTTTAATTGAAATGAACATAAACTGGAATTTAATTCAATTCTTCTGAGTCTCCATCCACTGCTACTGGATCATCTTTTGCAACATATCTTTTATTTTAACTCAAAGCCACACTTCTCACATCTATGGCTTTATTCAGGACTAAGTAACTGACATAAAAAGAGAAGGTACTTGTATATATTGCTGCAGACATGCCATTTCAGATTAAGTCTCTGATATGCCAAAAACAAATCACTATATCATGGGAAACTTGTCTTCTCAAAAGGGAATCCTTTCATCTTCTATTGTATATAAGTCATGAAAGCAACATAAGTGATGCAGGCCATATTTGGAGACTTGGATACCTTTATGTCACTTCTTTATCCTTGCTGTCTCTATGATGCAATTGCAAATAGTTCTCTTTCCCCCTTTTTTCTCTTATTTGTAATTAGAGAGAAGACAGATGGTAGTAGCTTACTTCAAAGTGATGTCTTTATTAAAACACTTCTCAGTGTGCTGCCTAACAATTGTGCACAATGGTAAAAAAGAAAAATCACTTTTGTTACAGGGAACTCTCAGAAGGTTTTGAGGTACATACCAGAAACACATCAACAACTCAGAAACTTTATGAGACCAGTACAACATTTCAGAAGCCACTAACTTTGCCAAATGGTGTCAGAAACCTCATCTCCCCATGAGCTCATGGAAACATTGATGGTCACCATGTGCCTATAAAAATCAGGAGTTAGAATGTCTCCCTTCCAACTTACTGCTTCCAAATTCAGTAGTGGCTTAAATATTAGGCCTACTAGCAGAGGCAAAAATAGAGGTATATATACTGTTTGGCATTTGACACTTTAAAGAGCATCTAACTAAAACCTGTCCCAACTCTTTCCACCCTTGTAAAAGAGAAAAATCCAACATACCTAGTGACATGTGCTATTCACTGATTTCTGGGCATTCTTTGTCTTCTCTTACAGTTCCTCATAACACATTATCTTCCTCTGATTCTTGACAATGGGCTCTGTGGGCTGCTTTTGTCCCTCCTACAGCTCTCCCTCCCATTCCCCTCACTTCATGACTACTCTGGGGCACCAACTTCAACTTCCAGCCTCTCTCTTTGGTCTCCAGTCTATCCAGCCCTGAACCACAGGGTGACAATTTGCACTAGAATGATGGGTGAATCCTCTTGCCCAGAGACAGGACAGATTGAGAAGAGCAGATACCTCTTGGGTGTCAATGGGCCAAAATGTTCAGTCCCATGGAGAACAGAATCACACCAAAATCAGGAATATAATCACGATGCATAGTGTGATAAGGAGAAGACAGTAAAAACTCCAAGTTGTTTTTTGTTTTGCAGTATTGAAAATTTCAAGGAAAGAGAGGGGTGAAAAATATGTCAACTCAGAAAAGGTTCTCTCCTATCCCAGGTTACACTACTCAGCTGGTTTGGGTGGCATTTCCAAAACACTCCTGCAGCAGGCTGATTTTTCCCAGCACCTTCTCTTCAGTTTTATTCCACCTGAGAAGTGCTGACTTTCTGATACTGTCCTTTAGGGAGCAGGAGCTAATTACTGGCATCCTTAGGTAAAAAACCCCATGATTTACAAACACTAAGTACAGGCTCCAGCTGTTTAATGGTGCTGAAAACCACACCATAAGGATGTCTTGTGCTATGCAGCACAAACCATTCGTTATGTTTATGAAACAGCAGGCAATACAGGAGACGTCAGAAAAGCATACAAGTACGAGGAATTTTTATGCAAAAGGAGAACAAATTCTCCAGAGGTTCTCATCTCTGAAACATGCTTTTCCTCATAAGCCTATTTGTGAATTGGTTTTAGATTTCTGTACTTGCTACAATCTCTCCTCCTTAGCTCAGCCCTCTGAAGGAGACAAGTTTTAAAGGACTAATTCAGGACTATCGTGAGATTACATTTTATGGCACATTTAGATACAAATTAGGTAATTGGTAGACAGTAGTGTCTTAATTCCAGCTACTGACCACTAAGTATCTTTGATTTCTCAACATTTGAATATTTGAGAAATAATTCAATATCTCAATATTTAAATGCTGCACTGTGAGAATTTTCTTCTAAATTTTTTGAGCTCATATTAATCATTTAAATCAACTGATGACAACGCTGTGAACAGAAGATACATGTTCTCAGAACTGTTAAATGTTTTTAGCTAAAAAAAAGACAATTTACATAAAGATTGATTCTATGCTTTCCACTGATTTTTTTTAGCTAGAAAATTATATTATGAGGTTATGACAACAAGAGTTAAAATATCACCAGCTTTTGCTCAGAATAAGAATGTAAGATTCAAGAATACATTTTATTAAGACATATCCTAAGGGAATGCATAAACTTCATTTTTTCATTCCAAAACCTTCAAGGTTATCTTTATCACCTCTAAGGTAACCATTATTTTAATAAATGAAAAAAGTAAAAGGAATGCTCATTTTCAAGACTAAAAGAAAAACTTGATTATTTCAATTTGCTACTTTTCCTCTATTTATGAGGGGTTTTTTTCCCTTCTTTCTCTGGTTATTTTTTTTACTCTTTTAAAAATCATTCTTCTTTTCTTTCTTGCCACATATTATTAGCTCGTGAGTCAAGATTCATATTACTAACGTGCAGCTGGCAAATAAATTAGAGCAGGTATAGCACAAGAGAGGAACGTGAGCAGCTGTACTGCTTCCAGAACTTCAGTGTCAACATCTGTGCCAGTTTCTCAGTTCTCTGGGATGTGAGACCCTATGGCAATTGCTAAATTTTACAGTGGAAATGGATGAATGGTTTTGTCCCAGCAAAACAGAACATGCCAATAGATGCATTAGCACTGTGCTGTGCTAAGAAGGTGGTCTGAACAGAATGTGAGAACTGGGTGTCAAAAAAGCAACAACCACAAACACTCAGTGTTTGTGTCTAAGTGCTTTCTTGGATGAGGGTCAAAGGACTCTCTCTACATGAGGAATGAGGATGCACAACTGAAACCTGAACCAGTAACCACAGAGGATAAGAAAGTAAACATTTTTAAAGACTGTTATGTAGAAGTGTCTTTGGACTAGATGATCTCTAGAGGTCCCTTCCAACTCTAATAATTTTGTGATTGTCTCCTAAATTTTGGTTTTTTCCTAAGTATTATTCAGCAAGTAAGCAGGAAAATTTTCTACTGTTTCTTTTTTTCGTTTGTTTTTTGTTTTTTTGTTTTTGTTTTAACTTCCCATTTGAGACAATCTATAAATATACTAATTATATCATTATTGTGTGATACCAGTAAATGAATAAAAATGCCTCCATTTGTCATTATGGGTATAAGCCATTTTGAGATTGTATCTAGCTGGATTGAACCATAGAAAGAATGGGTAGGAACAGGCAAAAAAATTAGCCCCCCTGCTAATACAGCACACATTAACTGAAGGGCAGGATTCTAACTATTGAGTTTTATGAAAGGAGTCAAGTCTGTAGTCCCCACTATGGAATTATAAAAATTTCCTCTATCCAAACTCTAACTGGCATTGTACTGTGATATTGAGAATGACGGCTTTGGATTCTCAAATCATTCAGGATAAATGTGAAATTACAACTAATTAAAGAAAATTAGATTTTTAGATTAGATTGGTCATGTTATTCAGGTAATGAAATTCACTAAATCCATTTATTAGGGCAAGATTCTTTTACACTGAGGCCTGGAAGAACAGTACTCCTTTATCTTGGAAACTAAAGTTTAATCAGCATGTGACAAGAATATAGTCATCTCCTGAATTTAATTGGACAGGCTTCCAGTTAAGTGACAGAAGAGGGATGGAAAGGTTTGTAGGAAGCAGGTGCAGGGAAGGACAGCTGGATAAATTGTTCTCTCTGCCTGGGGGGTTTCTGCGTATATACTAGAAAAAGAAATCCCTCATGAGGAACTGGCAAAACAAGACAGCATTATGTAAATATACCAAATCGAAACTCTTCTCACGCCCCAATTTACACCAACATAATTTCAAGCCATAAAATCTTGAGTGTGACCAAGGGAAGAGCAGAAGAGGTACTTGTCATCATCCCAGGGCCTTGTAGGAGATCTTATTAACAAACAACATATGCTGAGCTGTTTTTCTCACCTGTCCATCAGACACAGAACTTCACTGGGTATCCACATCTTCCCTTTTTTGTTCATAATTAAGAAAAAATCTCTATGCTAAATAGCTTTTGGTCTAAATAAATAGGTTTAAAAAAAACAAAAAAATCCAAACCAAACAAAACCTGGTAAATCTGGACAGTGAACATTGCTGTCCCAAGTCTCAGTTCAGAAATTTAACACAGAATAATTAATCTTCAACTAAATGGCTTCATAGTAATCTTCCAAGGCAAGTTGTTATAGAAGCAAATCCTAGTGCTGCCCTATAGCTCCAATCACTAGACAGCCAAGCCTTTCTTTAACATTTTATGATGTCTTTATTTCATTGTACATGTTTATCTCTATCTAATTGCATTTGTAAATTGCTTGATGCATCCCAAAGCACTTAGAAGACTGGAGACACTTATCAAGTACAGGAGAATAAACCAGGAGAAATAATTACTGACATATAGGATCCAATAACTTGGAAAATTGATGCAGAGTAACTGTTGAAGTGGAAGTTGCATCCCTTCTACCTATTTAGGAAGAGTCATCTAAGAAGGGGGAAATTGGAAGAGCTGAAAAGAAAGTTTGGGTTTGATTCATCTTACAAGAAATAATGTCACACAGCTTCTAGAGTCTTTGCTCTAATACAGACACAGGTTTAAGCACAATAAATCTGGGAATTGTGGGTCATGCATTTGCCCTGCTAAACTACATAAAGTGGGGTATATCACTGCACTGAATGGGATGAAAGTTGCTGAGAACCATGAAATGAAGAAAGAGAAAAATATAGAAATATTAGGGACTAGGAGAAATTGTCAGTAAGGGAGGGAAGGAAGGGTACATTTGGTCTTATATCTAATGAAGACTGACCTGACATTTGAGATAATAAAAAATGACAGCATGAGGTACTGCCCAGATTCATTTTTCAGCCTGCAACATTATCCTCATGACTTTTGCCATATTATGTTAAGAAAGTAAGGTCGAGCATGTCTGAATACATGGAACTTAAGGTTGGGCTGACAGTGGGGAATGTCTGCATTGCTCTCCCCTCCAGGGCTAAACTGAGCCAATGTCTTTCAGCAGGGAGGCTGTTGGAGGGGGGTGGACTTCCAGTTACAGATAAAAGAGGAAACACGGGTTTTAAAACCCTCAGGGTTTTCTAACAGGACATATTTATACTACGGTCAACTTTCTCTCTTGCTTGGATGCACATAATAAACAGAAACAACCAAAGGCACCCAGGTAAATGTCCTTCTCTTCCTCTGAAATCATGGGAGTCCTGCTCCAGCTCCAATTGCTCCAAAATGCTCATTCTACCTCCCAGACATTCCTTTGAGAATCAGTCTTGTAGGTAAACCTGTGAGATACTGATTTACAGCACAGCTACCAGAACCTACTCCGTTCCTAAAGGTAAACAAGGAGGTTTTGGGAAGGGGCATAGAGGAGCAGATAGGAGTAGCAGGATGGAAGTGGCTCTGCAGGGAGCACGATGTAGGATCCCCTGCCCCTCACAATCCACTACACATTATATATGGACAAGCAGCAAGAGCTCTGCAGCTCCCTGAAAAGAGGTTGCAGCCAGGTGGGGGTTGGTCTCTTCTCCCAAGTAGCTACCAGTAAGACAAGAGGCATGGACTTAAGCTCTGCCAGGGGAGGTTTAGGTTAGATATTAGGAAGAAATTCTTTACAGAGAGGGTGATCAGGCATTGGAATGGGCTGCCCAGGGAGATGGTGGATTCTCCATCCCTGGAGGTTTTCAAAAAGAGACTGATGTGGCACTCAGTGCCATGGTCTGGAAACCACAGTGGCAATGGATTAAGGGCTGGACTTGATGATCTCAGAGGTCCTTTCCAACCTGGCTGATTCTGTGATTTTGTGAAAATTAAAGGAAATATCCAACTTAGAAGAGATATCATTACTGCAGAATCATTTTTTAAGATATAACATGACATGTTAGTTTTAGTTCAAAAAAAGGAACCATAAGGAAAGTATTTTTTATTCAGATGGTGACAGTAGCTTTTCTCAATGTGCTTTTTTAGATGGTGAATTTCATTTTTGTATATCTTAATTTAAACCTAAGTGGAAATACTGATGTATGTTACAGACATCCCTGACACCAACCATCATGACTCTTTATATTCATAAAGTAAAAAAAAAAAAAACAAAAAACAAACCACGAGATTTCTTTTAAAGTTATTAATGGTGAGTCATTATAAGAACAAACTGAGAGGTTATTTTGTAAAGGCTTCATCCTGGAAGGTGCGTAGCACCTTTAATTCTCATTAGGATCAAAGAAAAAACTAACATCTTCCCAATGCATTAGCCATCTTACACTATTGCTTTAAAAACTGCAAAATTGCTTTCTTACAAACCTATGCCATGGCACAGATATACTCTGGTTTAGTGTGATCTCTTTTCACCTTTTTCCTGCTTACCACAAATCTCTATATTTGAGACTTTCTGAGGGAATCTACATTGACATCACCAGGATGATTAGAAACCTTCAGGACAGAGAAGCAGTGTAATGAAATAAATGGCAGGTCCTTTATCAGAGGAAGCAGATGCCTTACAGCTGGGCTTCTTAGAAGAGAGATTGTAGGTCTTAAAATGGAAGTGAAAGATAATTCCAGGTCAAGAAGCCACCACCAACTCCTCAGAGAAGAATTTTACAAAAAAAGTACAGAAGAATTTTTCAAGATGAATACAGAAACTTCTCAGTCCATGTTTCCCCTGAGGAGCTTACACTGGTCAAATGCTGTAGATGTGTCTAAAGTGTAAGGCTGAGGGAAGAGTTGAGGATTTGATTAAGTGCAGGTTGTACATGTGCCTCTGAAAAGCACATGTACAAAATGCCTTTCAGCCTTGAAGCATTTCATAGCCACTTTTGCACAGGCAACGGGAATTACAGGAGATAAAAGGCCAGGGTCAATCAGAAGCCTTGTATGTCATTAAACACAGTTTGAAGACTCTGTTCTTTGGAATATCCAAAATTCAAATGGAGAAAGCCCTCAGCAACCTGACCTAGTTGTACCTCCTTTGAGCTGAAGTAGAGTGAACACCACAGCATTCACAGGTACTTCTCTACCTAGAGAATTCCACAGCAATCAATTCAGCATCTGCATTTTGTCCTGAATGTTATTAATGTACAGACAAAAAAAATTGGGATTTCCAGCAATTTGCTTTTAAGAAAAAATTTACAGCACAAACATGATGGATAAATACCCTCTAACCCAGCCAGCTTGGGCACAACTGTTACTGCAGCTAGCTTTCAGGAATATTAACTAAAGCTCTGGTTGAGGAACATGAACCAAAAGCAGGGACAGCAGCTGTAAAGAACCCAAAGGAAGGAAAGCAAAGAGTGTCAGGGTGTCAGAGACTGACAATTTCTGTCTCTGGCTGCTGCAAAAAAGTAGTTTCTTTTGATTGGAAAGGATGCCACTGATAGGAATGATGCAGCAGTTATGGCATACAGCAAATCCCCTTCTGAGACTGTACTGAAGCTTTTAGTTTACGAAGCAGGAGGTGACAACCTCTGTAGAAACTCTTCTTATAATTTCTTCTGTTTCATTCATGAAAAAACATAAAACAAAACAAAAAACAACCAACAAAAAAACCCCCAAACAACCTCAACTAAAACAAACCAAAAAGAGAAATTGTGAAGTTGATCAAGTCTGACTTAATCATCATAAATTATTCTGGTGCCAGGCTTTTCCATGATAAGCTATCTGCAAATGCTTTGCACTGTCCTCATCTAGTATCCCAGCTATACAAGTCTGCCTGTATTGAACCGAAAAAGATTATTCAATTTCCACTCATGTGCCAGAAATACTTCATAATAAAAGGTCAAATTAGCACTAAATCCATGGCAATATTGTTATTTTAAAGTTGCTGAAGACATGCCCTGATATGATAGACTCACAGTCAGAAGAGAAAGAGAGTCTTGAGAACGTTGTTGTTCAATGACAATTTCATTGAGGTCTTTTAAAGTTCAGTTTTGTCTAGATTTTTCGAGAACTTGGTATTTCATATAGTTCCAGAACTCACAAGCTTAAGACAGTAAATCTTTCTTTGGAGGAAATTTTGAAGCTTTGTCAGGCGCTGAAAGTTATTTTGTGTCTGATTTTGAAACAAGCACTTTTCAATTCCTTTAAATAATACCTGATTGATTACAAGCCTAGAACTTTACTTCTGTTATTTATGGAGACTGTGCTTTCTCAAACAACAAAGCAAAATGGCAAAGGTTGGTTACATAAATAACAAGCTTCCTCTTGGAAGATCTATACATTTCAAGTTTGAATTGTTTTGCTACCAACTCCTACTGCATGAAGTTGTTGCTAACATATCCCCTGGCAAAGGACCAACTACCTTGAGTTTGTAACAGCTGAAACCCTACTAAATATTGCAGTGATGCCTGGTCTTGCAGATTTATAGTCTGGGTAACTGTAAATTCTACTAGTTGAAATTTTCAGGCACTAGAGGTAGGCACTAGTACCAGTAACTTCCATGATCTTACAGACATCAACTGACATCATTAGAAAAGAAAAAAAAAAGAGGTTAGACTGGCCACATACTTTCAGTTTGGTAACTTGGTAGGACAGCCAGTCCTTTTTAGCCTCTGCCTGCCATACTAATTAGAATAAAATTATTATACAGTACTATCTTATAAATTGTTCAAATGCTAAACAAAAAGTAAAAGGAGACATATGCAGACAGGTCTCAAAGGATATTTCTCTAAGTGTTCTGGACCTGTTTCTATTCACTAATTTTTTTGGCATTACTCTCATTAAGTAAAAAGTAGCTGCTTGATGTGTGACACGCCTGTTTTACAAAAAAAAAAACACCAAACCTAAATAAATAAAAAAATCTGAGATTCAAGAAAGAAAGAAGTCTGTACAAGTATAAAAGATTCACAAAAGCCTTCATATGAAATCTGCTGATTAAGTAGCTACTACCCACTGTAAAATTATCTGAACTGAAAGTGTATACAGCCCACCCCAGACCCCAGAGCAAGCAAAGTACTGTGACATATATTATAATCTGTACTTCAAGCAAGTAATGCCTCCAAATTTATTTTTTTTTTAATTAGATCACCTTCTTTCATGTCTCATTTTAAGATTTCTCTTCATATTTTAGTTGGAGGAACCCTTTAAAATCACCCACTAAGAGGAGCTCAGCTTTGGATCAAGGAATCCCTTCCTATCTGAAATAGTTTCAAGTAGATACCTCCAGCAAATAATTTCTGCTGGCAACTCATGTAAGGTCCTTTCTATCAGAAACTAGTTGCTTCATTGCTCTTTTGATTTATGGCATGTAAGAACCACCATGTATGGACTGAGATTTTTTTTTACTAAGTTGTTAGAGCCTGAACATTCTTACAAAGGTTAGGACCAGATGAAATATGAAATACTGCCTTCTTTAGAAGTGGTGTCTTCTGTGAATTTCCTGCATAGAAATATGATCTACACACATACACAAATGCAATAATGCCACATCTTTTGGGAAATATCACATCGATTAAACCAACGTAAATCAACTGAAGAATTCACATGGAGGTAAATCCTCCACACTGAATTGTGAATTGTCAGGTTTATACACAACTAATTTGCATGTGCTTGGACAAGTGTCAATATACAACAGTAGTATTGGAGGCAGATGATGCATTGCTAGGTAACCAGGCACTTTGAATAAATGGAAATCTAAGTCCCAGGTGAAACTCCAAAGTGGAAAAGAGAGAATTATGATAGTCCATCACAAACACAAGATTCTCCAAACCCATGCTGTACACCCCAAGTCCTGATCTCACTACTTTCTTCCTCTACACCAAAATTGTCCTGCCTGTTTCCCCATCCACTGAAATATTGACTAAAGAGTACTGGAGACACTGGCTCATCATTCCACGTGGCCAAGCCCATGTCCACCATGGTTTGAATCATCTCCGAGGGCTGAAGCCCTTGCACTATTTAGACTGGAATATGTTCTTTTTGTGGGAAAAAAAATTTGCTCCCTATTGAAAACATAGGGAATTAAGGAGCATACATGAACCAGTTTCACTGACAGTGCTAAAAGCACATCCCTGCTTTTGCTCCACAGGTATATCAGTGAATTTTTAGAGGTAGAATGCAACTGCATCTTTTGGCATGGGTCAATGTATTTCTTCTTTAATGTCTTCTTTGAATCAATTGAATCCATTCTATTTAACACTGAAAAATTGCACTACTTTCTCCATTCTCTCCTCCAATGCCTCCTTTTCTTGATCCCCAAAAGAAAGAAGAGTAATAGGAATTTACCTACTGTAGCTTTGGATCTACCTCTTGGAGACAATCAAAACTCTTCATAGTTGTAGAAATTTTTTCATGTTTTTACACACTTAGCCACAGCTTTTGCTATCAAGAAATAAATCATGTACTGATGTTCAAATCAGTGTCTGGAGCAAACATAAAACAGCTGTCTTAACACCATCTTTCAGAAGTAAACTCCTGGATTTAATCTTAGAGTTGTCACTGCTTTTACAATTAGGCTGATGTTTTGTTTTTCCTCCTCTGTAAACCTTCGTTATTAAAATGCCAACATAAGTTTTATTAGTTAACTATTTCTGTCTATGTGAGGGAAAGGCATTTGGAAAAGCAATAAAATCTTAGGTCATGTGGAAAACCAAATAACCCTTATTCAAATACCAGAGGTTACAAACAGATATTAAACATGCACACATTCAGCAGGATTTGACCAGAGTTAGTATTGCAGTCTGATATATCAAGCTCCTTAGGCAAAGCAAAGTAATAATGATCCCACAGAGGAAGTAATAATATTTTAGGAAAGAGAAAGAAAAAAGAAAGTATCAAATGCCATGCTCTTTTGAAATTCCGGAAAACTTTTTAATTCTGCTGAACTTTGTTTCCTAACTTTTAGGCTTTTAGGGATTTCAAGATTCATAGACAAAATTGGAATTGCTTTACGACTCCCAGTGAAGTAGAGAGTTTTGGTAGCATTGCAGTGTTGAAGGCACAAGGGGAAACCACAGGCTTGACTTTCATCTTCTTCCAGTACCAGAAGGCACACCTAGGACACAGTCAATTGTTTACCTTGGATAAAATTGGATCTAGGGAAACCAAAGGACTCCTGGGGTGCTCAAAATTCATCACTTCCTCAGTAATTTCTTTTGATATTGATAGACCAAAGACTGTGTGAAGATTGAAAAGATTGTCCCTGACACATTACTTTCCTAACAAAGCTCTCATTCCATTGTGGCACTTCCACTGAATGCACAGAAACTACCTTTTCAAAGCTCAACAATCACCCGCCCTAAATTCGTACCAATAACAAAGAATACCTTAAGCAACCTGGAAGCAGAGTAGGATTTGCACATTTTCTTTCTATAAACATATTTTCAGCTAGATGTAATGAACATAATAAACATGATTTAGGTAAGTTGTTATTCATAATAGATCAGAGAAGCCTCAGAGAAGTTCTTATAAATGCTCTTTTTAGTCTTAGCTAGGGAAGCACATGAACGTTTTGTGGTACAAAGAGAAAATTTGAGCCTTCTTGAATTAACAAGGAGAGGGAAGTTTGCATGCTTACAGCAGGTGCTAAATAAATGTTGTGAGTATTGCAGTCTTTGATAAATTCACAACCTATGATGCTGTGGGATTATGTTATTCACACTTTGCAGTTCCTTCAGAAAGCAGCTCCTGTTACGGCATGGATGCTGATTTCATCAGGAGGGTCAGAAAGCTGCATGTCGGTGCAAAAGAAGTCCTGAAGTGTCAGACAGATTCTGCAATGCTGTGAGCTCACTGAACTATACTGATTTCCACCAAATTAGCATTTAATTCATAAAGGGTACTAGCTGAACTTTCAGAAAGTGCAGTTTCTTAAATAAGAAGCATTTGTTTGTATTATCTTCATTGATCTTTCACTAGATTCATAGTGGTGATACAGACCATTCAATAATACTGAAAACCTAATTCTTTCTGGTTTTGTTGCTGCACATATTCAGCCATATATTTCTTCACGTTACCAAAATCATCCATCTTCCACCAGCACAGCCTGACTGCCTTGCCAACTTTAATCTCTGGTCTTTTGCTACTCTTGCAAGTCATTAATCAGTTACTTCCATCACTGTAACCAGTGGAGACCCTATCTATAATCATCTTCAACAATTCCTTGAGAGCTTGCTATTCACCACTGTCAGTGCCACTTAGGTTACAAAAACGTGCCAGCCCAAATGCCACACATGCATTAATCAGTGACAAGCTTTTACTGTTACAGTTTCCTGCATTCTTGTTGCAGTATATGCTTCTTTTATACGGAGCAGTATTAATTATAATAATAGCAAAATGCTGCTCCAGGAAAACTAGGATAAAGGACATTAAAAGATAATTAAGACTACAGTTCCATATAACTTTTTCTCTCAGCAGTATGAACACAATGAATATTTCCCTTGCTATTCTTGCTATGTGAAAGAAGAGGAAGACAAACATTTAATCTTGATAAGTCAAGCCAGCAATAGATTCATGGACTTGAGGCTAGTAGGGGTCATTAACTCATTAAGTTTTCCTTCCCATCTAACATATGCGGAGCTGAAGAGGAAAAAAAAGGACACTGATGTCTACTAAAACTCATAATTTACCAAGAGACATCCAGTCTTATCTTGAAGGAAGGCTGGTAACAAACAAAAAAACCACCTTAGACATCCAAAAATCAAATTTTGCGACATGCCACACAATGCTTCCCTCCACCTGCATCATTACTGGGCTCCATTTCCCTGCTCAGTCTCTGCAGGCACACATACACTGACCCTTCCCCCTGAAGTCCTCCTGCCCTGCACAGAGCCCAGCCCGCAACACCTCTCTGCTCCCCAACCCTGTTGGGGACAGCATGACATTAGCTGGGCTGGTAAAGTGGCTGCAAGAGCAACAGGATTCCTGTTTGCTGCTTGACCACTCACCTCATGCTGCCAGGGTGGTTTTCATTGCACCCAAAATGTTTCCTTTCCAAATCTTTTTCAGAACAGTCAGACATTCAATTACTTTAAAACAATAAAGGTTTATAGAACAGATAATCAAAAGCCCTGTTAACAAACCTTATCTGCAGACTCCAAATCTACAAAATCCGTAATTTCCTCTGGTAGTTTTACAATAGCTAAATCTCTATACTCTCTATATTTGTGACTTATTTCTTTCTCCATTTTTATTTGATTTAGACTGGATTTAATTCCCTGCTGTTCCTATTAGTTTGTAGGCTTTTCTATCCAAGAATGAATAGCAAACTCTAACACGGTTAGCATTTTTTTTAGCTTTTAAAAAATTGTATTGGAAAAAGGATTCCTTTCACAGAATCACAGACTGTTTTAGGTCGGAAGAGATCATGCAGTCCAACCTTTGACCAGCACCATGAGCTTCCTACTAAACCATGTCCTTAAGGACCAGGTCCAAACACCTTTTAAATACCTCCAGGGATGGTGAATCCACCACTGTCCTGGGAAGGACATTCCAATGCCTGGCAACCCTCTCAATGAAAAAACGTTTCCTAACATCCAACCTAAACCTCCCCTGGCACAGCTTCCATCCATTCCCTCTGGTCCTTTCACAGTTTACTAAGGAAAAGAGTCAGTTTCCCCTCCTTGTTCCAAGCTCCCTTGAGGTAGTTGAATAGAGCTATAAGGTCTCCTCTCAGCCTCATCTTCTCCAGTTCCCTCAGCCACTCCTCATAGAACTTATGCTCTTCATGAGCTTTGTTGCCCTTCTCTGGACATGCTCCAGCATCTCTGTGCCCCTCCTATAGTGAGGTGCCCAGAACTGAGCACAGCACTCAAGATGCAGCCTCACCAGAGCTGAGTACAGAGGGATGATCACCTCCCTGTTCCTCCTGGCCACTGAGTTCCTAACACAAGCCAGGATGCCATTGGCCTTCTTGGCCACCTGCACACACTACAGACCCTCATTAAATCGACTGCCAATCAATACCTCCAGGTCCCTTTCCAACTTACATCTCACTACACTTCCCCAAGCCTGTAGGTTACCAGAGGGTTATTATGACCCAGGTGCAAGATCTGGCATTTGGCCTTGGTTAAACCTGACCTTGTTTCACCCCTCATAGTCTCACTATCTTTCTCATTGATTTTTTCTGCCATAAAAAGGTGAGGAAGGAAAGCAGAGGGAAAATGCAAAAAAATGGAATAAGGAAAACTTGAGCTATTATATTGCTGTTTGAGATCTACTTCAAATTTCCAGAAGAAAATATATGGCCATAGATGTATATACACGCACACTTAAAAAAAAAAGTTGAAAAATATTTTAGCCTTAGTACTGAATTCTTTGTAAATTTTCTGCTGCCATTTCAGTGGTTTTGGTGCTGCAGCTATGTATCACTCAGTCCTCTTATCACTGAATCTTCTCTGGCTATCCTCAATACAGAACTCCCCAGCTGCTTGTGCTGGGCAGGAAGAACATCTACAGCTCTGCTGCTGCTTATCTGTCTCTATCCCTTTCCTGTCAGCCTCACAGCAGCATCAGACCCCACTTGCCATCTGCCTCCATCATGTATATTTTGTTCCCATTTCTACTTTTGTACGCAGCATCTTCACTTAACTACTCTGCCAGTATTCAACCTGTTTTTAGAGCAGGAAGCCCATGTCTCAGAAAGCTGGTTTCATTGATTTATTAAGTGAATTAAAGGGACTACCTAAATCCTCTGCTCTCAAAATTTATAGGAAGAGTTATGTACAGATTTTTCATCCAAGAACACATCAAAGGAAAAGCTTCCAAGTCTTGCCTGGAAGGTCCTCCACTGGCAGGACATGTTGTCCCACCTCTTTGTTTTGCCTTCCATTTCCTTTGCTCATTTAAATTACAGAGAATCTAATCCTTACACGTCCACCCATGTCTGAAAAATAGCAAACAAATTAAACTTTGTTGACTTCCACAGTCACCTATGTTAAACCACCTTAAAGTTACTTTACTCCTCTTTGATAACATTAGTCGGTCTTGATTCGGGTATTTAATTTTAAAATTAACAGGTTTACTTGAATTCAAAAACCCATCCTCAGTATTGCTTCACAGACAAGTGATTAGTACAATAAAATATTAATAACAATATAGTTGATACTATCTGCTGAATCCAATATTTTTCAGGAAGTTTTATTTCCTCTGAAGAACCCAAATTTCTTCAGAATCAGTTTTCTTGATTAAACTAGCACAAGAGAAAGTACTATACAAAAGTATTTCTAAATACTGAGGCATCTTAAATATGAGGCCAGTCATAAATCATTTAAGAACAATTTGGTTTGACAAGAGGAAAAAAAAGATGATGTTATCACAAAAAATATTGTGTGAAAATATTAAGCTACTATTTATTTCAGAACTTTGAGAAGCTTCTATATTAACTACCACCATTCCTGACTGTTTTCATACTGCTTGGATGCACGCAGCACACAAGTGATGTCTAGGTTGCAGCATCTGAGTTTACTCCAATCAGTGCTGCAGTCCTAACTTGCCTGATTTGAATGAAGAAAGTAATCAGCTGCCACTAATAAGATGACAAGGGTTAAAGTGCTTTGAATTACTAAATAGCTGGGTCAATGTTTAACACCAGGCAGTTTTGTTGAGTTACAAATTAATTTATTTCTGTGTCAGTGAAATATTAAAATGTTTTTCATTTCCTTCTGAGCCAGATGGTTAAATCTCAGCCTCACACCAGCAGACATCAGGCTGGTGCTCGTGGCCACCCAAGAGAAGGACAGTGAGAAAACCTGAGCACAGAAGGACCTGAAGACACCCACTTATTCACTGCCTGTGTAGTCCAGATAAGGCCAACTTCCATGCTAATTGAGACTTGCTTTTTGGGCAGAAAATGAATACAGAACATCCACAAAAGAATAAGCAGCCATCCTACCACCTATACATAAGTTTTAGACAGCATAAAACACTGCATTTGACATTTATGTGCTTTTTTTAACACTGACCATCAAAAAATGGGCTTATGAGCTTGTATAACTCTGCAGAAAGATAGATGATTTAAAAATATCACAACAATGACAAAAAAGAAAAACAAAACAAAAAAAACAAACAAAGCAACCAACGCCTGCCTTCTGAAAATCTCAGTGCTCCAAAGATTTATTTTCATGCAAAACTGGCAAGAAAGCAAATCACATCACAGGAATCTAGGGGAAAAAAAACAATAAAAACTCTCTACAAAAATGTGACATTTCAAAAAAGATCCCTTTAAAAATGCCTCCTACGTAGAATTACTTTTCCCTTTATGTCATAACTTACGTATTACTAACATAGAATTTCAAGACATGACACAGCAAGAGATGTTTAATCAAAGACCTCTGTTATTGTATATAAAGCTCTAAGAAGCTGCTGTACAGAACAGAATGAAATCTTTCTGTAATTTTTTAGATCAAAAATAGTAGGTTTTGTGGAAATTCAATAATTTTTTTTCTGAAAACATCAAGTTTTTTAAAGAAAATCTTAATAAAATTTAATTTTTAATGGAAAATATTTTGAGAAAAATATCTAACCAAGGTATATTAAAATGTCTTTTTCTGTCAAAACAAAGATCCTGAATGAAATAATTATAGGTAGCATTCATGGAAATAATTATATATCAATCTGCCTTTAAAGAGATAAAAATGTTATTTCTCCTTGGATTGGATTTACGCCATCATAGGGTGTAATCCTGTACAACGTCCCAAACCAGGATATATCACCTCATATCAATTGACTGCCTGGTCCTCAAGGTCAAATTTAATTGGTACAGAAAAACACCTCCCATTAACTCTATTATGTTTATGCCAAAGTGAAGTTTGCTGTGTGGAAGTTATTAGAAGATTAAGTCACTGATATCAGGTTATTCATATTCCTAGAGGACTTTAAAGATATTAAATTTAGAGTTGACTTTATGGCAATTTATTAAGTGATATAATAACTTGCATGTATACTTATTTTGAATAATTGCAGAAAATACCACTCTAATTAATGGAATAAATTAATCCTAAATTGTTTGTACAACCTTTATTTTTCTATTAACATTTTGTCTTATAATTTACATGCTTATTCATATTCCTGAGGAGTAAAAAGCTGAGTGTGTTAAAGGAAGGAACAAACTGTCAACTCTATATGATGATGGAAAGAAACCATTTGTATAGATGCAGTGCAGTGATATATCTTTAAAATAAAACAATGTCCTCAAGAATACCAGCTACCTCCCAGGTGCTACTTGGATCTTGGGGGGAGAGAAGAGGGAGGTTTCTTTTAGATGGGGGAAACCTCACCTAGAAAGATCTTCAGATCATATCCCAGAACATTTACTCCTCAGTCTTAAAGTATCAGAGTCAAGGTTGCGTCTTGATTTTCAGTGGAGTAATTCCTTGTGAAGGGTGGGAAATGCCATAATGTAATGACTGGATCATGAATTACAGCTTGGAAAAATAGGGATAGGCAAGCCTTGCAACAAAATAACAAGATTTGAACACGGTGAAAACACAAGGCAATCTGGGACCTAACCAGGCACCACACTTAGACCTCACTAGATTCCCTGTGAAGTCAAAACTGACAAATTAAAAAAAAAAAAAGTGTCCCCCCTCTTTCTTTTTTCCTTCCTGAAGCAAAAAAGATCAGACTGTTAAAGGTTAGTTAGTATAAGGGATCGTCTGTTCTGACTCTTAGAAAAGGTTTCAAAATGGTATTATTTTTTCTTTCCACTTTTAAAATGATACAAAGCTGCTGTGATTTCACTCTGGAAACACCAGAGCATTGTAATATAATAAAAATCTTCTCACTGAAAAGAATCTCCACTGCTCTCCTATTTATGACTGTCATGTCATTCAAACCTGACTGAAGAAAACAATCTAATGCCATTCCACACTTCCATGAAAAGTGCACTGATTTCAAAACAAACCAAATGTACCTCAAATCCACACACCCATCAGCCATTGGGCTTCCTTGCCTATTAAATGTTTTATCTGTATTGCTGCTGTTTCAAAGATATCTACATGTTCCTGAGAAAGGAAAAAAAAACTATTTTTTAGTGAAATAGCTCCAATGTTTTACAAAGCACCATTTTTTGTCCAAATAGCTAATCGGTGTTCAAATCAGAATAATCTTGTTCTTTTGTCCCTCTTCTCAGAGACTGAATCACCTCCACTAGCTTGCAAGACAAAACTTGTTGACTTAACTGAGATCAGAACTAAAAGGTGTAGAAATGTACATCAAAATCCTGTTGATCAAAACAAGTGTTTTTCTGTTTTCTTTAAACCAGTCCTGCAGGGAACAGCATTGTCCTTTACTATAGATTTCAAGAACATTTAGGTAAAGGCAAAAATAAAGTTGCTGTTTGTTTCCATGCAGGGTTTTTTTCTCTGTCCTAGATTTGTGAGGATTTTCTACTCAATCTGTGCTTTTTACTTTTTTAAAATTTAATTATTTATTTTCTTTGTTTCCTTTTCTCTTTTTGTTTTTATCTTGACAAAAAATGAAGACTAAATTATTTTCATTCTCCAATTATTTGCACATTTATAACAGCTGCCATACCAAAACAAAAGAATAGCTCAAATCACCTGTAATTTTTAAAATTTTCAAAGTAAACACTATTTTAAAGTCAATTTCTTATTAAATACTGTTCAATCCATAAATAGTGTTTCCCCTTTGAATTTTAATTTAATATTATGATTGAATATAAATAAAAAGAACCCATTTTCAAAACTACAGTAATTATCACAAAATTGAAGTTTGGTTATATCAGCCTAAGTACTTATATTTGGCATGAGAGCAAGGGCACTAGTTAGGAATCAGATTGGCCTTAGATTAATCTGAAACACAAAGGTCTGCCATTTCTCAGAGCTTGTCAGGATTGTTGTATTAATTACAATAGTGAAACAGCAAAGCATTCTGCTGATGATGAGCCAACTAAGGTCATAGAAAGCAATAAGCACAAAACACACAAAGTGTCTCTACTAGTAGCTTCCCCGTTGCAGGTGAACAAGGTTTATGTAGGCAGTAGAACCAGACCTGAAAATGCTTCTAGACACCACTCAGACTCAATGTAAAAAAATTACAGCCGCAAAAGATCCAAACATGCTGAGCTACACTGATGCTTTATTTAGCAGAGATTTCCACCTTTAATAGTATCTTGAGTAAAGATTTCAACAGGCGCAAAGGACAAAATTCCCTTCCTTTGGTTTTCTGTTTCAGTGGAGCTGCATAGAAGCAGTCCCAGCTCCCCACGTGTCAGCTGAGCACTGACTGGACTTTCTCATCTAAACTAAAGTGCAAAAAATGTTCCTTTTTAATAATAAAAGTACTACACATTGTATCAAACTACCAATGCTGCTCCAGCAGATGGATTTCTGAAGGTCTCTTCAGTACTTCCACCAACAAATATTTAAGAAGTAGCTTCTCTATTTTTTTAGGTGGAACTTAAGGAGCTGTGTCAGAAATCAGTAACATCTCACAATCCAACTTAAAATTTCTGATTTTTTGGATTTTCAAAGCCATTTTTATTGTTTAATCCCTGCTTCTTTAAGTCATGTCGCTCTGCAAAATGATTGACACCTTTTACAAAAGGAGGAGAACGCTAAGAGAAAAAACAAATATAAAAACCTGGCCCTCTAACAGACAGAAAAATATCAGAAGATCCTGGGTTGCTAATAACAGAGCTGCTTTTGTTTAGTATTTACAGTAGAGAACTACAGAACATGGAGGTCCTTCTCTTGTTGATAATCATCTCCTGTCTCAAGAGAAGCAGATCATCCATGGCTTGATGAAACTGTATTCAGCACAGTCCTTCAGACTTGGATTCTCAGCAAGAAAAACTGATGTTATCTACTGACTCCAAAGGGCCAAACACAACAGCTTGAAATCTGACTCTGTGACCTCAGCACTTCTGGGATGTTTCCTTCTTTCTGAACATGTCTCTGATGTCTGCAGTTAAGCTACAGCCAGTATGCCTGAGAGTTTACCATTTCGAGGTCAGGATTTTATTAGACAATATACAGATATTCACAGAACCACAGAATTGTCACAGTTGGAAAAGACCTTTAAGATCACGACCTCCAACCATCAGTATCACAGTCCCCCCAGTAAAATAAATACATTTATCAATATCTGTATCATATTGCACATGATCTTAGTTAGAAGGCCATGCAATTAATGAGTTAGTTAATTCATGGTGAAAGTTGTAGCAGGTGGCAATTCCAGTCCAGCTGGTCCAGCCACCTGCTAGGAGCTCTGCATTACCCTGGCTGCCCTATACCTAGCACTTGAAGAGTGTTACCTCAAACTGCAGTTAAAGTGATGTCCTTTAACTTCAGTCCCTTCAAACAAGAGAAGGGCATGAAGAACCACTCCAAATTCCAAAGAACTTCTTTTACAGAAACACTTTGTAAATTTTGCATTAGCACTTCAAAGGGAGGGAAAGTATCCTCTACCAGTCTTGCCCATTTATATAGAGAAAAGTGTAATTTGCACATAGGAAGTCCTTATCCATATTAAAATAAAATCCATATTTACAATAAATATAAATTATAAATCCATATTTACACAAGTCCTTATCCCTATTAAAGTCAATACTATGTATAAGTGAGACAAAAATTGGAAATGAAAAAAAAAAATTCCTTGTCTGCCCAGGATATGAACCCATTAAGTAGTAAAACATGTCACATGAGGTCCTAGTCTCTCTGATGCATCTGACAGAATAGTTTACCTACCAGAGATTTCTGGAGTTAACATCATGAGATTCATATGCAGACATCTCTCTTACAGGAAGCAAGCTCCAAATTTACCATGAAAAATATTGCCCTGAAAAGTCTGCACTAGAGTCATATTGGTCCCTTCAGGGGCTGTGGATCAGAAAAAACTGGAAACTACTCGTAATGAAAAAGGTAATTTACTAGATCTCTGAACACAAAAGGAGGAGACACAAACTCAGCTCATTTTATACATATAAAACAATTCTCCAAAAAGCATGCTTAACTGGAACGATTTTGTGTGAGATGATGAAAAAAATTCAGCAAAATACCACGCATAAAACCTGACCTCTCTCCTTATTATCCCTTCCTTCCAAAAATACTAATGCAAAAAAACTTAACTATTTACCAGAAAGTTCACCTCCACCTTGTAAAAAGGTGTTACTGATCACCTTTCTTTTGACCTGCTGTAGATGCAATTGAACATTTATAATTTCTTTTTGAGGTTTCTGGACTAAACTTTTAAGAGGTCACAGTCAGCCATCAGCTATGTATAAGGATAAGTTTGTGCTGGTTCATCATAAAAAGAATAATTCAAACAATTACAGATTTTGTTTGTTTTTTTCAGTTTTATTTTGAAAGAAGCAATGTTTTTTCTGGGTGAAAATATCTGTAGGAGACCTCTATGTCCTCAGCAGGGAAAAAAAAAACAAAGAAGGGAGGGAAATCAAAAAGAACTGAAAAATAAATAGGATAAAAAAATAATTAAAAAACACAAACAGGTGTCTCATTGCAGTTATTGTTTCCCCCTTCATCATTTAGTAAAAAGTGAACATTTTGAGGACCAGTATAACATGCATTCATCAGCTTAGAAATGAGAAAATGACCCCTGTGATCACCATTATTTTTTAATCTACTGAACAGAACAAACCAGAATTGTTATTGAATAAAAAAAATATAAAATTCTTCAAGTAGTTCATAATTTCCCCTTCTGTTAGAACATATTTAGAAAGCCATCCGTTTTTATATATAAAGATTCCAGATAAAATAGATCTCAGTTTTTAGATATGCTTTTACAACAGGCAGCTCTCTCTCATTGTGAATACTCCACACCCTATTTTAATAAGACTGTCTCTGCTTTTTTCTTCCAGCTGTTGGATTTCATTATGCCTTTTTCTGGTAAATTGAAAACCCTTCTGTCACCATCATTTCATTACTCATTGCTGAGGAATCCCTTTCTATCTCGTATGCACTTGAACTGGAAAGTATTGCATAGATGGGAGGCAGAAAACTGCAATACCCATTCACCACACTGCATGACAGTGCACCCTGGCCAAATTTAAGTGGATGGCTACTAGAAAAGCAAGCTAACGAAGAAAGAGAGACCTTGAAAGGGCAGCCATTTTACTAACGTCATAATTATTAAGATAAGCACTTGCAGGAGAGAAGTAGTATCCAAATTTTATGAAAGCATGAGACTTTTCCAGATTCCCCTCAATTTCAGAGTTAGAACATGTTGCTTGCAGTGACTGTACACTGATGAGACTGCATTTCTTGGTAGATGTGTACATACATAACTATTGTAGTTGCTCACTTTTTATCATCTCTCAATATCACAGAAGCCATACACTGTTAAATCTCTAGCAGGTGTTTTAATGTTTGTTTTATAATGTGATCATATAGGTCATCAGAGAAATCCCAGAAATTTGGAGAAATTTATTAATAGACCAAGGAAAAAAATTTCTTAACTCTTCACTGAATCATTGTGATTCACTGTCACCAACCTTATTCTCCTTCAATAAAAATTAAACTTAAAAAAAAAAAATCATTGCAGTCCCAAATTATGCTGGAAATACAACTGCCTTAGCAACTGCAAAATGCTATAAAATGTATTTGATAGAAAACAAAATAGTTGGATTACATTGTAAATAGTGCATTTACAATGGAATGGCTAGAATTTCCCATGGTTCTTTGTTGGCAGGTTCAAAGTGGAAGAAAATGGTAGTGCCATGTCAACAATTATTCAGCATGACAAGTTGAAAATTTTTTTCTTATTTGACATCATTCAGCAGTCTTAAGTTCAAGGCTTAAGTCAGTTATTAAGATGCTTGTCCACATTAAGCCATACAACTGTCAAATATGGCTGCCTGCCGAAGCTGCTTCTGAAGCAGGGAGAGCCAGCTACACTGCATCCAGGATTTCTGTGGGAAATTCTCAATATGCCCCAAAACTTCAACCCTACTCTCTGCAAAGCTGTGAAAGGAGTTTTGGGAGAATTACTGAATCAAGAGGTACGGGCTGCCAAAAGGCAAAGGTGGCACACTGGAATTACACTGAAGTCCAGAAGAGTGGGAGTTTTAGTTTTAGTAATCAGCAATATCAATTGTTTTGTTGTTGTCACACACACAGCGTGAAGGGCAAGAGAAGAGACTACAAATGCCATAGGAACACTATAGGCCATGAGATACAGCATGGAGAAGTACAAGGCCTGCTGATGTCCTCAAGATTAAATGCATTGACACTTCTGGACCTAATCATTCTTTCCCGAACTCCACACCTCCCATCCACAATGAACAGCTGCTCCCACACTCCCACACTCAGGGCAGGAAAGAACATTCCCCTTTGGTCTTTGTCATCACTTCCAAGTCCTCAAACCCTCACCATATGGTATCTTCTAGACTTCTTCCATGACACTTCTTTAACTTAATAGGTTCTTGGGGCAGTGATGGCAGCAGGATATCCTTTTCCTTGCAGAAAACTTGTCTCATAAGCCAGCACAGTTTATGCTGTTGTGGTAGCTGTGCATTTATCTGATTAAAAATTTTTTTATCCTCATGGCAAATTTCAACTAAATTTAACACAGAAGTAGAAATATCCAAGATAATAACTTTCTATACTTCTGTCAAATGTTTAGAGGATTGAAAAAGATAACTATTCTAATTTATTTTTTTTTAGATGAGCAAAAGACAGACCAAACTTATTCCATACATATTTAAAAGACATGAGCTAGCTGGTCTATCTGGGTGGCTTGTCAGGCTGTGTATATATTTTTAACCAGCCACAACATGTCCTCTTTTAACCCATATTATGCAAGAAATGTGGGAGAACATTAAAAGTAAGTTAATAATGGGGACTACAGAACATGCAGGAAGCTAGAATGACTGGTGCAGAGAGACAGGACATATGATATAAATACATAGGAAACAAGGCTATACATGTTCGGATGCCCACTGTTGTGATTTGGAGTCTCAGTATAGAAACAGGGGCTCAATGTAATTTAGAGCTTTGTACTAAATTGTGTGAGAACATATTCCTGATTATTAATGAGCGTTTTATATTATCCAAGCACTCAGTGATAAATCTAATAACTTACATATCAGTCTACTGAGAACTAAATTACTGTATTTCACAGGAAAACCTAAAAATTACTCTCATGTCCAAGACCACTCTAGTGGCCTGGGGTTATACAGAGAAATACAGCCACAATTTTCTTCTGATAAAAAATTATTCAGGGCAGTAGAGGGCAAATTGTGTGGAAATACCAAAGGGTCTTATGACTGAAAAATAAAGTGGCAGGGTGAAACTCAGCATTTCTCAGAGCAAAGTAATGCACAAGTGGAAAACCAGCACCAGCTTCACCAATAAAACAACAGGCTCTTAGATGAACATTACAATTAAGGAGTGAGGTGTTTGGGTTAACTGCTGCCCAGCAGCTCTACTCCCATCTATCACTGGTATAGGTGCTCCCAAGCACCACCTGAGTAGCAGCTGGCTGCTCAGAAAATCCAAGAGAAAAGGGGCCTGACCTTTCCATCCTGAAGCCTGGCTTTGACTGCAGACAGTACTCGTTAACTGCTGAAGTCCCTGACAGCTATTTCTTCTGTTGGGCTTCACACAATATATAGACTAGAACTGGAAAGAGTAATCTGAATGAAGCTTCACAGCTCTGTCCTGTGAGACGAGATCAATATTACCTTTTTACATCAAAGGGCTGCATTAGCTTGTTATTGTCATAGCAGAATCTAAGATAAATAACACTCTTTTCTACAGATTTGTGTCTAAAATCCAACTCCTGTAACAGCAAGTCCTGCAAGTCTAGTCCAAATTCCTTGTTCTCAGATACACCATGGATGTGTTAAATATTATTAAGACTTCGTATTACCTTGCTAGATCTGTGACCTATTAATTGGATGTTTCAGTTCACCCTTCAAAAAAGCCTTTTCTCCTTTTTACTTGCTACCCTGTCAGTCATAGCACTGCCCTTTGCATTTCATGAAGGATAAAAAGCAAGATGAAAGGGCAAAGAAAATAGAAATACGATACCTGAAAAGAGAAGTAAAAGGATGCAGCTCAGTATTCTCAAGTATCTCAAGGGAAAGTCAAGTGTATCTCATAATTTCAGAGAAAACACTGGAAGGGAAGCTGAACAAGTATTGCTGAAGGGAAGGAAACTTCTCATGTTGTGTAGAGCTTATCAAAAGCCCTAACCCATGTGATCCACAGCCTCTGTGATTTGTTATAAACTGATACAAAGCAGCTATCTGACAACTGTGAAAAAAGCAGCTTGCCTTGGCAATACATAGCTGGCTGAGGAGGTTTTTGTGTTGAAGAGGCATGAGGTGAGATTTACCAGTTGCTGTGCATAAGAAGCGTGGCCACTACACTCATTAATTCCTGAACACTCTTTATTTTCATACTTACAGGGAGGTGCAACATTTATTTCACCTTTAGTCTGAAGCTGGCATTTGCCTCACAATTAGATTAATGAATACTCAGGGAAAGCTCAACAAATGCTGGAATCCAATGCAACTGCAGACACTTTGGTGTCCATTAGCAGACTATTTCTTCATGAAAAAGTGGCTGCTTCACTAGAGCTTGTCTAATTTTTCTTGGTTTTTCTCTGTGGATACAGATGTTTTCCCACACCCTTTTCTTATACTCCACATAATGAAAATCATCATCACACCTTGGAGAGTGTCTCATGTCCAAATAAGCTCAAGGGAAAAATCTTAGTTCCAGGCCCATGACCCTGATTGATTCCACTGAGCTTTAGCTAACAGTGTAGATTTCTCTGTATAGTAAATGAAAACCACCTTTCTCCAGAGGTTCAGCTCCCTCGGATCTGAGCAGCTATTCTTTAGGTGGCTGTCTTCCATTAATAGCCATCCATGGAGCTTCAGGTAGTTCAGCTGTTCACTTACACTCCCCATGCAGAGAGGCTGAAACCTGATTTATACATTCAGAATGAAAGGGCAAGAAACTTCACTCATGTATGTTGAAGAAAGTAGTGTTTCCTATTGCAAATGCAGCTTTTCCTAGACTCAGCTGAGCTGGTGACAATGCAGTAACTCGGCATTAGCTGTGGTAACATAAAACTTAGAGGAACTATTGGATTGGTCTTTGTAGCATGCATGGCTCTAGAGAAAATACTGAAGGAAAGTATATCTTAGAGAGAAATGTAGGACTCAATAAAAAGCAGTGCTCTTTAAGGCAGATTACATCAAAATACCCTGCGTCTTTCTCTGGTAAAAATACTTGAACTTTATGAATAGTATAAAACTATTCTTCTTTCTTCTCCATTAAATTCACCAATTCTTTTTTCTGACTAGGTTCTGATGAGGTGATTTGACTGATACAATGGAATATTTATCTAGATAAGTGGAGAAAAAAGATCTGTAACATGGAAAAGAACTAATTAAAAAATACTTGTATCAGGGAGGCATATAGTTTTTCATAGAAAGGAGGAATAATAAAAAAAATAAACAGATTATATAAATGGTATAGTTTCCTAAAACAGTAAACATACTGGACTTGGTGACCCCAGAAGTCACTTCCTGATTCACATTCCAAGAAGCATGTGTGTGTGCTGATAGGAATTTTGTGCTATGATTTGAAGCCCTCAGAATGAAAAGTGCTATCTATTACAAATTATGAGTGCAATGATCCTATTCTTTATGGAATAGATGCAAAATGGTGCAATATTGAACGTGTTTCCAAAATGTATACAGGACATATTTTTGGCATATATTTATGCCAAAAAGTTTTCCCAAAGGAATTTTCCATTTCACATTTTAGGAACATTTCCCTGGTGACCTCAGTGGAATTTCTGTCTACAGAAAGATAAAGAAGCTATTGCCTTTTCTTCAACCTACCAAACTGGCAGCCTTTACTTAAAGGCAATTGTTTTATTTTTACCAAAAGGAGCTTGAAAGGTAAAATGGTGTCCAAAGATCCCTAAAAAAAACCATACCAAACAAAATACAATAATACCTTGTAAAAGATTATGTATCTATTGTACACTGTACATTCTCTTAGTTTAAGTAAAATTATACTATTTTTAATCAAAACATGACAAAGGGAGAACATCCAAATCGATATATGGAAAATATAATCCTACAAGCTGTCAGAAACACAAATAGAGAAGATGAATCTTAAAGACAGGAAGGCAAACATACTCAATGTGAGAAAGGTTACTGCTGAAAGGACTAATCTGACTTTCTAGAAGAGCATGGAGAAGATATTACATGTTGACCTTAGAGAGTGTCATCAGTTGTTCTTCAGAAAAAAAAATATACTAAATCCTAACACTCTTTATGCTTCCCAGCAACAAAACTCATCCTAAAACATGTAGCCTGTCATCTCTGCAACTTTGCCCTTTACATACAGAGCTTGAATATGCTTATTGCTACAGATTTCCTTGCTCCTTTTGGTTAAGAAGTCAAGAACAAATTCATGTTGCCTTAGGATATCTTTTTCTTTGTGAGACCTATTTTGTTTTACACAGCAGAACTCCACCTTGTTTCACGTTAAACACACAAATTTTGCCTCTGCATAATCAGATGCCCAGTAGATTTGCTTTATGATTAATAGGCTGTGCAGGGAGGTGGTTGAATCACCATCCCTGAATGTGTTTAAGGATCATTTAGATGTGGTGTTGAGGCATATGGTTTAGGGGAGAACTTTGTAGAGTAGGGATGATGGTTGGACTTGATGATCCCAAGAATCGTTTCCAACCTAAAAGATTCTATGATTAGTACCTAATCTGAGCACATATAAATTAAACAGATTTAATTTTATTTTTATCTTTAACAGGTGTAGCCAAAAGCTAGTCTTAAATTGCAGTATATCTGGAATTACAGCAAATGAAAAGAATAATGAAAAGAAAATGCACTGCAAGAGACAGCATATTTCAGCTGTGTTGTCTTTATTCACCAGGCGCCATACCTAGTTTTCATCTTATATGACATTCTGAGAAGACAAAGAAAAAAACCCATGTGTTTATCTTTGCAGCTAATCTGTAAAACACAGGTATAATTTTACAGACAGAAGTAATTTCCACCCAAAGAGAGCTGCTAAATTGAAGTATTTTGATTCTAGAAAAAGGAGATCTGGTGACTTTCAATTTAGTTCTAGTTTGCCTAAGCACTGTACCTAATGTTAATTGAAAGAGTAGTTCTTATTAGACACTGCAGGAAATCTGGCTGGATTCCAGGCCAAGGGTGAGAAGTTGACAGAGTTGTTTATTTTGCATGAGCTACTTTGAATAAAATATCTTGCTTAATCCTGACAATTTTTTCACTCAGATTGAATGATAATCCAAACTTTATGTGAATTATCCAACTTCTTGAACTTGCAAGACAGCCTGAAGATCATGAAGAAAATGTCTGTTTGCTATTTCAACATTAGCATCTATCCTTTCCTTTAAAGGAAATAAGCTGAGGGACATTTTAGATTTTCATAGACACCAACAAATTGAGAAATTACATCCTCATCCAAATTCATTAACACCCCCAGCCCACACCTGCAACAATGCTCACACCTACATAATGGAAGAAAACACTTTTGCAGATAGAACGAGCTCAAAACAGCAAAGTTCTGGATCAAGTGACTTTGAGATCATTCATGTAAGAAGGGAAAAAATACAAAGTCCTGTCTTTAGTGCTTTTCTTTTGCATTTGAGTTCAGGATATTCTCCTGTTACAGCAATAGATACTTGTAATCAGGGATTGATGGGTCTATATGACTTCTATTGCCTGGGTGTCCCCAAGTTCCCCTATTCCACAAAACATAAATTCTTCCTCTTCTCCAAAGAGGTCATGGAACTATCCAAGAAAAAAGATACCAGCCCATCCTTTCACCACACCATTCATATAGGGTCACAGGTGAGAGCTCTGGTAACATGAAATAATGGGGGAAAAAAAATCTATGCCTTCTCTGAAAAGGGTCAAATGAGAGAAACACCTTTGTTTCTATAGCTGGATGGTTGCTTCAGTAATAATTTTTCCTGGTAATTAATTGGCTCCTATTGCTGGTAAGGGACCCATGGACATATATTACCTCAAACTTTTATAATTTTGTTGTCAAAAGAAAATCTACACATATTCAGGAGTCCCCAAAGACTGTGGAGTTAGCCAATTTATGCAGCTTACAAAGCCAACAAAAACATCCAATGTATTTCTGAGATGATCTGGATAAGAATTTAGATATTTTGTTCAGCAAGTACCCTTGAACAGATCCAACCAGAAACATTTTGGAAAAAACCCCACATCTTCATAAAAAAGGATTGGAAAAAGACAACCCCCAGATGAAAATACAAAACAGAATTATATTGAAATATGCATTTTATATGCCATGATGATGTCAAGGCATCTTCTACCGGGCATTTTTGAAGAACTCGAATCAGAGGTAACTTACGTGTGACCAGGTACAAAACTTTTACTATAAACCATTTTCCAGGCTTATAGTATTGTTAACTTCTGCTTTGAAAAAAGGGCTGAATGAATTTTAGGTCTACACAACCACATGTTAAGTACGACTACTTTTTGGAGAGCTGAGGGACCAAGTTATTGAAGAGCTCATTAGAAGGACACACACTGAACTGTAAAGGTTATAAAAAGACACATCCAAACTTGCTAATAGTTGCTTTCATGAGAAATGCCTAGTGGAAAGGTCACTAAAGAGCCTGACTTCTCCCCTGCTCCAAATTATCACACAATTGTGCAGTACCATGCCTGAATTACAGGAAGCATTAACAATGAGAGAATTAGAACAGCTAGAGAAAGTTAATAAGAATCACAGAAGCAGCAAGGTTAATGTTATATTTGTGGCCTTCCAGACAAGGTCAAACAAGGAACATAACAAGAATTATACTACATATGTATTACCACACATTATGCTGTACATACATTCACAAGTTTATGTGGACATACACATATATATGGGAAAAAAAGGTCAATAACCCAGTGACTTACAAAAACATGGATAGCCCAGTATCTCAGTCCCACTAATATACAACAACAATTCATGCTGATAAAACAGAGAAGGATCACAGTTCTGGATGAAGCCTTAGGTAAACTGTTTTACATAAATCACTACAGCTCATCCCCTTCCTTCAAGCTAGACAGGCTCTGAAGCCCACATATATCACTCTCTTTAGGCTACTTCCTTGTAAAAAGAAACTAAGCATCTGACCTTTTCCTCTTTAAACAGCTTATCTGAGACCTCTATTAGAGGAGAAAAAAAAAAAAAAAACAACAACCAAACAGAAAAAGCAGAATAAAAGCTAAATTGTGTTTAGATTGTAAAAGAAAAGAACAGTCCAGCTCTTCACTGTAAGAATGAGTCTCTAATGGTCTGTGGCCAGGGAAAATCAGGTTAATGAAAGCACTTTTAAAGTGACTTCCATGTGATAACCAGACAGGGAAAACAGGATGGGGATTTTGTTCAGCATTTACAGAGCATTAAGAGGTATTTGAAATCATTCCAGTAGGTTATAGATTAACAACAAATATATATTCCCTTTCTTTCAGTAAATACCATGAAAAGAACAAAGTCTTTGCACTTGAAGACCACATCATGTGATGTGAGAATTTGTATCACACATAGGAATAATGGGAGAATTTAAAAAAACAACAACAAAAACAACAACAAAAGATAAGAGCCTTGCTTTTCTTATTGCCTTGGTTAAACAAAATTAAGCAATCTCAGAACATGGAGAAATTAAATCACCAGTCTTATGTAGTTCAAAAGTTCACCACTCCAATAACAAATAAGAAATCATCATCATCATCCTCCTCACATTATTTTCTGCACTTTACAGTATATATACAGCAAAGTCACAGGTGAAACCAGCTCAGAAATATGTGACATTACCTCATTAACATTGGCCAAGCCTGTCTGTAGATGATTTATCTGGTAAAAGTCCTGGATGGCAGGGCACAAAGTTGAAGACCTATTTTTCATTGATACCAGATGTACCACAACCAAACCAGTGATACTACTGCAGCTGAGTTGTATTAGATGAATCACTGATATGACCACAAGGAACTTCCATGCTATCTTGATGCAACAGAAAGAAGGCATTAAGGAAGGCTACCAAGAAAAATCAAGCCCTTTGGGTTTACCTTCCTGGTAAGAATGTGTTGTTTTGATGGCTAGTGAGCAGAACTAAGTAGTACAAGTACTTGTTGCTGTATTGTCTTCCTGTGGCCAGAATATAAAAAGAGCAGGGCTCAGCCCAGATAGTGCTAACTTCAATGCTCTTTATTAAAGGTTTTAGATCAGAATGGAAAATCCACTCCCCAGAGAGGATTTGGGAGAGAGAGGAAGATCTGTATCCTCTTGTTTATCATATTACTTGAACAATTTAACAATGTTCTTCATTGCCTGTTCTGCTCTTCTTCTGGTCTTACGATTTATGATCCTTCAGGCATTCCTAGAAACTTAGTCAGTCTCAGCACTCTAGTCTGAGAGATCACATGTTGACTCTAGAAGCTGGTTCTAACATTTCCCTTATATTTACCTAGTGGAAAAAACATTCACTCAATCGTATTTGATGCTGGATTTATGTACAGATTTCTCTATCCAGGCCAGAAGATAGGAAGTTTACAATTGCACAGGTGTGGCCACACAGCCCACAGTGGGCCTTCAGGCATTCAATCCAAACCTCAGATCCTTTTCTAAATACATTCAATCAGACCCTTCTGCAGTATTATTAGTCATTGTCCTGCCAGCCATGATCCTCTATCCATCCACCAGGCCTCATATTTCAATATATTTGTGCATTTTCATGTCAGCATTGCCTTGCTCTGCACTGATTTCCAGTCCTTTCAGCGTACAAAGAGTCTGCTTCTGATTCTATTATCTCACTGCTTATCAGTCACAATTTAACTCTTCCCTTTGATTCAACTGCAGGGCAACAATAATGAGGTGACAAACAGCTGCTCATGTTTTGTGAGCCACACTAGCTTTATATTAAACTCTATACCTATTTAAAAGAATTCTTCAAAGAGAATCAAGAGATTTTTTTGTTCTGCTTACCTGGTTTCCTTGTGGTCTGGGATCATCACTTGGGCTGTCCTGTCTATAGATCTAGGGCACAGGCTGTTTTGCTGCCTTGCAGGGTCTACAGTTGGTTCTAGAACAGATGACAGCATGTTTGCAAAGTTCAGGCATAATATAGAAAACAATTCCCCCAGCTTTGTGAATACTGATTTGTCAGACTTCACCCACCTATCTATGCCTTATCCTAACTATGAAGAAGTGGATCATTCTTCTGTATCACAGTCTAAAGAGTTAACTTTTCCACTTTTTATTACTGTTGTTTTGAGAGCATGAGCCAAAACATTCTTGCTCATCACAGTACCAGTGCAACACCACGACAAAAAATATTACAACTTTCAATCAAAATACCTATGTTCAATCTGCATGTTTCACTTAGCTGCTGTTTCTCTGCAGCCTGTTAGGGATCAGCTTAGGCTGCATATACAATAAACATGATCCAATGTTAATCTTTGTTCAGTGGTGTTAATTTTTTTTTTCTTACTGGGTGCATGCTTAGCTGGAAATAATCTTGGATTTTCATGTTGAAACACAACAATTTTCAGGAGCAAATACTGCAGCTATGTCTGAACAAATAACTTTTTATGATTAATATCACTTCTTTTTCCTTTCACAGACACTTCTGTTTTCCTGTCTTTGGTTTTGTCTCCAAAATTAACAGATAGATTTAAAATTACTGTTTTTAACATTTACTGACCATTATCTCAATATTCCATTCCACACACCTGAAAATCTGTTACTGGCTGAGTAAAANTACTGAACCAACTGATAGGAGCACAGGAATTACTGTGCTCATCAATAGCTAGGACTATTTCCACATATTAGTACTAATTGCTATCACACCATTGCACTGAACCCTGGAGATCTCACATGTTCATCCCATATTGCCTCTAGTAACTCTTGAACTCTTGACCTAACAGCATTTTATCAGACCTGGAGAGGATAAAATATGTTTTAGGGTTGAAAGATCAGCACCATGTCCCCACCTCTGATATTTCCTACCTACATATTTCAAGCTGAGAGGACAACTTCAGTGACACTAATCTCATAACTATAGATGTTCTAAACTAGTTTTCCAGGTTTCTTTTGCAATAATTGGAAAGAGACAGATGTATCTAAGATACACTTCACTGAACATCTCTTCTAGACATGAGACAGATTGTTTGGGATGTCACCTACCTTTCTCCATCAGCCAGAAAGGGGACCTTCACAACAAGCTACGAATCCAATACCTTATTTTCTACATACATTCAGGGATTTCCATAACTGCCACACTAATGAAGAGCACCTTTATGTGAAGAACACCCTAGAATATATAATTAGAGTTTAAAAAAAAAAAAAATTAACCTCTCTAACTTGAGCTAAACTCTATCATAAAATGGCGAGAAAGGCTCCTATGACTTCCTCCTACAGGACTCTCTTTATTTTGAAGTATATGTCAATGGTCAATGCTGAAGCCAAATACTGGCCAGTGGGGAACTTGGGTCTGATCCAGCCTGCTGATTCCTGAATCCAAGAAAATGTGATGAAAAAAAGAATAAACAGGTTGTTCTAGGATACTTTCCAAGGACAAAAATACAGAAAATAAGTCTCAGAAAGGCTGATTCAGTCGCATTGAATCTCATTTGGAATTTATCACTTATTCCAACATTACCACTATGCAAATTTCTACAAGAGCTGAACCTGTGTTTGATTCATTAGCACATGGTTTTGCATTCACCTTCTGTGAGCAGGGCTGGGCTGAGTATGCAGAAACCAAATGCTTGCAGACTGCCAATTAGACGGATTTATTGCATGCCTTTCAGGAAGAATCTAGACATAGATATTCCCAGGGAAATACTCAGAAAGCATGTATTCCTCTTAAACATAGACTCAGCATTGGTATCTACTTCTTAGTACACAATAGCTGATTAAAAAGCTTTTTATTTATTTCTTGGGTAAAAATCTGTGACTACCTTTGTTGTTGCCAGTATTATGTGCTAACAGCAAGATACCAGCATTTGGGGGAAAAATAAATTTTCCTTTTGAGATAAGGCAGTACCTCGTTCCAGTTAGGTTTACTTGGGAACCAGTTACACCTCATCAGTAAGCTTTAATTTTTTTACACCGATTTTCATGGGATTTTGAACAAGCTGAGATAGGTCTATTTTTAAAAAATAATATTAAGATACAAAAAGAAATGGGCAGAAATACCAAGAGCTCAGCTATGTGCTTGCCTGCAACTGTATATAGAATCATATCCCTGCTCAAAACAGATAGTGGACGATTCCCACAGTGTATGCAGTAGCACACTCTTTTTTTTATTTTTTTTTATGTTCCATCCTCTGCTTCAAAAAAATCTTAACAAAAATTTCATAAAATTCAGCATGCCAGAACAAAACATATTCAAGCCAACAAAACTACAGTTTACAAACTATTTCTTTGCTTTTGTTGAGTAAGCTTTCGGTATTTATTTTTTTTTCAATTTGATTTGGTGTACTGGGGATTCAAAGCTTCAGCCAAATATGATTTTTGTTGGATAGGAGCAGACAGAAAAGGGAAAGATGGAATAGGTGATATGAAACCTGAGGAAGATATGAAACCAGATATAGAAATGGGAATACAGAAAAAGTACAAGACCAAATACAAACACAAATTTGGAAGAAGTAAAACAAACATGTGCTAAGGGAAGTAGTTGAAGAATACAGATCACTTCAGAAAGGGCTGTTCATCATGACATTGCTTGAATGGATTGAACAATGGCTAAGGTTATAATAACAATTACCCTGTCCTTGTTTCGGGCTGTACTGAAATCTGAAGCCACATTTCTCCTGTCTTCCACATATACAGTAAAAGCCTGAAATTATAGCTCTTTAAAATGCATTAGAGAAAAAAAAATAAGCAAACAAACAAAAGCCTTGGCATCTATTGTTTTCATTTTCAACATGTCTGGTAGATTTAAAAATGACACAGCATTTCACAGGAAGCCTCTTATTTTGGTCCTAGAAATGGTGGTCACATCAGCTTAGAATATTGTTTCTGAAATAAAATAACACTATGCACAGAGGCTGCAAAATAATGGAATATTAGAGAAAAAAATCTTAATTAAAAACTTGTCCCATCATAAGCCACTGGACATGAGAAAATGTAAAAAAACACAAACAATTGTAATGAAAACACATGCACATGAATTGTATATTTAATGCCCCAATTTTTTCTGTGCTTGCAATTTTCTCTATTTTTTTATTACTATTTTCTCATACTGCCTATAGTGGTCTACTGAAGACAATCTGGAAATAAAAGCAATGTGATTCACTTTAACCCATAAACTAAACTTCACAACCTGAAGTGAAAATGATAAAGAATCACAGAACGTTTTAGGTTGGAAGAGACCTTCAAGATAATCCAGTCCAACCTTTGACCATAAGCTTCCTACTAAACCATGTCCTTAAGGACCAGGTCCAAATACCTTTTAAATACCTCCAGGGATGGTGAATCCACCACTGTCCTGAATCATAGAATTGGCTGGGTTGGAAGGGACCTCAGAGATCATCAAGTCCAACCCTTGACCCACTACCACTGCAGTTACTTGACCATGGCACTGAGTGCCACATCCAGTCTCTTTTTAAATATCTCCAGGGACGGAGAATCCACTACTTCCCTGGGCAGCCCATTCCAATGCCTAATCACCCTCTCCGTAAAGAAATTCCTTCTAATATTGAACCTAAACCTCCCCTGGCACAACTTAAGACCATGCCCTCTTGTCTTGCTGGTAGTTGCCTGGGAAAAGAGACCAACCCCCCCTTGGCTACACCCTCCTTTCAGGGAGTTGCAGAGAGTGATGAGGTCTCACCTGAGCCTCCTCTTTTCCAGGCTGAGCAGCCCCAGCTCCCTCAGCCACTCCTCATAGAACTTATGCTCTTCATGAGCTTTGTTGCCCTTCTCTGGACATGCTCCAGCATCTCTGTGCCCCTCCTATAGTGAGGTGCCCAGAACTGAGCACAGCACTCAAGATGCAGCCTCACCAGAGCTGAGTACAGAGGGATGATCACCTCCCTGTTCCTCCTGGCCACTGAGTTCCTAACACAAGCCAGGATGCCATTGGCCTTCTTGGCCACCTGCACACACTGCTGACTTGTATTAAGTCAACTGTCAAACAATACTTCCAGGTCCCTTTCTAACTTACATCTCTCTAACCACACTTCCCCAAGCCTGTAGGTTACCAGAGGGTTATTATGACCCAGGTGCAAGATCTGGCATTTGGCCTTGCTAAACCTCATACAATTAACCTTGGCCCATTGGCCCAACCTGCCTAGGTCCCGCTGTAAGGCTTCCCTACCCTTCAGCAGATCAACACACCCACCTCGTTTGGTGTCATCTGCAAATTTACTGAGAGTACACTCAATCCCCTCATCTGCTTTGTTAATGAATATATTAAAGAGAACAGGGCCCAGCACTGAACCCTGAGGGAAAATGGTAAACCAGAAATAACTCATCATAGCAGTCAAAGGGAAGCTGGGTTTTTTCCCTAAACGTTTGTGTTTTACATGTACTCAACCTATTATCCTCAAGTTCTTCTGAACAGGGTAATCTCTTCCTCACACTTGTCACTAAACAACCCCTGACAATACCTCAGATTTCAGCAATAACTCTGGAGCTTACCTTGTCAGCATCTTAATCTCTCTCCCACATCCTTTGCTGAGAAATAAACCAACTTGCTGTGGCTCGTCTTGAGATTTTGCATCTTGACTGGGTATTGGGCATTCCCATTGAACCAGTTAGGCAAGCATCAGAGTCAACTATTCTATATACTTCTCTGTAGGTCTCTCTTGTCCCCCTAGCACCCAATTTGCATGCAATTCCTAGGAAATTACTGCCTTTTAGAACTCTGCCGTTTTTCATTGCAATTGGATAAGAAATTTGAAAATTATTATAGAGACTGGTGAGCTCTGTCATCCCTGTTGTTTGGTCATATGAGTCTTCTTTTCCTAAGAAGAAAGTTTTTCCCATTCCCCTAACACTCAGAAATATGTAGAAATAACTTAAATTAACTCATTTGGTTGAGCTTGTGAATTTTCCAAAGAGAGACGGGAAAGGTGTTACACTAATAAAGTCCCAAGTCTCAGCTCGAAGCAGTAAACTCTAGTTCAGTAGCAGCTATGATGGGCTTTTTGAAAGGGAGAGACCTTCTCTTACATGAAGAAGTAACACAATTGTACAGCACTCAAGAAGTTGGCATCCTTTATTCTAAAATTATGGAGATTTCAGAAGTCAGAGCTTCTAATGGGTGTTTGCACATGAAAGTAAAATATCCTGTTAAACTCAAAAGAATAGAAACCTTGCCTAACACCAAGTACAACCAGCATGGATGGCCCATTTTAAGTATTACAGACTGGCAAATTTATCTGTGATTCCCAAAATCACCCACAATCTACCCTTCTAGCCTACTGTTAGTTGATGGGGATGCTCTTCCTTCTAGTTTACTTGCATGTGGTTCGGAAAGGACTCCAGGTTAACTTTGCAATGTCTTTAATATTGCAGTACACCCTCAGATTAATTCAAGAATTTATTTCTGGAGTTTACATCTTTTAGACAGGCAGTCCTCTCTATCCTTTTCACAAGTCTGACTAATAAGAGGAAGACAAGGATATGGCTAACAAGTCAAGTGAATGTGAAGTGCTGAACAGAAAGAAAAGCGAAGTGAGAAAACCTGCACTTTAAGATGAAGCATAACTGATCTCCACAAGACTGTCTGAAGAAGTTAGAGGAAAAAGGCATTAAAAATCTTGGAAGTGGAAAGTCTTTTTTTTCTTCCAACTTTTTCAGTTTATCTACTGTATTAAAATCTCTTACTCCCAGGCTGTTGTTCAGAGACCTCATTAATCAAGATGTAGGAACATAACAATGAAGAGAGCAAATAGACACCAATTCATAGATGTTTAAAGCAGCAAGAGATTGTTCAGACTATTTATTTTGATGTCTTGTATAACAGAATCTCTTGCCTGGATTTCACGCAGTACTCCCAGCAATGGAGGAAAAAAGAAAAGTCATATATAAATTAAGTGTTCCGAAATTCATTATATGCACAGATAGCCCCCCTCCCCCAACCTTTCCAATACAAAAATGAGCCAATCAGAAAGGAAAGAAAGAATTAAAGTTGGTGAAGAACTGCCAGAAAATGCTGCCAGTTTCTCTTCATGCCTCAAATGCCTTCAGCCCAGACCTCAGGGAGGGTGCTTCAGTGAAAACGACCTTATTATCTACAGACATGAATGTTTGTCACACTTCCTCTCTTCAAGGAGCTCCTGCCTGTTAACTGTGAATGTTAAACAACATAGCACCAGATGATGACAAAACTAGGAGAGTTGCCCTGCTCCAATTTCTAACACTTCCTTCTCTCATTTTCTTCTTATAATTCCAGCTCCCACATGGATGCATGCCCATGCAAATCCAGGATTTTTGTTTTCACATACATCAAACAAACATGGACACTGGTGACTCTTAGGCTGCACTCAAGACTGAAGACATCATAACTCACAACCAAATGTTTTTCCAAGCGTTTACAATACACTATTGAAAGATGAGTGGGAGCAGAAACAACAGGGGCACACGAGGGGAAGACCTCACCTCCAAAACAGGAGATGAGGGAGAAACGAGGCATCCTGCCCAAGCATTCAGTCCTTCAGCCACTGGAAACCCTCTGCCATGGTCTGTTATCTTCTTCCTCATCCATGAGATTCCCACAGGACTTTGGTTCTCCTGTGAAGACTTTAAGTGTAGACATCTTTTTTCATCCCGGATGGAAGGTAGGTCAATTCCAGATGCACAAATCCTTCCAGGAGATGACTAGGTGGTGCTCCCAACACCACAGCTGAATTTGGCCTGAGGGCTTGATTTACAAAAGATTGTTTTTTCTCTCTCTTCCTTCCCTTTGAGTAAACCACTTCCACATGGCTTGTCTTACACAGAGAAGGAGGGGATGTTTTCTGTGAACTCTGTTGCTGAAGCTCAGTTCATAAATATCAAAGAAGAAAGACATGCAGATGAATGGCAGCAGTGAAAATGCTACAGCAAGAAACAGAAATAGGATAAGAGGGAGAAATGCTTGGGAGGATCATTTAAAAGCTGTGAAAATAAAGCTATTTGTTTTGTAGCAATGGAAACATCTGAAATGAGAAAGCAATTTGCAGGCTATTTGGTCTCAAAGCACTGGCATGATCAAACAAATATGCTTACAGGAAAAAATAATATCAGGATCTTTCCATGCTGTTAAGAACCTCTTTTCCTGGTTTGCCACCTCAGAGTAGAATTATGTATGAGGAACTCACGATATTAAATTTTCCTTCAAGTGTTTATATGGCAGCCCCAAAACAGAATACTGCATTGTGTCGAATTCAGGGGCCACATTTCTCACACTTAACCAGCAATTCTGCAGACTGAGATTTAAAGCTAGGAAACAAACCATCTCTATCCTCTCTTCTCATCATATTGCTTTGTTATTGGGTCTGAAGGTCTCCCTCAACCTCATGGATTTCCTTTCCCTCCATTTTAACCTTCAGTACTGATTAAACTGCAGGAACAAATCCAAACCATTGCTCCATCACTGAAATGGGAAAGGTCATCACTCTCCAATCAAACAATTGAATACATCTCAGTCAGGAGATAGTCTATTTATTTCACACATGGACATCAGAAGACAGACAAGTAAAAGTCTAGTATTAATCACAGAATCAGCCTGATTGGAAAGGACCTCTGTGATCAAGTCCAACCCTTGATCCACTACCCCCGTGGTTCCCAGACCATGGCACTGAGTGCCACATCAGTCTCTTCTTAAAGACCTCCGGGGACAGAGAATCCAGGACCTCCCTGGGCAGCCCATTCCAGCATCTGATCACCCTCTCTGTAAAGAATTTCTTCCTAATATCTAACTTAAACCTCCCCTGGCAGAGCTTAAGACTGTGCCATATTGCCTTACTGATAGCTGCCTGGGAGAGGAGACCAACCCCCCCTGCCTACAACCTCCTTTCAAGGAGTCATTTACCCTAGTCAGATTTTAGTCTTTTTACCCTAGCAGATATACATACTATGAAACAATTTGAATTTTAGTGAACCTGTGAAGCTATCAGGCAGTAATGTGCTCCAGAAAACACAGGCCAGTTCCTGTATTCCTTCAGTTTCATACATTTCAAAACCAGACTTAACATAAGATTTTTGAACTTCAGCTGCTCTGTTGGCTTGGTGTGATAGGGTTTTTGGCACTGGGGGGGAGGGACCACAGTGGTGGCTCCTGTGAGAAAGTCCTAGAAGCTCCCTTAACTATCAAATCTGACCTGCCTTTGGTCAAGGCTGAGCCTATCAGCAATTAATATGTTTAAGAGGAAAGAGGAAACTGGCAAAAAACATGGAGCGAAGAGAGGATCAGGCCGCAAGAGCAATATCTGAGCAGAGATACCAAGGTCCTGAAGGAGGGGGACAAGGTGCCCAACTGGAGATTTCCCTCAGCCAAGGTGAGATGGTAGATGTCCCACTGCAGCCCACAGAGAAGCGGGGCGGAACAGTCTGCAAAGGACCACACTGGGGCAGACATGGACCTGCAGTGAAGGACCTGGTTATCAAGTGCACTCCTCATTCTATGTTACTATACAACATTTTTTTCCCTTGTATTTTCAACACAAACCATTGCTAAAAATAAATTAAAATTCTGGCATATTAAAAAATAGAGAAGCTGTTTTATCAGATTTTTACCAATTATCTCTCACAGCAGTATGCTGTTTCTAGCACCTGGTTATAGCTGTTATTTAAAAGACAGCAAAGGGCAAAAAATAGTGTGTAATTATACAGTGCTCTGCACAGGGAAAAGAAAGATTCCTTTTGGTCATTTGGTGATCACCTAGTGCCCTGAGGCATGAACATAGACTAACCCAGTCTAGGAGGTAAAACTAAAAATTTCCTGGAGGATCATAAAGTTATCCAGCAGTTTTTAAAAGTGTGACTACACTGTTTGATTCTGACCTCCAGCAAAACCTAAAGTGTTTCATGAATAAATATTTCCTACCAGTTGCTTGGAATTTACCCACGATTAGCCTCATGTGACTTTGTGTCCTTTAATTATGAAGGGGTGTAAAAAGTCTGGGACTGGTTGCTTTTGGTTTATATATAGGCTTTATATCTAGTGTTTCCATTAAAGCTAGACTGTTTCTAATGCTAGAAAATCCTAAATTTTGCAAAATGCAAGGATGCTTTTTATATGCCATACGTCAACATGAAAATTAGGATTTTGGCAAATGTGTAACAATAAGAATTAGTGCTAGACTTCAATATCATGTGAATGCTTATTTGATTTTAAAACGTTCAACTTTGGAAGCGTTGTTTGAATTAGCCTCCCAGTGGTTTCTACAAGAATGTAGTCTTACTTTATACCAGGTAATGAAGTAAGGGTCTAAAGAAATCTCCTTCTGGAGAAGCACTTACTGAATGGACATTTGAAAGTGGGGAAAAAAAAAAAAAGAGAGCAACTTAGCCTCAGAGGCATAATTTTGCCAAAAGTCATGCACTACTGTACAAGATGAACCTCAGAACACCCTGAACTTGAATGTGGCCAGTTGAGATTTGCTGGACTCTTTGGGAAATAAATCCACTGCAGGTTCTTGGTCACATTTCAGTGCTGAGTCCCAGGTATACCAACCCTAGAAACCACCTGCTGCAGTGTTGGCAAATCTGCCAAAAGCATAAAAAAATTGAACTCCCCACTCCTCTTTTTGAGTCTAAGGTTCATGTTTGATATAGGAAAAGTCTAATCAAGAGGGTATTGCCTCCAAAACAAAGAAAATTTTGGACCTTACTTAGTATTGACATAGTCTCATGTACTACAAGAATTTGGCTAGTAGTTTTTATTACTCAAGATTTTATTCTAGCATTAAAGGCACTTAAATCAAACTGGCAGCATGTTGAAGTCAATACACAAAGTAGTTTTGAGAACAAACAACCTCCACAAACAGCTCTACTGTTATATATACCTATCAAAACCAAACAGAAATGTTGCTCAACGTAGAGTCTGATAAGTAAAATTTAATACCAGCAATACCAGGATACCGCTAAATCCCTTCAATTTGTCATATTATAATTGCCTGCTCTGTTCTAGCTATCTGTCCTTAGGATTAAATTTCAGTTTGTAGCACTGCAGTTTCAGGTCAGAGAAGAGGTGCATGAGTAAAGAAATGCACTTCAGAAATAACAACTCCTCGATAGTTTGTTGAAGTGCTTCTAAGAATCATTTCCAGTATTTTAAAATAGATTGATAGGAGTTGGGGAAAAAATAAAGAACAAGACAGAGGCAGAGAAAATAGTATATGAGATTATGTGGTCATTTCCCCTGGGTGGTGACACATGTGCCAATATTTACCCGATTTTATATTGCTATCTCAGACAAGCTGGAGTCTCTGTGGAACCTACTACTTTGTTCCCTTCACTGTTTTCAGCACTTGGTCAGATTTTCTGAAGGTGTCTCAGAACTTGTTTAGGCCTTTTACTTACATTCTGTGACACCCAAGTAGAGTGCTGTTGAATGGAGAGAGTGTAAGACAAATCCATAACACAACAGGATCAGAGAGAAGCACCATTTGCTGTACAAAGTGGATTTCTACTTAATGGCACATCAAAAGTTTTTTAGAGAGATATAATTGTTTGAATAAAAAAATGCACTGCTTGCTTAAGACTTAAAATGCCTCTGGGGCATTTAGAGCAAAAGTAATTTGCTCTAAATATGCAGAAACATTTCGTAGGCATTTTACTCAGTTGTGGAAGCTGAGGATGTTGCCTTCAAATCAAGTGTTCTTCAATAATTGATTTTCTTCCATGTGAACTATATATATCAGGTCTAATGTACAAACTTTTTAAACCACTCTAGAAGTTGCTTAGAATTGCACTGGTTGATGGTTAGGATTGCTCATTAATTGCTTGGCTTGCCAGGAGAAAGCAAAAAGCCTATTGAACAGGAGCTCCCCTACTGTCATGGCCTAGAGTGTCCAAGGGGCAGGACTTTGCAGGGAATGTACAAACACCCTGGGGGAGAAGTGGTGGCCTTAAGGAGAGCTATAGGTAGATATCTGTGTTCACCTCATCTCAGTTTGAATAACAACTTGCTTAATCTGGAAGATTCCTTATGTACTCAAGAAATCAGCCTGCTTTCCTTTCTCAAAGTTTTCTGATTACCATGACCTACTCTTGTGTATTTGTGTCCATTACTCCAAGTATCCACACACACACAGTAACGAAAGCAAGGTTAAAAGCTGAAAAAAAAAAAAAAAAAAAGAATTATCAACTCCTGTGAAGGTCCTACATTCCTATGATTTTCGAGACTTGATAGGAAATAATTTTGGGCATATTTCTCAAGGACCAACCCAGAGAAGAGACATGTTTTAACAAAACCTATTAGCAGACAATAATTCACGCTATCTATCATACAGTACCATTTATTCATGCATCATCTAACAAGATGACATTTAATACAAAATAAGAATGATGAAGGTCACAGGAATTTGCACAATTTATTATTAGTGTCAAGCCAGATTAGTTTAGCCAGCGCTTGACTAGAATTTGCCTAGGATGACTGTCTCTGAGAAAAAGGTTATTATCCAGTGGATGTTTTCCTCTCACACTCAGTCTTATACTCTGAGAACTGAACTGACTGTAGGGAGTTCTCTGAAAAAACACTGGAAAAGGGTCATTCAGGTCTCATGTTATACTTCTGCCATTGCTTTCAGTGAATCTTTCAGATTCCTATATTCCCCTCTATGGTCCATCTAAGGATTATAAGGAGATGCAGGACCAGTTCTAATCTGTTGGGAAGCTCTGACATACCCTTGAGAGATGAAGATCTCTGGGTGTAAAAGAGCACAATATGCACAAGCAATGCCTTTTTCAAGAGTATTTTGACACCTAACTTGAATAATGAACTTCAGGAAAGAATGACACATTTGAATACAAAAAATATCTTAATTATCAATGCAGATGATAAGTCTGGGATCTGCTATTGCAGAGGCTACACCACTTCAGTTCATTCGTCAAGACAAATATAAAGTTGCAACAATATCCAGTCTTTAAATTCTGACCCATAGCAATCATTAACACAGGTCTAAATGCAGTAATTCAACACTTTTTATATATCCAGTCAAAGTTTTTCCTCTAATATTCTTGTCATGTATTATGGTTTTGTCTGGTTTTCTTGGTTTTGTTTTTTTTAATCCTTTTTCAAAATACTGCATCTGTGCTCCTAAGAATTATTCTGAAATCGCCCTCACACACCTTTAATGAAGCTGTGGGAGTTACATTGGTGTTAATTAAATCCAAGAGGCACAAAACTACAGTGTGCATACGATGTTTCATAAGCCTTGGATAGAAGGGTTAATAACACTCAAACCTGACAAGCAACTCTCATTCTCAATATTCCTGCATGCACTGGTTATTCTCTCTCTCTGTCCTCTACTGTATGAAAAAAATTGTCCAGAATACTTGATATCAGTTCCTCCTTCATTTGGATTCATATAAACATCATTTATATCATCCAGTGTTTATTGCAGGGTTAAAGCTATACCTCTGGGTTAGAAACAACTCTAGACTGAGTTTCCATGGATTTGTCATGAGCAAAGGTACAAGCAATATCTTTGAAGGAAAAAAAAAAAGTAAAAAAAAGACCTTCAGTCTGAGCAATTTTAAGTCCTAATGTGACACTCTTGCCTATGAAAGTTAATGTTGAGAGAGCTCAAGAGAGAAACCTGCAGAAAGGAAAACTCATCCATCATCACATCTAGAGCTGAGAAGGACTTTTTCACTTAAGCTTTATTGTTGTCTCTTGATTAAAAAAAAACCAAAAACAAAACAAAAAAACCCAAAGAACTTCCTTTCAACTGAAGTTGTTCAGACAGTTAAGGAGCATTTTTTTCAACTTTTTTTTTTTTTAAGCTAGATTAGTAATCATCTAAATATTGAATTCAACACAGGGACTTTGAGAGGAACAAGTGACAAGAGCATCTTTTGGTGACACTTTGCCTGTTCTGGATTGTGAGTTTCATCCTTTCATCCACTCAGGGTCTGTGCTGCCTATGCAGGGAACAATACCAGAACACAATGAGCACCCCCACAAAGATGTGAATGACACACTGAAGAATTAATTAGTTTTAGAAATAGCTTATTTCAACGTCAAACTGCCGCAGCAGTAAAATAGTTTTCAATGAAGTTTCAGGAGTGACAGCCTTATACATGAGAATAGCACATATTTCTATTTACAAAAGACATTCTCCTTGCTCAACTCTACAAAATGACAGAAAAATCGTTAAAAGCTACTACATGTTAACATTAAAAATATCTAAAAGCCTCCACTAAATGATCATATAAAGGTACAAAGCAAAAAATATGTATTGAATGTGTTGGCCAGATAGGTTCAGTGTAAAAGCTACTGCTTTCTGATTCAGTGGCAAAACTAGAAAACCCCATGTAATTTTTAGGTTCCTGATTTTTTTAACAGTTCTCCTGCAACTAGAAGTGACATCAATGCCTAATACCAGGCTTTGTCTCATACATCACTGCAAGCTATTATTACATCTATCTTTGAAAAAAACCTCTTGAGCTGCAATTTCCCAACCTTTGTCTGTACATCAAGTAAAACATAGTGAGAAAGCTCCAGTGAAGACATTTCTGTAATTTCCAAGAACAAACATACAATATAAAAAGAGATAAGATTTTATTAAAGTGATACAAAACTACCTTGCACTGATCCTACAATAAACTTTAGTGCCTCCATGCATTAAACATACTTGGCAACTACATAAAGTCTGCTTCAGCTGTCCACAGCTTTGAAACACAGAAAGCTCAGGCACTTGGGAGCCCTAAGAGGCTCCTCAGGAATAGGGGGGTTAAAAAGACAAAGGAATTAAGCAGGTGTGTACTTGCAGCAAATAAGAAATGTAGAGGAAATATATTGATTCCAACAAAATTTAGATTAAGTCATGAAATGAAGGCCACTAATGAAGCCAAACAAGCTGTGCTTTGGTGGCCCATGGACCTGGGAGACAATGGGAATGCAGAACTCATAGACACTAGAAGAGAAGAGCCAGAGCCATTTGTTCATTCTAATGTGATGACTGGTTATTCTTCCACCACATTCCCTAAATGTCACTATAAGTTTTTAGGGGAGGAAAAAAAAAAAAAAATAAAATAAAACCACACTAAGTGTCCCAGCAGTTGCTCAGACACAGCTTCTAGGTTGCAAACCGTCACACTTCTGTATGACAATTCCCCACTTGCACATGATCTCATGGAAAACAAAGCTGTTGCTTCAGGAAAAAAGCCTGTCCTCAGGCTCTAACAGCCATCATCCAGAGATTGCTGCAGCAGGTTCAGACAAGTCATCTGACCTTGTACAGAGGAGCACAAGGAGCACACAAAAGCTCTTTCTTCAGCTTTGCTACATGGGTAGTAGCTGACAGCAGAACAGGGCTAATGAACTGCTGGAAGAAGAGGGAGGAAGGAATAAATTCTTAAAACAGTCACAGCTACTTTTGCAGAAATGGTCTGACAACAACTGTTCGTAGCACTGCTGACACAGCCTGCAGCCTGGGTTGAGCATCAGAAGTTTGTGATGTGCCTTTCCCTGTCTGTAAGTCAAAATAGGTAATTTCAACATTGCCCAAACTTCCCTTACCCCAGTTTGGGAAGTCTCTCTGCTCAGATATGACTCAGTAGGGTTCCTTCCCCCTGCTCCACAGGAGAAGAAATTAAAAATGCCATCCCTGAATATCATTTAATCCATTTCCTTTCCTCCCTCTTTCTCAGTCATGCAAATAAAAAGCCCACTGTAACCAAGATCTAACCTACAAGATAACTGATGGAAGTATTAATACAAGACCCTTACTATTACGTTCTCATTTGCATTGCTTATAAAACCAACCTGACTGATAAAACCCCAATCATGAAGCCTCTTCTCCCAAGCAATATATCCTGTTTTCCCAACTTGTAAGCAACTAAAAAAAATAGGTTCTCTAAAACAGGTTACAACATGAAAGCGTGGCTTTGAGACAAGTCTTAGCCAGAAAAACAAATTTGCTGAGATGATTGAGTGATGTCTAACAAATATTGAATCCTATAGTGAATCTTCCATCCAAATAATCTAATTACAGTTTCTAATGTGCTGAATGGCCCTGTTTCTTTACCACTTTTTCATCTTTAAATGTTACTTTAAAATTGTGTCTGCAACAATTTTTTCAATCAAAGCAACCTTAATATTAAGAAAAAAAAGATAATTGTTTCTAGATGAGATTCTGTTACCCTGTTCATGCTCCACCTGGTAAAAGGCAGATGAGATTATTTTTCTTAGAACTTCAGTGTTTAGGCTCTTCTTGGTGTATATATGGGTTTAGCTGAATTCTAACCATTAATAGCCAAGTTCAGCTATGATTTAGTTGTAGTACAAAGTACTGTAAAGTCACTGTACACAACAAATGAGGAAAAGAAGGGTGAAAACATGGGCGTTAATGCAGACTTCCTTTTATGCAGATGATGTCCATAACAGCTATACCTAAGAAAAAAGAAACAAGTACTAGGAAGAACCTGAGCTATTATCTACCCTGAACTTTGAAGGAGCCAGGGGACAGTCTTGATTTGAATTACAAACTTCTTTCCAAGGAAGCCCTGGGCTGGTATTTGTGCCCTGCTTCTTATTTATGGCTGGGAGAAAAGTCATAGTTTTCTCTCAAGGAAGAGAGTGCTGCGTTGCAGAAACAGGTCAGCAGGGACTGTTTTCAAATATTAGGTAAACTTAGGTATAGAATCTCTTTCCTTAGTGTACTAGAGATATATGCATAAGAAAGTTGGGAAGGGACTCTTGAGAAAGTCATGCACTGATAGGACAGGGGGTAATGGCTTTAAATTGTAAGAAAGTAGGTTTAGACTAGACGTTAGAAAGAAATTCTTCACTGTGAGAGTGGTGAGACACCGGAACAGGTTGCCAAGGGAAACTGTGGATGCCCCCTCCCTGGAAGCGTTCAAGGCCATGGGGTTTGGAGCAACCTGGTCTCGTGGGAGGTATCACTGCCCATGACAGGGAGGTTGGAGCTAGGTAAACTTTAGCATCCCTTCCAAACCATTCTCTGGTTCCACAGCACCCAGGAACCTCTATCTTGTAATGAAAAGAAACATCACTTCTGAACAGGAACATTTACAGGTGATGAGCAGGAAGGAGGATGTGAATCAGAGCTACATGTAAGCCCAATATCTCTATTCTCTTCAGGAATGAATTGCCAGGCTGGCTATTCCTGGTCTCCTAAATCTCAGCTGAAATCACATTTTATCATAGAAATAATCAGAAAAAGAGGAGAATGTGGGAGCTCCTACTTTCCTTAAAACAAGACAAGTAAGACAAGTTAATAAACAAAACATTGCATTTTCAAATGCAGTTTTTTTTCCTCACTGTATTGAAACTTAATAAAGATCATTTTCAAGGATAAGGGCATTCTTTGAGCTGTAACTGTACTTGAATTTGTACTTCCACTACCTTTGGAGAGTTTCATTATTTTTTTATGATATTCTAGCTGCGGTTCAAATCTCAAACAAATAATGAATAACAAAATCAATTGTCTAGAAATAGGTTTACTTATGAAAATCCATTGAGTTGGGGTAACCTGGTGGGATTTTTTTTTCTCGTTCCAGTTATTCAGGAACTTCTTTAATTCTGGGGCTCCTAGGTAATTTTTATCCAGCAGCCAACTTACAGGCTTCATTATTGTTCACATCAGTACAATCAAAATTTTTTAGATTGCTGAAACATCCAATCCTGACAGGCATGAGATTCTCTAAATGTTTTCAGGAGTGAATTTTGGGGAAATATTGCTTTTTATAGCTTCTTAACTGTGAAAAAGCCACACTTAAAGCATGCTAAAGTATAGTAAGCGGCTCAGAGATAAGTTTGGATAATGGCCTTTGATAGCATGCCAGGCATTTTACCAGTACCACAATAGCTCTCTTGATTATGGTTGTTGATTTTCATATTTAAGTGCAGCAATACATCTTTAATTAAAATTAGTCACCTCTATTGATGTAGAAGCTACACTGCACACTCCAACACACTTCTACGAACACTCACATAATTGCTCACATACTACAAGAATAAAATAGAATTTCATTTAACTGTAAACTTTTTCAAATAATCACATTATATCTCTGCATTGCTATCATGCATTTCTAAACAGAGGGAGTTCTGCATGTCTTTGGTACTTTTCAGCAAAACTGCTTTTAAATGGAAATGCATCTTGCATGTTCTCAGCTGTTTGTCACAAGCATCTTGCAGTGCTGGTCTTTCTCCCCTGAGATTATGTGCTCAGAATTAAAAATTGAAAGTTTTCTTTCTTCTTTTTTGTTAATATATAAAATGTAGCAATTTACCAACATTTCAGGTCTTTCAAATACTGCTGAGTGGTTCACACTGAGATGAAAAACCTAGTCACTTCTACAGTTTCCTATGTGCCTTTTTACCAAGTCATACTGCATGAAACCTTTAACTATATGCATTGGAAATGCACTTTAGAGCCTGAAAACTGGCAGAAGAGAAAAAAAAAGTGCAATGACTCTAAATCAGCAAGCCTTTGCAGCCTATCAAGGAAAGAGAAACCATAAGGCTTTTTTTCTCAAGAGCTATAGATATTTTGGCAAGATATCCCAGAAATATCCCCAGAATCATGATTTTAAATATTAATTTCTATACAAATTAACAGCCAGGAAAAAAAATAAACCCACAAACTTGACAGAGATATTTTGGACTTGTGTCTTTTAATAGTGTTTCAAGTGTTTTCATTTTTGCCCCTTGAAAACACAATGTATTTTTAATCCTTCCTTGACTTAGCAAGACTCCTACAGATCTACAGAAATCATGCATGCTCACCTCTACTCTAACCTGGGTCACGGGGAGGTCTTGTCACAGTATCACCATGGTTTTAAGAGAAGACTGAAAATACAAGAGAGAGCCAGCTTGCACCCGATCAGTTCACAGTACTGGACAAACAGCATTTTTTTTTTTTTACAGCACAGCCTGGTTCTGCCCTCCCTAGAGACCAAAGAGGCAGGCTGCCTGCATGACCGAGGTAAAGTCAGCAGACTTCACCACAGACAGCCCAAGGCAAACATGAACTTGCTCTGTCTCTAGCACCCTAACAGTTCTTCTATGTTACCCAAACAACCACCACTCAAACCCTCACCATCTCAGGTCACAGGCTGAGACATTTTGAATGCAATTCCCAACAGCAAAGTCTAATGCTGTATCCAAGCAAGACAGCTTGATGCCAGCTCACAACTGACACAGTTACCTCCTTTGTGTAAGTGAAAAAATGTAAGAATTTGTCGTGTGTATAAAAGAATTGCCCTGTCGCCCTCCACAGAATAGTCTGAGTTGGAAGAGGACCTTAAGGACCATCTAGTTCCAATCCCCCTGCATGGGCAGGGACACTTCCCACTAGACCAGGTTGCTCACAGCCCCATCCAACCTGGCCTTGAGCACTTCCAGAGAAGGGACAGCCAAAACTTGCCTGGGCAATCTGTGCCAGCATCTCACCATGCTCACACTAAAGAATTTCTTCTTAATGCCTAAGCTAAATCGACCATCTTTCAGTTTCTTCTATTGCTACATACCCTTCTAAAAGTTCCCTCTCCAGCTTTCCTGTAGGCCCCCTTCAGGTACTGGAAGGCTACTGTAAGGTTTCCCTGGAGCCTTCTCTTCTTTAGGCAGAAAAAGCCCAACTCTCTCAGCCTGTCTCCACAGGAGAGGTTCTCCAGCCTATCATCATCTTCATTGCCCTCCTTTGGACAGCAAACACGCACCAATGAAGGCCAAGCAGAGCACCCTTCAAAAAAAACACCTGTCTGCAACTAAGGCATCAGAAATACCTGTACTGTCTGCAGTCTTTAAAGTAAATATGAAAGGACAGAGTGTGCAGCAGCCCACATCAAGAGTGGGTGGCTGGTCCCTGCATGCAGTGCTTTCCCTCACTGTGCTGGCACAATGTTGAGGCAGTGGCAAATACAAGTCCTTGGGGCAAGAGGAGCAGAAACACAACTGGTTGTAAAAGGCCAACAATAGAAATATTCTGGATCTGATCTCTTCCCTTTCCCGAATCATAATATTTGGAGCCCTGGCCTTGTGAGAGTTTTCAGCATTGGGGAAGTCAAAACCTAGATGATGACCCAGCTTCATTATCTGATTGTGCTGTCTTAGTATGTCTACCATGGACTATCAGCATAAGTGCAATCTTCACATGCTGGGATTTCTTGCAGCTTCCTATCAAAGATACCCACTGGCAATGCCAACACATCAGGAAATGTGAAAAACTCTGAATTAGCTTCTATTTTAAGTGCAAGAGCACATTTCCACAGCACTGCCTAAAGGATTAAAACAGAAATACAGTAATGAGACCAAGACGAACTCTACTCTTAGGGAGCTAGAACAAATCCATTGGTTCTTGGATTTTCACATGCACACAGGAGAGCAGAACTTTGGTTTAAGATCATTATTTCTAACAGAATCATTGCTCATGTAAAGGTGGGATAAGGTATTACTGGACTATAGGACCCAATTTTCATCCTGATTATCTAGAACTACATGAGTCCATGTTCCAAATGCATGGAGACTGGAATTTTGGTTACATTCCCATGTCAGATAAGCAGACGAGGAGCACAGTTTGCAAGCCAGCATGCGAAGGCTCAAAAACCCATGGAATCAGAGTCATCCAGGTTGGAAAGGACCTCTGAGATCAAGCCCAACCCTTGATCAACTACCACTGTGGTTACCAGACCATAGCACTGAGTGCCACATCCAGTCTCTTTTTAAAAACTTCCATGGATGGAGAATATACGACCTCCTTGGGCAGCCCATTCCAATATCTGATCACCCTCCCTGTAAAGAATTTCTTCCCAATATCTAACCTAAACCTCCCCTGGCAGAGCTTAAGTCCATGCGCTCTTGTCTTACTGGTAGCTACTGGGGAGAAAAGCCCGAACCCCCACCTGGCTACAACCTCCTTTCAGGGAGTTGTAGAGAGTGATGAGGTCTCCCCTGAGCCTCCTCTTCTCCAGACTAAGCACCCCCAGCTCCCTCAGCCCTTCCTCACAGGACTTGTGCTGCAGTCCCTTCACCAGCCTGGTTGCCCTCCTTTGGACCTGCTCCAGGACCTCAATCTCCTTCCTGAACTGAGGGGCCCAGAACTGGACACAGTACTCAAGATGCGGCCTCACCAGCGCTGAGTACAGGGGAAGAATCCCTTCCCTGGACCTGCTGGCCACACTGTATCTGATCCAGGCCAGGATGCCATTGGCCTTCTTGGCCACCTGGGCACACTGCTGGCTCATGTTCAGCTTCCTCTCAATCCAGACTCCCAGGTCCCTTTCTGCCTGGCTGCTCTCCAGACAGTGTGCACAGCCCGTAGCAAATTATCAAGGAAAGGCTGCTCATCATGTTTGTTTTTTAGCATGGACATGAATCTGGAGAAATTCCTAAAGCTGCTCAACTTGGACTATACCCGTGTTCCAAGGTAACAATTTACACTAATGATACATTACACAAAGGAGATGGAGAAGCAGCGGGTACTGGAAGTCATTACATTTTTTTCTCCTAGGCACAGCAAATTGTTCCCAAGAAATTCCACAGCTCTGATTAAAATATCAGTTTCTGAAACACAAAAAAGCATACTGTGAAATCTGTATTATCTGATAGTTTACTTTAAAAAGAAGCTTCTGCTGCTAGGAAATAACCAGTTTAAGTCCAGTGTGAATTCCCCCAGCTGTTTGAGCCCCAGGAAAGAACACAGCCCCACATTTCTTTTGTGGTGGTGGCTTTCAGCCTATACTTTGATAGAATAAGAGAACTGATAGCAGTGCATTTGAAACAAATCAAGAAGAAAACCAAATATTTCTAATAGAAAGGATATTTACAATATGTAGTCACTGCCACTAACTTAAAATATTTTGGGATCCTACATTGAAAGAAGCCCACTGAAAAACCCACCAATAAAACAACTCTTCTCCAAAACCCCCAAACAAGCAAGAGAAAAAAACAAAACTAACTGCTCCACTGCCGTAATACCAGCGAAGACAACCATTCTGGTTGGAAAAGATCTTTACGATCATCAAGTTTCAAGTTAACCTAACCCTGCAAAGTCCAGCACTAAAACATGTCCCCAAACACCACATCTATGGATCATTTAAATACCTCCAGGTGTGATGACTCAATCACTTCCCTAGGAAGCTTGCTCCAATGCTTGACAACCCTTTCAGTGAAGAAGTTTTTCTTAATATCCCCTGGTGTAACTTGAGGCCATTTCCTCTTGTCTTAAACATGGATTTCCTCAGGTAAACTCAGATCTCATTTTCTGAATCACATTCTCTACAATGTTTGGGTGTTCCTACTGACAAAGCATGTGCTTAAGAAGTTTAAAACCTCAGGTTGATGGCATGAATCTCAGACTTAACCGCCAAAGACTCAAAGCATAGCAAGTGGCATGCCTTGCTATGCCTTAGATGCCTTGATCTAAAGAATTTGGTTCATGACACTGCAGCTTACCAAAGTAGAAAGTAATCGGGTTCAGCTGTACATCCTTGGGTTTTATTGTGCTTATACACAATTCTTCTACAGGTATTACTCTCTCATCCTCAACAGCAGCCTACAAACACCAAAAGAAAGGCCAGAAACACACCTATTGAGCTAAACTGCAAGGTTGGTACATCAATCTTAGTTCATCACCAACGATGAAAGCTGTCTTCCACAGCTCCCATGCCTTGCCTTGCCTCCTCCATATAGTTTCAAATGCAGGACAGCTTGTATTTGTCTTAACCACATGCCTTGATTTTTAAGGTTTGTTTCTCTTGTGGTGCTAGTACAAGTACTGCTTAAGCAGTCAATTCTGATAGGTGGAAATAGCACTCAAAACTTCACTTAGAGAACCTACTGAGCAGCTGGAGCTTTCTCAAAGCTAGAGTTTAAGTCAGGAAGTACTTTCTTTGCAATATATAAATTTCAGGATAAAAACACATTGTCAAGAAACAATTTGGTGGTGAGAAGAAGAGTGTAATTCCACAGACATGAAAAAGGCTGACAATTTAGGCAAGAAGCTGTAAAACACAAATAAAGACGTGGTTTACATGGCTCTGGAGGAAGAGGGTTCCAGTTCAACTTATCCTACTGTATAAAGCAAACACAAGGATCTTTTCTTTCATATTTCTCTAGCATTTCTACAGCTGATAGCACTGGTTTCACCCTGAGGTGGTGTTTCATGCAAATCAACATAGGTATGTCCTGCCCAGACTTCTCAGCTGTCTTATTGTTTAATTTCAAAACTAGAGCAGAACCCGAGCTGAACTATGAGATGCTTTCTCATAAATCAAGTAATAATTTTGGAAAACACTGATCTTAAGATTGAAGTACTTTGGCAAAAGTTTAGTAGTTTAAAAAAGAATTTTCTTCATTCATCCAGAATGTGTGTTTTATTTTCAGGGAAAAGAGCAAAAGGGAATTAAAAAACTGTTTGCTCAGCTATATTAGTCCTATTCATAAACCCTGTAGACAGCCAGTCTACGAGTGAGCAAATAAGAGAATTGAATATAAATTATCACAGAGCTGAAACCACTGTTAACCTAGTGTTTTCTCCAAAGTGAACAGGAAGAGTCTTAATGATGGCAGCGATGTTTTAATGGCCCACATCCAACACAGGAAACAGTGTTGTTTGAATATTGGCATCAAGTGGAATTCCTGGTATCCAAGATGAGATGCCTGACTAAGCAGTCCTGTCCTCAGTTGAGTTTGACACTCAATACACAGCTGAAGAAGTCACATTATAGTAAGACATCCCCAGTATGCTTAGAGTAAAAATTAACAACTCCATTTTAAGGACTGTCATTAACATATATTAAGACAGAACCCAAATAGTTTGCCAATATGTTGTCAATACTGCAATGAAGTTTAGAACTACTATACTTCAAATAGTTATAACCAAGCATTTTTTAAGAAGCAAAAAACCACCTGCCTGTAGTCAATTATACAACAGAATTAAGCAGCAAACAGCAGGATGGGTAGAAAATGGTTTAGAAATTGGAAATCAAGATGTGGTGGGTTATGGTTTATGAAGAAGAAAACCAGGGTAGAACAGATGCTCCATGTTCTCCTTCTCTATCAATTACATAGATGAAGGAATTAGAAACTGCAAATCATAAGTTTCCCTAAAACATTAGGATAAGCAGACGTGTTGGGTTCCAAATGCTGTCTCAGAAGCTCTTTGACACTGAAGTCTAGCAAACATAGTTTAATACAGATATTTGGACTTTGCATAAAGGCAGCTAAATATTAACTGTAACCACAAAGTAAAAACTAAATAATGCATAAACAGATACTAAAAGGATTAATGAAGTGTAATAGAGTGTTTGTCCCCAGCTACATTGTAAGAAAATGGGAAAGGCACTTGGCTGACCACAAATCCTGTATAAATGATCTATACTTAATGTACTAAATTAAGTTTTGGTTCATTATTTATAGGCAGGTATCTAGGGGGGAGAAAAAATAAAAATGCAGAGTATGTGTTAGCCTAGTCACTGTCAAATAAGGAGTCCCATTAACTTGTATGTCTTCACACTGTTTCAAAAATCATACCATTAAATGTTTAACAGTGGTTAGAAAAAATGCATATTGTTATCAGCAGGTTGATTATTTCAGTCACAGGTACTTATTTATGAAGGTTCCCTTAGGTTGGAATAAAGAATACTGATTCCCCACATTGTCTAACAACACGTTTGTGATTATTATTGATGGGAAGAATTAGGTGACAGTAGTGGAGAGCTGGGATCATAAGCAAACAGTAGGACTCACCAAGCTATATAGACACAAATATAAGTGATGGTGTTGCTAACAGCGAGTAAGCATACAAATTTGGTCCTCCTAGTGTGCTGTGTGACATTAGGGTCAAGCATGTGAAACAGAGATTTGGATAGCTCATTTAGATTCCCCACACATTCTTTTCAATGCAGCATTAAAAGGCTTCTAGCAGAGCCTGGAAAACAATATTAATGTGTGAAGCCATTCTATTCATAGTGGTGCATTGCCATTTCTAAGAGGGAAAGGACTAAACCCTAAGGAACTTATTTTCACATTAAGCTGTTTTTTTTCTCCTCTCAAACTACCTGCCTCTCAACTGGCTTTCTCTGTCCAGAATATTCCTATGCCATTCATCCTACTTTTTCAAATTGTGTTTAAAAACAAAACCAAAATTATCAAAATGCATCCAAAAATGGTACTTCATTAACACTAAGATTCTGGACTGAAAACCTGTAAATTTTAAGAAAAAGGAAAAGTCCACCTCCCCTGTCCTTCATTCTACTTTAGTATAGCTCTTACAATATTAATTTCTGTTCCTCATGCTTAGATAGACAAAAATTCCTTCCCAGCCACATTCCCAAACTTTCAGGTTTGTGTCAGAGACTCATCTCAGCCACCTCCAGGAATGCTACTTATAGAAGAGACTCAATTTCAAGATCCAAATTTAAAAGAGTTTTCCAGATCTTCCACCAACACACTGAAAAGTGTGCTTTTCCAAAAGCCTTTTGCAAAGTGGAGTAAAAATCCCCTCTGAGGTTTTGATGAGCAAAAACATCAGACAAATTTATTTTCACTTCATCATGCAAACACATTTCTAAAATTGAGAGGTTTTACCTTCAAAGAACCAAGTGCTTTTCTAGTCAGTCCCACACCTAACTTTGAAGTAAAAAAGCAGGTAATGTTCTGAGTATCAGCATGGTCATGCTGAATCTCAGCATACTACTTCTTCAGGAACCTGGTACAGATGAATGCCTGTGAAAAAAACTTGGCAAATGTGCAAGATAGAAGAAAATTAGGCAGTGTAACATGCTTTCTTTTTCATTTGTGTCTTTCCCATGGCTGGATGTTTTGTTCTCTCTCCATGCAATGTTTCCACATGTTTAGGGTCCTAAGAGCTAACCAGTCTTTTTTGACAAAGGTATGTTTCCCTTAAATGAGGATCCAAACAATCTACTAAAAAGTGAAGAGTAATTTATAATATAAAAATAAATAATGGGCTCTAGTAGCAGTAGACATCTCTAGAAATGGGTTCCAAATGTAAAAAAAAAAAAAAAAGCTACGGTTTTTTAAATATTCTAAGACATTGCTGTCTGCCAAAAATAGCCATAGTTAGAAAGGGACATGTTATCTAAGGAAACAGGAGTTGCAGTTCTGGGGGAGTGAGGAACTCTGTGTGGATTTCTCAGCTATTTGGAGATAGTTCAAAAGCCTTACAATTTCTCTCAAAAGGTGTTAATTCAAGAGGAGAGTTTAAGACTCAAGTACAGCTTTGATCCTTTATAAGTGAATCATTCCATGCCATGTGCCATGGACATGTTGCTGGTAGATGAGCCAAGGTGCTTGTTTCCACTTGAAAAAGCACGTAGAGCTTTTTGGAAAATCATGGCTTGGCTTTGTGAACGAAGGTTTCAGAAGGGCTCTCCCCACGCTTGCTGCGAGCGCTCTGAGGGCTGACAAGGCCAATGTGGGACAGGCAGTGCGGCTGCAAAAGGCACAGCAGAAAGTCTCCTGTGAGGGGAGAGCCAAGACACAGTTCAAGACTGATTCTACATGTGTTCTCAAAGGAGACAGCAGCCTTACGGATGGTGTGTCTCCAGGTCTCCTGACTGGAGGTCAGAGGGGACCACTGATGGTAGTCCATATGGTCAAAGCTGAGGGATTGTTTCAGGGAGTCCTTGTATCTCCTCTTTGGGGCTCCTCTATCACTGGTGGATTAGCCAAGATGCTTGTTTCCACTTGAAAAAGAATATATACCTTTTTGGAAAATAGCTAAATATATATAAATATGCTATCCAGTTAAAAAAAAAAAATCAGTGACAGTGTTTCTTTACAAGACTGATATAATAGATGGTGCCATACAGAGCTCAGAACACATGCTTTGTATTTTTGCTAACGAATGACTGAGCCTGTAATAGAAATTTTGATAGACAACAGTGAGAGAAAGTCCTGCTCAACTGCAGATTTTATTTGTATCCAACACAACACGGTTTTCATGATACATCGCAACCCCAGCCATAGTACATCATCTGAACAACACAAATATGATTACAACTCAGAGGCAAAGAACAACTCTGAGGACCACCTTTCAAATCAAAATGCATATTAGAAAAACCCATTTCTTTGCATTTGCTAAGCTTCTGGCTTTTATCAACAGTTGGGTCACAGCCACAGGGCTAGATTTGAGCTGATACAAATCAACAATCACTGGAGATACCGGGCACATCAGAAGAGTCTTTGGGTCATTCATAGTCATCTAACAAGAATAAAGTCTCCAAGAACCCTCCAGCTGGTCATCAAATTTTCATCCCCAAGTGAAAAGAATCAGGTATGTATGAAAAACATTGATCGAGTCCAGACTATAGAAAAGCCATTGACCAGGGATGTTGCACTAGATGATCTTTGAAGGTCCTTTCTAATGCAAACCCTTATATGATTCTATGTTCAAAGTCTAATTAGGAAATACATCTCTGAACACATTTCACTTTAACAATCCTTCTATCGATATCTTTTATTGTCAAAGTCTAGCAGCAGACCACAAAATAGCTTCTGAGTGGACCAATTTCTCACCAAAGATTTCAGGCAATACTATGCACTTATTTAGGTCAGATGGCTAACTTTCAATAGGCTAAGCTATGTCTGACTTCTTGCTGATAATGGACTTGATTACATTTCACTACACTTTCCATATTATCCATTATCATCACTTACAAAACCAAAGCATACTTGCTACAGACAATTTATTTTACACTGGAAAAAAATCGGTTTATGGATAGAAATTTGAGAAAGCATAATTCCTAATATATAATTTGAGGTTGGAAAAAAACAAACTGTACATTGCAATTGTAACATCTATACTTGAAAAACAGGATTTAAGTCAACTGTAAAAGTACACAGTGTAGATGCGGCAACCTTCCTACATTACAAATGCTAACACCCAGCAACCTGAGCTGCAGCCAGCTGATCACAGTTCTATCACTTAAAGCAATTAAAGATTTTAGACATGAGACTGTAAAACAAATTTATCCAAGGTATAATTGAATAGACAGTTGGATCATAGAGTAAATTCTTGCACAACCAAGATTCTGCACTTAGAAAAGGAGCAAGTCTCCCATGCACTTTTGCAAATTCATTCTGATCTCTGTAAACATCTCCTTTATCCAGAACTTTTCTCCACATGAATAATAATCAGCCTTTGTTTTTGTAGGCAGGTTCATTCCAATGATTTTCCATCTATCAAAGCTGCAGCAGGTCACAGTTTCTGCTTAGATTTTTTTTATTACTGCATGTGAACAGAAACTCAGCCAAGAAAGTACAACACCAGTGACAAAGTTTCTATTCTGATAGTAGCACACATCTGTGTGTTTAGGAGACATTCTGAAAAGCAATGAGAGAAAATCCTGTCTAGCAAACAAGATTTAGTTTATTTGCACATGCTACACAGGACAAGTGAGAAGCCATGGACAAGCCACATCAGACCCAAATTACTGTTCACAAATGTTGGCACTGAGTCTATATTCAGGAAGTCTGTGGTAAAGAAAAAGACTGGGCTTCAAGTGCAGCCTCATGGAATCTTGCATTCATACAAAATGCTTGATTTAATAACTCTGGCCCATGACCTCAAAGGCTTCACTTATCCGTATGAATTCCCCATCACTTATGTCAAGGTGAATTATGATCCAATGAAAACTTTCCTATACATTTTTTGGATGCCACATGAATCAAATGGACATGCAAATTAATCCTACATTCAGAGACTCTCAACTATACCCAAAATTTGCTCACACAGCTAAGTTTTTTTTTTTGCCAAGGTCTCTCACAGGACAGGATTAATCTAGCCATCCCCTGGCAAACATCACTATACTTGAACGTCTCAGAGCACCCCATCAAAAACCAGAGACAACACTGAGCTGTTGCAGTTTTGGCTCTGCTATCATGTTGAGATTAGAAAGGGATTAGAAAGCTTCTTAAATCTAAAAATCTCTCAAACATTTTTCCCAATTAAAAAAAAATAAAGTAAAATCCAACACAGTCCTGAAGAGACAGTCAATAAAGAGCAAGATCTCCAAGCAGCAAGTGTTCAATGTATTCTTTTGTGGAGTACCAGAGACATTCATATTTTGTTAATAACCTAACTCAAGACAGGATGCAAATAGCTCATAAATCTATTTTAGGTCTTGAAGTAAAGTAAGGTTTTTTGCAAATTATGTCCATTCATCTTGTCTTGCCCTCTCCCACATGTCAGAAACAAAACCAAACAAAAAATCAACCTTCCTCCTATAATACTTTGTAGCCTTAATTTTTTTATCCTATTCTGTGTATTCATTGTAGGTCACCAAAAGCGTGACATAAATAGAACACAGAGAGAGCTTTGTGTGAGAATGAGTCCATTGGGACAACCTTGAGTCTAAACTGAAGCGCCACAGAAACAGCTGGAACTTCTGGGTGCCAGAATTCAGATACATGGAATTCAGCAGCAAAGATCTACCTCAGGCACAGCTGTCTTCCTTAGCTGGCATACTGCAAAAATTGTTTCGGATTTTCTCTTCCTAATTACCTGTGTCTAATCAGAACAGCTTTAAAGTCATGAAGATGATGACCTAAAGACCCCTCTGTAAGTCCTCAACTACTCTAAATCTTAAAGGAAGCTAATGTGCACAGACAGTCTGTTTGTTCATAATTAGCATTTTACTCCTTATTGCAAAGTCTGAAATTGAATATGATAATCTAACAATGTGATAATCTAATATGCATATGATAATCTAATGGGTGTATTTATATAAACAAACCTGGCACCTTCATTAAATGGTTTTGCAAATATTACCTTTGAGAAACTGAGCTGCAAAAAACAGAATAATTGACTTCCTCCACTCCTCCCCGAGTGAAATTTCTGGGTTTCACAGATTATATGAAGTTACTGCAGATGATGAATTCCAACCATGCCTGCTGGGCATGGTGAGAAAATAGCAAAAAGATAAGCAACTGTAGTTATGCAAATCTTCCCTGGTTTATCTTTTGCTAAGGTTAACAACAATGCAGCTGCACCAAGTTTTATACTATGAAGTATAAAAGGGAAATGCCTGTGGTAAGCAACCGTGATGAAAGGAGAAAAAAGAAAAAGAATCTTTATAACCTTATATGTTTTGTGCATAAAAGCGTCTTAAAGACATTCGATCTCTCTTCCAAAAAAAAAGAGCCTGCACCATCATAATCTTAAGTTTTCAAACTTAGTTGTTAGCAATAGCAATATCTGACTTCACCACAGTTGTCTCCCATTCAAGGCAGATATTTAAAAACTTATTTCCACCCTTCATTATTTCCACTAGCTTCTATTAGGCCTGCTGATAACCATGAGATATTTAGGATAAATTTCCAGCTCAACTTAGCTATCGTAAAAGGTCTGTTGATTTCAACAGAAGTAAGTTTTCATTTGTGGTCAAAGGAATTAACTTTAGTAGGGCCCTGTGCTCATCCTATCACTGAATCTCACTGCTAACTTCACTTTCTGACTGTCAAAGTAATCTTGTTCTCTTCTTTAAGAGTGTGCATCCACACAGCCAAGACTCCAGACTGAACCTACACTCACATCCTCACCCATCAATGACACTCCAGAAGAAACTACTAACTCCTAATTTCTTTTACACTAATCCAAATACTTTTTTGTGAGCAATGAGTTTCATGGGATACACAAGCAGCTTTCCAGGTGTCTTGGTTCCAAACAACATCTCCCAGGTTTTGAGCTCCACAGTTAAGTTACCACAAAGCCTACACTTGAAGACACAAACCAAATTTCTCTTCAATGCTTGATCTTTTGTAGTCCACTAAAGAGAAGCAAAGGCAGGAAGAGTAGTTTCACCTGCTTATTCTAGATTTGCTACTTGCTAAGATAGTAATGCCCTCATGAGAGTGGAACTGAATCTCTACAACTTTTATAATATTTAAGCTGCACTTAATTCAAGAAATTAATTTGCAGGTCTACTGTTTTTTTCCCACTGTCCCAACTATTTCCTAAGTATTTTCATATCAGAAACTAAACAGGGACTTTGCAGATGATAGTCTCCACCAGAATCACTACTCTGCTTCCACAGCTTTTGCTGGTACCTGATTTAAATAAGCATATTATTTTCCTTAACCAAGAAATTTGAAGTGGTTGTTTGTGTTTTTCCCCCTCTGAGAAGTTACTTTCAGAGTTCCCACATTTTTTGGAAATGTCAGGTCTCATATCCATTTACACGTTAGATCAGAGCAGCATGAAGGTAAAAAAAGACAAGTTTCAGCTGGCAACACCACAAGAAAAAACCTTTATATTACCATGTTATACAAATTACTCCAAAACCCTCATGAGGCCTAAAATAACCTTCAGGCAGAAAAAGGTTGACGCTTCCATCCAGTGGCCCTACAAGTATTTGGATAGGCATTGGGAAATGACATGATTTTCACTGGCAAACTGTAGACTCACCTTTTTTTTTTTTTTTTTTTTTAAATCACAGGACAGACAACAAAGCCATATCCCAAATGGCATGATGGATATTATTTTGCCCTTAGTTCCTTCCTGCAGTTCAGTAGCTGCCAAGAGCTCACAGATTCCAGCATCACACACACTCAGTAGATCCCATTTCAGTGCAAAAACACTTCTGACATCTTGAAGCTGCTGCCACCAAGAAAAAAAAATAATTTATAGAGAAGAATGCAGCAAGCAACAGCCCCAGCACACAACAGCAAGACCTCACTTCCTTACTTAAGCAACACCTCTTTCCTCCTTCACACCCTCTTCCCTTTGTACAGGGACTTGCAGGGACAAAACTGAAGCCTCAAAATGGGTTAATAGTTTCCCATTGTCACTAGCATCAAAATCTGATCAGCAGCTGGTATAAATCAGTTGTACTGTCACAGCTTTGAAACTGCCCTGAATTACAGTGGAGGATCCAGCAAAACATGCACTGTATTTTCAGCTCCTGATATGATCCAGCAAAGAAAGAAAAGTTCATTTTCACCACACACCTGAGAGCAAGCACATAAGTAAGTAGCCTGCTTAAACTAAAACTACTCACTGCATGCAATATTTTTTACTGATTCAAAGATTAACAAAGTTACACTGAATTGGAGCTCTGCAGATAGGAGAGAACTTTAAAGGGAGCTCTTTTATTCCACTGGTATTCTCTAAGGTACTTGTAAGATAATAAATCAGGTTTGGATTTACATAGAACATTTAGCAGATTTATGCGTGATGCACTGAAACAGAAGTAAGATATAATTGAGCAGTGACATGACAGCTAACAAATGTGTTTCTGGGCAGTTACTGCATGCCTCATGTGGCATTATGAGGCACCAAAGCCAAAAGCTCGGGGTACATTAACTACCAGAAAGGGGCCATAATTCTCTACAACTGTGCAACCTGCCATATTTCCTTTCTATTTTGAAAAGCAATTTGTAAATTAAAAAGAAAGAAATAGAGAACAAAAGGGAAAAGACAATCAAACCTGTGTCTTGTGAACAAGAGCATGAAAATCACAGTAGCACATTTGGAAGTTTTCCAATTCTACAACTATCCAAGAGTAAACCACATGGTAAACACCAAGGATAGATAATGAAGTTTTAGATCCAGTATTAGCTTTCCTTTCCCTCAAAGAGCCAAGTGTAAACACTAGATCATATGTAGTTGACTGCAATTGGAAAACCTGTGATGGAGTTATGAAAAAATAGTGTGGGGGTTGTGATGTTTTTTGTTGTTATTTGTGTGTATGCGTGCAGTTTAGTTTGTTGTAGAGGTTCTTTTGTTTGTGTTTTTTTTTAAATCATCAGTATAGCACTCAGCAGGTTATTCAGAAGGAGTTCTCCAAGTAAGTTTTCTCATGTGCTAAGGCAGATCAATGCTTCTTCTGCCTAAATCATAGCCATGCTGAGAAAAAAGCACAGTGATCCTGTAGCTCTGTGAAATTTAATTCTTTGGCAGTGCATAACCACAGCACTAGTCACTTAAATTCAACAACAACTGTTAAAGATTTAGCACCTACTGGCAGTTTGTCCCCCCCTGGCTACTAGGCAGGGCTGCAAAGGTCTACAGGCCCCATCCTGCTGATTAACAGTGATTAGCCTGTTTGATCCAGGATTTATACACAGCACAGGCTCAACCTCCATATCTGGGGTTTAGATTTTAGTTGCTGGGGGGGGATGTCCCTGCTTTGCTGGTGGTCAAAAGCATGCAGCATGCCAACAGGAGAGTGCCAACATGCACAAAAACCCTTTTATTTCCAGCACCAGGTCTTGCTGTGTCCTTGGTGAGCCACGCCAGCAAGGATGGCTCAATACACCCAAGAGTAGAGCTAAACAGGGCAGTGTAAGTCAGCAAAGCAAGACCTATTGAGGACCTTTTCAGAGCCTGCTCTCTGAAGACAAGTGTGTAAAGCCCTCAGGAAAAAGTCCTTACATCACGAATCAGGCTGTCACGCTCAGTACCCCGAGGGCAGTGTTCACACATCTCAACTCTAAGCAATTACATTTGTCAGGCAGGTTAACCTGTTCATCTCTCTAGATACTCTCTGGAGTCAATAGAGACAGGTCACCTGCTGCTTTCCTTCCACAGATATCAGCCTTGTACATTCACTGCACAAATTCCAGTGTCTCAAACATTCCCAACTCCCAAAACTCACTCCTTACTGATTTTTTCAGTAAATAGTGTTCCAAATAACCCTTTAGCTCTTTCTGGGCAACACATGAGTAGCAAAGGAGCTCTGGTTTAGAAACTGAGTCCATCCCACCTGCAAGCCTAAGTGTCTGCTGACTGACAAAGCTAAAATTTTCCTTAATTTCCTTTCAAGAACCAAACAAATGGACTAGTCATGGTGAGGGAAAAAAATAAGTAATTTTATTTTTGTTAAACTGACTTTGAAGACTGTCACCACTACCCAAATCAGGAATAGCAATCTCATTTACTTAATACTGCACAATTTTTATCTGAAGACATTGTTTTGATACTTTTTCAAGTATTCTCTTAAAAAACTCGAATGCTTTTTTATTCGAACATCTATGCTTCATTAATTGCTAAGAGACATTAAGAGTTACTTTTACTATAAATCTTTTTAAATTTTAATTTATAGAAACCTAGAGCTCAGCTATTTTGCAAGTTAAACTGAGAAATCAGACATCTGCACAGTTGTGTTCCACAGCTCTGAAGGGCAGCAGAGCAGATGAGGTTAAATGCTATCCAAGAATTAGAAGGCTCCTGATACATGGCTTCACTAAAGCCCCACATCCCAGGGTTCAGGATAGAAAAGCAGAAGACCAGTGAAGACCACTGGAAGGAACATGGCCTCCTGGCAGGGGGGCAGAGGAAGCCCTTCTCTCTAGAGTTGAGTTACAACCCTGCAGACTCAGATGTCTAGCTCTGGACATTTCAGTCCCAGTCCATAAGCCAAGATGACACTGGTCATAAAAAGGGTTAAAAAAATTCTCTTGAATTCATGACCTGCTTTTTTAGAAAATCCTCTTCTGCCTGACTGCTCTTTGTCACTGAAATAATTTGACTGCATTAGTGCTGTAATTAACAAAATCAGGTTCCCCTGTGCAAATCATCTGAGTAAGCACTTTGTCTTACACAGGAGTCATCACTAATGCTCCTGATTAGTGGCTACAGGACAACCTGGAGAAAATTTGAATTAAGTCTTATTGCAGCTCATTCAAATGCCTTGAAATGAATTTTGGAAGATGTTGTATGAGTTAGAGTTTTAGAGTATCCCTAGCCCAGAAAATAGAATAAAACTATTTTTAGAAGTGTTTACACTGCTCTGTCTGAAGGACTGAAGCGTCCTGCCCAAATGAGTAGTTAAAATAAGAGTGGGTTTTCATTAATAGCAAACAGCCAAATCAAATAGCTCTCAAAGATGTTACAGAAAGAATCGAGACCTGAAGCATGTGGTGCAGCTACATCAGACACCAGATGGAAAAGTACAACCTTAATAGATGGAACATCCGAAGACTACAAGAACTTTGATTGAAAGAATAAATCAATGGGTGTCTACAAAGTATAAATCTATTTATACCTTTGCTAACTCAAATCCTTACTCTTACACTTACCTTACCTCTTACACTTCCAAAGAAGGTGCCTTGGGACAGGGAAGAGTCTGAATTTGATGATTACAGAATATCTGGTATGTAACCTCAGAGCAGAGTTCACACCCAGATTTTCTCTTCAGGGAAGATTTCACTCCTCTCTCTCTTTTTTTTTTTTTGATTGGTTCCATTAAAAAAGATTTAAAAAAAAAAAAAAAAAACAAACAACCAAACAAAAAAATCCCAACCACAACCCCCAAACAATCCCACAAGTTCACAAGTTAAGTACCAACAAGTGTGTCTAATACACACACACATGAACTGACATTTCATTTTCTCAATTACACTGGCTAACATTCATAATAATATAGAAGAATCCCTGACTGTCAGACACTGGAATTTATCACTAAACCTTTATCACTATACTACAACATCACAACAATTTTTCTTCAGTTGATGATACTTTTATCTGACAAACTATTAAGGAGCTCTCCCCCTGCTTTTAAACAAGTTTTGGGAGATAGTGTCAAGTAATAGGGAAAAAAAAATCAAAGGAAATAGAGAGAAGTAAAAGAGAAAAATCTTCTATTCAAGAAGCTCCATTGGAAAAGTTGAACACATGATAAATTTCAGCTGGATCATAGCCTCCAAAACCCGGACTGCAGAGGGCCAGGCCACACCAAGTGTGACAGAGAAACCAAACTCCTCTGCAAGAGAACTTATTCCAGGAAAACAAGCACAGTATACATTCAGGGTCTGTATCCTGCTTCAGTTAGCAAAGAGGTTGTTAAAGGACAGGTGGAAGCTGCTTATATTGAATACTCATATAAAATATATTAATATAAAGGAAGCTAATATATGTCTCTGTAAAGGATTTAGATTCATGTGATTGCAGTCTATACAGAAAAGCACATAGCAATACAACATCACAAACCTGGTAAAGGAAAATACCACACTACAGAAAACATAGGCAACACACAAGCAAATGGAAGACCACGTTGTCCTGTTTTTCTAGGATTAGCATTTTAACATGTATGCAAAGACATTTTCAAACAAGCCAGGTCCCTGTGGCACTTACTGAGGATACTGTATTTTTTTACCTCTAGCCATGCCTCTATTTCTGGGATAGCAATAGTCCCACTCATCTGCAACTCAGTTTCCCACAGTCTCACCACTCTTCCCATGTATCTCATGATCTCACATTAGCATCACTTGTACAGCAATCACAGCTGGCAATGTACCTTCTGGTAAACATTGCTTTGAAAGGAAAGGGCAGGAAGGGCTAAGGAGCTTGTCTCCATAAATGCATGGATTGTCCTCCAGAGACCACAAACATTCAATCATGCTCTTTTTGCTGCAGTTAAGAAAAATAAAGTAATATGCTGGATTGATGCAATAAAAAAGGAATATAAATTAAAAAGCACACGCCATTTTAATGAAGTTCGTAATTTGTATCACTAGCAGTGGGAGACATGATCAGCCAACTAGAAACAATCCAGCTGGCTAGAACCAAGCAACAAAATGTTCATCTCATTTCTTTCTGTACCTACTATATTATAATGGGGAGGGAATAAAAAGGATTTTTTTTTTTAAAAAAAGCACTCTAGCTCTGAAGAGCTTTACTCAGATCCTACTATCCTACTGAAGAAACAGTGGTTCATTTTGTCCTGTAATTTAAGCAAAGATAATGTTTGCCAATGGGGTGAGAGGACAGAAAATGATAATAAGAAACTAGACTGAGATTTTAAAGCTCTCCACCCCTCGTGCATATCATATTTCAGTCTGGCTCCCAACCCTATCAACAGTCTTGCTGAATTCACAGCTATACACAGTCTGTCACTTCGAGTTTGATCACCAGAGCTGCTGGTCAGTCCCCTGCATTCACCCTGTGTGTTTTTCCAATGCACTGATGTCCCCAACTGGTCCTTAACACTCACCTCATTGTCCCAGATGTTCCTCAGCAAGACACATTCAGGATCCAAAACCATCCTACAATTATAACAGAAGCATCCTGAAACCCACAGGGTTTTGAGTCTGCTGCTTATCTTCCAAATTTCTTGCTGCTCTCTCACAGTGCTTTGTAAGTACCTACACCAGGTTGAGGCACTTTCTCTTTGAAAAAATGCAATTACTGACTTCCTTAACTTCCTGCTGATTCTTATTTGTGATCAACAGCTAGTCTTCCCCCTCTAGTTAAAATCTCCAGACAAAAAGTGAGAAAACCACTTACCAGCTGTATTGTGACTTTGGTCAGGGCTTTAATGCAGCTTCTTACATTATAAAGGATGGTATGAAGTGACTATCCTATTGTATCTGGAGTTAAAGGTAACTGCTATTCATCAGGATTCTGGGAATCCAAACAGCACTAGAAAACAATGATGCTTGAAAGGTAGAAGGAAACAAGATTTTCCACCTATTTTTCACTTTTGCCATTTTGAAAACACAAAATACAATAACATTTTGCAACATCATGCTGTTTCCAACACTCCTTTATATCCAAAACAAAATCTCTATGGAACTGAAATATTTAATTTTGCTGAAGTCAAGCATCCTGAAAAAAAATTTGCACATTTAAATCCACAATTAGTATTTCCTACTTGTAATTTTTTTTTAGTTAAAAGTGCTCAAAAAAAAAAAAATCTTATTCAACATTAAGACTAATCTTTCAGTTTCTATGAGATTTTAGAAATGCCACAGGTAAAAAAGATTCTTAGTGGGGAAAGAGTAAAACTTCAGAGAAACAGCTTCAGGTTCTTTCAACATCTGCCATTCAAGCACCACATGTTTATAACATTGTCTTTCCAGTTACTGAGCCTCCACGTACCCAGCCTGAAAACAAATGAAGCAAACACTGCAGAACATTTGTAAAGCTCAACAAAAAAAATAAGTTTAATAGCTTGCACTTGTTAATGCATTTCCTCCCAAAGTATTTTATAAACAGAGGACATCTGTGACATTTTGTAGCTGGGGAAACAGAGATTCAAAAACTTGTAAAAGACCTTAATGAGCAAATAACATATGCAATTCAGGCTTTTTGTTCCTCTTCTCTTCTTTTACCACGATAAAGCACTCCCTTTTTGAGGTCTTTGTTGGAAGTCTCAGCATACTCACAGGAATATTAGTCATCTTTTTACACTACTTTTCTGTGTGTGTGTTTTAAATCTTTTTTTGAAAAAACAAAAGACTAGTTCTTTAGTTCTTTGTCTTCAAAGAACTAAAATAAAAGTGGTATCATACAATGGTTTGGGCTCAAAGGGACCTTAAAGTTCACCCAGCTCTAACCACACCTTCCATGAAACCAAGTTGCTCAAAGCCCTGACCAACCTGACACTGAACACTTCCAGGTATCCAATATATCTACAGACTGGAGAACTTGAAACACTCAGCATAGTGTAATCCAAACAAATGTTTCTGAGGGTGAAGGAAAAGGGGATCACCTTTGTCTGGCTTCATCTCACTCCATAAAGCACCATAGAGACTGAGCAGCTGCAGAGCTCCTATGGGTAGAGTTTGATATGGCCTCACCATTTTGGCTTTGGGGTTTTTAAACTCTTAGAGTAAACTATTTGCCTGACTGTGAGAAAGCTCACTGATGAATCATTTTCACCTACTTTGGCTAACTACTTAATGTAAAAATGAATTGCTAAAATTTCTTAGAAATCAAAAAGCTTTGACCATTATTTCTTGAAGTAATTTACAGTCTGGGGGGTTTTATGGACACCTCTACTTTCTCTCAGTAGTCAAAAGATAAAATCTCCATAAATATCATATCCCTTGTAATCCAATCAGTGACCTAAAAGTTGCCTATTTCTCCCAATACCCTGCCATCCTTATTTGCCTTGCAACAAGAAACCTGATAATGAGAAGTGAAGCAACAACAGCAAGGACTATCTACTGATGCTCCCCTCCATACAAAGATACACATTCCTCTCTGAACAACCCTGTTTCTGAAAAAAATTCTCTTTTTGACTCACAGATTTACTCTTCCAATTCTATTTAAAATTGTGCTAATTATACTGTCTATTTAACTGTTTTTAAGGTTATCCTAGGAAATAGATTTTTTTCCCCCTGCTGTACGAAGTGCTTTTGCAGGATCTGTTAAACTAATGTGGGAGGTGATGAACACTTCAGAATAACATGTTCTTATTTTTCATGATGCTAACTTTAGATACAACAGAGAAGAGATTCCTACAGGAAAGAACAGAATAAAACATAAACAAATAGAGTACTTATACTTTGGGATTCATCCAACGTACCAGACTAAGTGGTAAGGTGTATTTAATCCTGAAGGAACTTGCAGCTAGCCTTATAGAGACTCAAACAGAGACTATTTTTCATTTTTAAATGTTTCTTCAATCCTGCCTTCATATTTCCCCTATGTCATTTTAAAAAACTGAGGACAGGTGATCCAGTATAAAATACCTTTGAAGACTAAGGTACCACAGTATCCACAGCTCACTCTGGAAACAATCTAAGTCCTCAGGAAAAAAATCAGACTTACCAAATGGTTGCATAATCAGCACAACCAAGTTCCATCCACCAGCTTCACTGACTTGGGAGGGACTTCTAAGTTAAGAAGTTGATACCAGTAATCTTTCTCCAAAATAATTGGGAATCTCTGACCTAGGGTTTTGTAGTTACATATTTCCCCATAAGTTCAGATAATACTTTTCAATTCAGCATGTTCTTGGACCTTAGTATCATAAAAATTTGGTTTCTTTGAGTATTTTCTAATGGGCAGGAACTGAAACTAACAAAAAATTCAGTTTCACCTTTTGGGCTACAATTAAAGAGTGAGCAGAAAAAAACAACAACACAAACAAAAAATACAGTACCAGCAGAAACAACCAAAACCCCTTCCAATAATGATCTGAAAAAACAAGAAAGCCAGTCTAGATTTTCATAGATTTCTAGAGTGTGTGCTTGCTAGGATCCCTTTGCCCACAGAGTTAATTAAGCTGCAGGTAAGACTCAAGTCTCCTTCTTGTAATAGCAAGGAACTAACAGGGAGATATGACACAGAGATGTCCAGGTCCATACTGCACCAACCAGAGAGATAAAGTACTCTGAGAAACATTTGACTCTTTCCTTCATTCTCAAAGTAGTAAGGTTAAGCAAAGTAAAGACACAGCAGTTTCTAGCTTTGGAAATTATTTTGCAAAACTTAAGACATATCAGTTGTGCTTTTGAGGCCAAGAATGATTTTTATCTTCTTAACACTACATATTAATCTAGTTTAGGTCTCTCAGTACAAGTGAAGGCCACAGCAATGCTTCACAGAGAACTGCTGTAACTGCCTTATGTAGAAATTGGCTCACATGACTAAACATTTGCAAAAAGCCTAAAACAATACTTGTCCATAGATGAAATCCATTAAGCATGAAGGAATTATAGGCGAGAGCAAAGCAAGAATCAGTGGTGCAGCATGGGCTTCTTTCAGATTAATATATATAGAGGCTATATGGAAAAGCTGAAAACCTCTCAAACTGCAGAGATAGTGAAGAATAGTAGCAATGAAATACTTTAAAGAAAATGTTTACTCAAGGACGTCACAAGATTGCTGAAATGATCAAAACAAACAGGTCAAATTTTTCTCATGTTTTTCTCAACGTCATTCTCATAACACCCAGGAAAGCCTCTTCACCCTCAAGCATTATAAAAACAAACAAATCCAAACAAGACAACACCACACTATTAGTAAAAGTTGAAAATTTCAAGTATTTTTTTTTTAATTCCTAATGTGAAGAGTGATGGTGATGTGCTTTACCAGAGGATGATGTCTCCACATAGAGAAAAATATTTTTCCTTCAAGTTACCCCTGTATAACATTAATAAAAATATGAAAGCATCAACGGAAGCATAAGAGAATATAACCCAGTGAAGAGAATTATCCAACAATTTCTGCAGTGCTTTTTAAGATTTGGGGAAATAAAATTACAAAAGTTATCTAACCGCAAAACTCTAGATCACTTTTGTCACTGGGTCAAGCTGTTTACATGTACGCATTGCTACAGACACCTTTATTCATCCTCTCTGGCATTAACAGGCTGTGTACTTGCAGCTCAGAATGAGTCTGCTTCCTAATTCTAGAAAATTACAAGTAGGGGATGGCAGGGGTGGTGGTGAGGAAGCAGTTGAAATCAAACCTGAACATGCTGGTGACAGTTACATAAAATAACCAGAAAGACTGATGTTTAATTTACACTCAAAATCCAGTTGACACTTGTGAGATTTTCTCAGGGTAACCATCAGAAAAGTTGTCCCTTCTTCTTTCAACTAAAACTTACAGATCATCCTATCTACAGTTTGGATAGATTAAGGTTGATGATGATGTCTTCCATTAGACTGGAAGCATTTTACTTTCAGGGATTAAGAAAAAGATATTAAATGTCCCGGAAAACCACCAACATTAATATTGCAATTTGTTGCAGACAAACCTTTCTTGGGCCACAGAGCTTCGAGGTCCAGCAGGTGTTGTCACCAAGATGTGTAAGCAGCACTCCAAACATCACCTTCAGATTCAGTTAGCCTAACTGAAGTTAGTGCTAACACTCCAGACTCGACCAGCCTCCTCCCCAGACTGCTCAGGAGTGAGCCCCTTGCCCTTGGGAGCCCACCTTTTATTGCTCCCCAGTTCTGCTCAGGCGCAGCTGGGGCCTAATTGGGCACAGGTGGGCTTAATGGGAGCTCATTCCTCCCACCTGGTAATTGGCAACACCTGATTGTCCTTACCTGATTGCCTCTGCACAATTCCTGCTGCAGAAGATTGCAAGATAAGCCCACCAGTGGCAAGCTAAACTAAAATATAAGCCAGATACAGGTAAAGTAACATTTGAAATCAAAGACTTGGACCAAGGATAAGAGCTGTGAGTGCTGCTTTATTTGCACAATTTATATTCCTGAATAAAATGTATTTCTAATCCAGATACCAGGATGTCCAGGGAAATAGACTAAAGAACTGTAGAACCCCAGTACAAACTACAGTTTAATACAGCTCCAGAAATGTGGTACAAATTAATAGTCTGCATGTACTGGGGGTTTGTCTACTGCAGAGGAATAATGAAGACTCACTTCTGGCAAGAGGGTATTATTGAAATCAGCATTTTGTTATGACTCAGCAACTTGAAAACATATGGTTAATATCAAATCAGACAGGCCAGATCATCCTATCTGTTCTATAAAGGAAAGAGGAAAGGTTAAGGCAGAAGCCTATCAGCTCTCTTGCTGATTCATGGCATGCCTTAGCTAACTTGCTGCAGACATAGTCTCCCAAATATGGAGAAACCATTTCTTTGCAAATTTATATAGATTCCTTGAATGATTAAAATGCTCCATGCATAATGACATCAGTGCTAGCTACCTCATCACTCCAGCAACATCATGAGAAGTGTTAACACTAAAACAACTAAATAAATCAAGATGACATGTTCCACTGCTTCTGTACTGATTTCAAAGTGATGCTGTCACACATCACTGAATTAAAAAAAATCCAAACAAAATCCAGTACATTCTCACATCAGTCAAATATTGTGACACAAACTGGAACAAGTCATAGAATTGAAAGCTAGCATCAATCTTCAGGGCTTTCATTCTGGATATTGTAAATGCAAAAGGAAAAAAATGCAACCACATATTTTCTTTCAAAATCAGTATGTCATAACATCAACTTTTATTCCCTACCTTTTAAAATATTTTTTTAATCCAAATACTTATTTATAAAGAGGTTATATATATTTTGCCAGTTGTAATATGTGTTGGTTGATTACTTGTTTCCTTAAAATAATAATAACAAAATATATTAATATTGATATTATGCAGTACATTATCATTAAATACAATTTTTATACTGTATATAAGAGCACTTTGTTCTATTTAGAACAATTTTAGAACTTAGTTTAGTCAGTCTTATGACACAACAGTTATAGAACAACAGTAAATAAATAAGATGTAAAATGAGGAGTATTAAGAGCCTGGGCTCATACTTCGCAGGCAGACCCATGAGTTTGGAAAGATTCAAGCCAATTTTTTTTTCCCGAGGAACTATGACACAGTTCTGGGAAGAATTTGACAAGTTTTGCCTCAAAATTGGCCTACAGATAAATCAGCTTCACCAAATCCATACGTTAAACTGTCATGTAGCCAGATTACTTAATAAATGAAGGCTAAAAGGGAACAAGTGTTCGTATAAGGACTAGACTGGTATTTAACCTAAGAAATGGCCAAATTCTTCACAGATAGTCACTATATCTAATAAATTGCTAATAAAGCCAATTTGTAAATTATGGGATATAACTAGAACCACACATGAGAAGGAAGCATGAAAATCCAGAGATGAGCATTTGCTCACACCATAGGGTACTACTACACAACAGAGATGATAACAGAGAGCAACAGTGCTAGGAGGGCCTAAATGGTAAAAGTCATAAACATGAAGCTTTCCAGAAATATGAACACATTTGTAATGGGAAAATGCAGGAGAGATTGTTAAACAGGAGGCTGAAAAAAGAGACGTACAGAAAGTGCTGGTGTTTACAGCAGTCTGAACATGACAGGGGAAAACCAATCAGTCACTTAAAATGAGAGCAGCAGGGATTAAGCTAGCGGTGAGTTTGATGTATCAGTGAGGCTTTGATCAAACATGAATTAAAAGCCAGCAATAAAGAGACTGATTTTGGCACCCCTGATGGTTAAATACCACTCAGATGTGAGAGTAACTCACTGCAATCAGTGATGATACATGTATAATGTATTTATATGACCAATGTTAAGGGACTTTGTCCTTAGGGACAGTCTGACCCTGTCTGCAGCTGGAATTCCTCCACTGGATCATCCTGGCAAAGCAGCTACAATGGGGCAACCCAAAGAGAATTAAGAGCTCCTCTAAATTCTTTTCTCACTCATCTGCCTGTCCCAGCTCTGAAAAGAAAACACATGTTCATCAGACAGCTGGACCTAGCCTCAGAGAGCTGCAGCATGGCATCACCAGCAGAGCTGGTTAGATCCTTGCTGGTTTCTTGCTCTTCAACCAGGGAAAACAGGATGTTTTTCCAAGTCAGTGTTTACTTAGCTTTTGGAGGTTCCTGGTTTGTTCCTAGATTAAGAGATAAGTTAGGGTATAATTCTATGAATGTGTGTGTGTGTATGTGTGTCTATGTAGTGAAAACCCTTCAATTTGGTGTTACAGAAACACATTTCTTGTGTGAGTGTGGACCTAAAGGCATCACAGCTACATGCTTCTATCCCTCAGTAGCTGCACAGTGTCTTGGCCCCCTTTGCACTGCAAAACCATAATAGTTTATCATAGACATTCCCACTTTTGCAGCCTTACCCACAGCTGCCAGCAGTGAATTTCCTTCAGTGTAGAGCCCCCCATACCACCATTCATTTCTTTCTGATGCTCAGTGTAACCACGGCAGGGTGAGTCATGAGCCTTAAAGGATGAGATTTGATGTATTAATGATACAGTACATATGTGTGTGAGTTCAGACACATGTACCATGCAAAATGCCTTTTAAATATCCATTCTGTCAGAAGCAGGCTCAGAGTTTATGTGCTTTCATTTGTGCAATGAGTAGTCCTACCTCTTCTCAATGTTTTTGAATCTGAATTTCATGATTTTTTGTTCTCACAAGCTTTGAGACTTCTTCCAATCATTACAAAATACAAAATCATTACAAAATAATTACAATCATTACAAAATTAGATTCCTCTCTGCCTGTCAGGAAAATGTATTTTCATCCTTCTTTGGGAAAAACATTTTTAAGAACATCAGCAATGAAAAAAAAAAAAAAAATTACAATCCTACAAATCATCCTAGACTTACAAACTCATCTCAGCCACTCACTACACTGAAATCACTGAAGGTCACCACAGGATTAATATGGATGGATTAAAATAGGTAATAGCAATGTGAAAATGGATGGAGAGCTGGGCAGGGAGAGGGAGGGAAAGGATGAAGCTTTCAATTATTTTTCCATGATGTATAATAATGTTATTTTTAGAAAGAAGAGAAATTTGGCTTCTTTTAGGAATTTAAACTGCTTATATGAAATTAACTTATGAGTCTCTACTGTGTACAGACTTTTTAGCCAGGTTTAAGGAAGATGTGTGCATGCAATTGCATGTGTTTGGGGGTGGGCTGGGGTCAGGGATGGGTTACCACCCCTTCTCCACCTCTTCTTTGGAATCTGTTGGACAGTGTTCCACAAACATGGCAGAACCTAATGATCTCGCAACACCACATTTCTGAACAGATTGTGAGAAAAAGTAAGGTCTGCATGACCTGATGGCCTTGCAGAGAGGAATGTCACAGTACAACTTCAGCCTTAGTGAGGGATCAAAGAATTCACACTGGAGCTGAGCTTGAGATCCAAATTCAGATGAAAGCATTCCCCTTGGCTGATCCTATTCCTGGTGCCAGTTTCTAGAGGCAGGACCCTACTGGTGGAATACACTGAACTAAATCTTAGCTGACCTATTACCATTTAGCCAGATAAGTGGCTAGTCAGCACTAGTTTATATGATGTCACATCCAAATTGCATCTGATGTCTCTCATTTAGAGAAGGACTGATGACTGATGAAGTAAACAGATGACTGGATTTTTATCCACTTCTGCCTGTTCTTTTCATGTTAATATTAGGAAGTGACTTTAAGATTTTGTATTAATCACATTTTGCTAAAATGGTATGACACATCATTGACTTATAAAGGAAAATTAAAACTTCTTTAATCCAAGTACTTCTTTTTAAAGTACTCCATTATCTGGGAAAATAGCTATTCATCAAACCTCTTATTTGCAGAGTACAATTTAATTCCTAAAACTCTTAAGATTATCCATGTTTCTTTCTCTGTAGCCTCAGAGCAAGCTTGCGATGCAACTGATTGTGTGATGAGATGCCCCAGCCTGCAGAAGGGTGCTGCTGAATCATAGTAAGACTAAATCTCTGCTCTATCACAGACAGGAGGTAGGGGGGAAAAAACTGAATTTACCAGTCATGATCCCATAATGAGAACAGCTGAACCAGAAACAGAGTCAGAGTCTGCATGACAAAACAGTCCCTCAACTAGACCTGATTGCCCATGATAAATTCCAGTTTCATAGTTGCTGATGTCAGAGGGGCCAGGCAGAGCAGAGAAAAAAAGAGCCTGTTTGGGTGTACAGGAGACAGGGCACAAGCTACTGAAAAAGCTTGAAGGATGTTTCTGTATGGAAAATAAGTCCATGATAAGAAGGGTTTGTCTGTCATCAGCAGGTCTGACGCTGAGACTTGTACCTATTTGCCATTTGCCAAAATACACGACTTGCATAAGAACTTCTTTGCCAGCTTCTCAACCTCAGATCTCCAGACCTTCTCCTAGACAAGGTCATTCAAAAAAGGGAATTCCTCTGCCACAGCTTCTTTCTTAGAGAACACTTCTACCTTTTTTTATCTCCTGCTCCAAGTGTTCTAGGAGCAATAATGTTACATTTAGTACTGGATATTCTTGAGTGTAGATATATAATGTATGTATTCATACCAGAGGTAGTTAGCCCAGACTCCCCCTTAACTGTGGAATTCGGTGAACAATTTGAGCAACTTGCATACTGCTCAGTTTTGAAATCCATTTCCTTTCAGGTTCTCAGAATGCCAGCTACTTTCCAAGTTGTGGGCTTAGTTTGGTTTGTTAATTAAATTTTTCCTTGATAGTGAAACACCAGTCTATATTTGTGTGACTTCTTGTTTGGATTATTGACATTTTCTTTGTTTATCTAGTTTTAATTATGTAGCCAAGCCACATTCAAGCATTCATTTATTCTAAATTCACCTATTGCCATGTTTCCCCCATTTTGCATACATCATACAGAATTCTATTAAACACTCCATTGATTTTAAAATCCTATTTTTAGCATGTAAAAGTCTATGTGCTTGTGCTTGCTGGGATTCGGCAGAACTATAAAATCATGAATTTATCTGTCTTAATTTTTTCCCTGTCTTCATTTCAATCCAGAATCCTTTACTGGCAAGTCTAAATCCCTTGGATCTTTATACATAACCTTCAAATATCACCCTCAAAAGCTGCTGAGGAAATCAAGTCCAGATTAAGTCTAAAATGACTTTTGTTTTCAAATACTTATTCTCATACATCAAGCTTGTAAGAACAGACATTGACCCATTAAAATAAGTGGAGGTGGTTGAGTTCTCTACCAAAACATGTGCCCAAATACCTGCACCACCCCACAGTGGAAAGTTTAATGATGCTGAACCCAGTCTCAATAGTCATAAATCACAGTATTCATTATGTTCAAATTGACAGGCAGGTTCTTTTGCACCACTTCTGCAAAGTAGCAGATTTCATGGACTGTGTCCCACAACACACCACATCTCTCTACACGATGCTTCAGGCATCAGACATACAGAACAGGTGAGATGCCACTACTGGCACTCAGAGCCCCTGCTCTGAAAAGCTCTTCAAGGTAACACACTCCTCAGTCACAGATTTCAATAGTGGTGTCTGGCTTTCTGCACATGATGTGACCTGACAACTTCCCATTTCTGGTATCCCCTCACTGCCTGAGGACAATGCTTGGGGTTCTACAGGTTGGCAGAGAAGAAATCTGGTCTTTATTCTGAGTGCATTCAGCATGTACTCTCTGTTGGCTGGAATAGTGCCCCAAGTCTTCAGGGGTAAAGTTGTATTAGTTGTGTGTCCAAATAAGATTAAAAAGAGGAGTGGGACTGGGAGAATGCATGGTTATTTTTCTGTTCCTTGCTAGTGCCAGTGACCAGCACAACAGTGAAGTTATAGAGTGATGTAAAAAATAAAATCAACTTCAAGATTTGAAGATAAGCAAGGAAATATGTGCAAACTGAAATTAATATTAAAAGAGTAATAAAAGCAAAAAAAATGGCTTAAATGTATCATAACTAAGAAGAAACACCTAGAAAAAAGACCTAAATAAGAAAAAAAACCAACAAAACCACCAACAACAAAACAAACAGAACAAAAAACCCCAAACAGATTAGGAAATGACAAAAAGGGAGTGAGAGAGGTAAGTGGAATTTTAATCTAATAAAAAAGTTTAAAAGACCAATTTTTTTTCTAGATCTATAAAATGAAAACAATCCAAAAATCAATTATTTCCCTCATTAAACAAAAAATACATTCATCAAATAAATTTCAAAACCAAATCAAAATAACTTCATTAGTTTTCAAAACAAAGTTAAATGAAATGTTGTATTTGGAAAACATTCAGAAAACCTTTTAAACTGCTAAATATCAGGTTTGGTTTTCAGATCAAAATATTTTTGACAAAGATGGCATGAATTAATCTGTTATTGTTCTAAAATATGCATTAAAAAAGGAAGTTTTACAGCATGGAATGTTAGACCTCCAAATTTTGCCCATAATAGGACAATCTGATGTATATACACATATATATATATACATATATACAGATACTGATTCCAAGCAGTCCACTGGGCAACCTAATATACAATAAATTGTATTTTTCATGCTTTTAGGAGGTAGAGAAGGAAGGAATCAATTCAAATTCAAATTCAGACACAGACCAGCAAGGCTCAAGTTCCTAGTAGAGTGAAGGAGCTTCATACAGTCAAGGTAGAGGCAACAGAGAAAGGAGGAAAATACCTGCATATTTTCTAAATTCTGGCATCTTGACTTGCTGGCAATACATACTTTAAACCTTCAATGAAATATTTTGTAAGTGGTAATTAGAAATTATGAGTTTAAAAGTGAATTTTATTTCACTAAATGGAATTTCAAATTTGAAAAAAATCATTTTGCCTTAAAAAAATCTTGCACAACATTAAATGAAAAAGCTTCTCTCCTTCATTACTAAAAACCAAAGCACTTTCAATTTACAAAGACTGAACTGAGAACTCTGAAAATGGAACACAAAATCAAGAAGTACATTATTCTCCCAGGAAAAGAAGCATTTTTCATTCAACACTTGAAATCATCCCAATATGAAAGGAACTATGAAATTATCATACTGTTACATGTCATGTCGATTGAAAAGTTCAGTAAAAGACATTTTTCCCATTGATTGCTTTTTTCAGGGGAAAAAAAAGTCACTGCAAAACTTATTTCTAGTGTTATCATGAACCATTTTTCAGTATGTGACTGGACAAGTACTACTCAGATACAGAGAAGGCCAGCTCTGGAGAGCTGGCTTGGTTTTACCTGCTAGGTTCCCTTCTGTCTTTTCTATTTTTAATAGATAACATTGTACTTCAGTTCATAAAGTAGTGTTTCAGAAAGACATAGATCCTTGCATGTATTTCTCCAAAACACACCTTCAAGCAACCCCGAGGATCAGTATGCTCTGGGTTCCCACCAGAGCTGCCTGACAACCCACGGCAGCTTGCAGTTGTGAACTAAAAGTAGAGAAAAATTCCATAAGGTTTGGGCACCAGAGAAAAGAAACAGAGCTGGGGAAGTCACTGATCTCCTCAGTCACTGCCTTTCCTAACTGGAAGCCAGTTAATCCTACAGGACTTCTCACCATGCAAAAGCCTACTAATGGTACCCAAAGCAGGGTATGGTCTTATTGAATTGCAAGAAGCCCACTGCCACACCAGCTCAGCTACCAGAGCTCCATACAAGGTTACCTGCAGAACAGAAATGACACCAATTTTGGAAAGTACACTAGGATTTCCAAATAAAAAAGCTCACAAAGATATTTTTCCCATTTTGTCCCTGAACTGTTGCAGAATACTTTAAGATCCCTATTCAACAAAGCATGGACACAAACTTCTAAATGAAAGCACCAAGATAGTTCCTTATGGTGAGTGAGATGGCTAAGAGGCTTAGAGCTTTTCCAGCTAAGATATAAGGCTATTGGTTGTTGACAGGTGGGTGGATGAGCACCACTGCATGAACATTTGGTTGGGGTTTTTTACCTAGTTTGTTGGGAAGGTAACACATCTATTACGTATCTTATCACTAACTTGTGACTTTTCTGCCTCTCACAGTGAAATTATGGAATGGATGTCTTACTCCCTCTAATCTTCCACTTTTCATAAACTGATAATATGCTTAGCAAAAGATTGTGGGATCCAGATTTGCATTCAGTAGAAACCTCATGCTTATGGCTACACCAAGTTCCAAAAGCCGTAAGATAAATTTATTAGGGATGGCTTAATTACCTAATTACTACACCCAGTAATTGTACACTTTCAATAGTCAAGAACAATTGAAATATTTTTCTGTCCTCCTATCCCAGCCCTGATACATCCACCACCACTGAAACCTATGGCATGCATTCAAAAACTTATTTATTTATGCATATGGCTTGCATATCTCAAGGCTAGATGCATAAATTTTTAAGAGCTGACATGCTCTTCAGGGAAAAAAGTTCCCCCTCTGAATTATTCTATTCACTCTGCAGCTATCCACTGCTACCCCTTGTTTATCTGCTCATTACAGTGACTGCAAATGAGTTTGTCAGGAGAAATATAATTTAAAGACTGAGAATATGAACATAGAGGGCATCTCGATAACTCAGAAAATGCGCAAACTTATTTTTCAGACCCAGAGATAAAACTTTTTCTCCTAGCATTCTTTTAAAAAGGAACCTCTTTCAAAGCTTCTGTGGAAAAGTCATAATAATTTTTACAAAAACAGCTCTGGAAGCTGTTTTGCCTTGCTGTGCATGGGCTTTGCCTTCCACGTAAAAAAAAAACAAAAAACCCCCAAAACCCCACACTTCTGAAGAGGCTCTATATTTTATAATTTTAACCTGTTCCATCCCTGAAGTGTAGGTCAATTAAATTGTTATTTGGAAGAGGGTGTAATTCTCACAACTTTTAAGAAATTCTAACAAATGAAAACCTTTGCAAATCTTTGTTGATCTTAGTGTGCATGTGTGTGGTGAGGAAGGGGGAATGAGATAGCAGATCATGCTCTGAAAAAATTTTGCTGCCTAACACCTTAAGATTTTTTCTCATTTTGTAATATAGTTTAGACCTTTTCCACAACCAAATGGCTCTAGGAAATAAGCCCATGGAGAGCCAGCAGTGGATCTCATTAGTTACCTGCAGCCCTGGCCCTGCCTGTAGGAAAGTGATCGTGCAACAAAATGGATGCAAGCAGCTAGTGATGGAAGGAGATACTCCTATGAGCAGGCTGGAGAGGTGCTGTCGTCTTATGACAGAAGTTTTCTCCAAAGCAGCAAAAGATCTTTCCTCAGCTGAAATCCAGTAACCTGGATCAATTTGTTTTCCCTGACAAGGAACAAACTGTTCTCCAGTAGAGCTCTGCCTGCCTGCCCTGGCAAACTCTCTGCTTCTGGTCTCCCAATTTTAGGATCAACAACAGCAAAATGCGTTGAAATATGGCAAAAGGAGAACTTTTACACATCAACAGGCTAATCTAAAGCTTAAATTATGCTGAATAACACCCAGAAGCAGATGGACATGCATTTAATCTGTTCTTTGCACCCAGCTCCATTGAGCAGTCCAAGACACAATTTTCTTCCTCAGCTGAAATTTGCAAGTGGTCTTCAGACAGGATCCAAAAATCACTTCTCCTCAGTTTGGTGACAAAAAAAAAAACAAAAGAAAGGAGACACTCTATCATTCTCTTGGCTGGCATTATGTTTATGCTCTTACATATAGTGTGGCAGCACTACCCCCTGCCTAGATCTAGTTCTTTCTGTTAAAACCGAGAAGTCTCCATGTAGGGTGCTGTGAACTTATACAGGCTGTGTCCATCCCAGCTATTTTACAGCAATCTTTTTAAGCCTGCATTAATTAATTCCATGGACTCCTTCATTTTGACATGTAAATTTTGTAACTCTATTGTTAACTGGCCTACATGTGCCAGCCACCCACGCCTGTTGACACCAGCCTCAGGCTATCAGCTGAGGCAAATGATAGCCTTTTAAAGTGGTTTAATATTCTTTCCCAGGGACCCTAGCCAACTATATCCACTGGTGTCATAAGAGGGGAGGTACAGATGGATGCCATGGAAAAATATGCTATGCAACTTAAAAATTCACAGTGATTTGTGCCTCAAGTTTCTAGAAACAAGGCTTGTTCTTGGGACAGATAATGACAAATCTGTCAACTAGAGAGATTCTCACCTCTAAACCAAGACAAAAATACTGTCTGAGATGGACTCATGTCTAAAGCTGGCTACTAATGTCTTTGTTCCCAAACTTACAAATCCAGAGAAGAATTGCTTCAACAAAAGCCTGGTTGACCTGACTGTCATCCCGAGTTGATTTTAACTGCATGAAGTCTGTCGAGGTTTTTTTTAGCCTTTGTGCTTGTTTATCTTTCTACATTTCTGCTGCCAATTTCATGCCTGACCAGACAAACCAACAGACATTTACTTGTCCCCAGGTAAGGCAAGTCAATAAACAGACAAGTTAAGAGGAGAATATAGCCTAAATGACACTTCCTTTTCCTCTGGCTTCATTATCCTACTACTCTCCATCAGCTCCCAGATTGTGCTGCGACTGCAGTGTTGCTCATCTCACAAATAGACTGTAAAATTCTTTAGGTTAGGACCTTCCTTTCCATTGTTTCATAAAAACATCAGCCAGACCAGCAGCACTAGGTAAATACAATAAAAGAATTATGATAATGGATGATAGTGATGATTAAAAATTCATATCCCCTCTAGACACGAGATACTCACAGCTTCCAACTTTGACTCAGTAGGGATGAGAAGAAGATGTAGCAATACAGAAAAACCAGGCAGAGAGCCATGATTGGGAAAAAGCAACAACAGCTAAATGAAAAACAAAGATGAGTTCAAGGAATCCCTGGAGAACTCCAGCTTTTGAAGTCCCTTGCCTGTACTCACAACAAGGAGCCCGTGACAGCTGCTGCTGTGTGTTTGATACCCTCCCGGCTGCAGTTCTGTCATTTACTGAGCTATCCTGTCATCAGCCAGCACAGAAATAGAGCATGTGTTACCCCAGGTCCCATCTTCATTCCTCAGAAAGTCAAAGCCTATTCAGAGATCAGAGCTGTTTCAAATCCAAGTCTGAGGAAACAGACACATTGTCAAAGTGATATTCTGGACTTTTCCCCTTGCTTTGCTGATGCAGTAAGAATTGAACAAACATTTCCAGATGAAAAACATTTTTACTTAAGAAAATGAAGAAAGAAATCAACTTAAACTGCAGATTCTGCAACTTGGAGATACTAAGTGAATTATTTCTGCTCGGTTTTAAAAATGAAAAAAAAATTGTGTAGAAAGGAAAAATAACAGTACCAGATTCTGTAAATGTCTTTATGCCTTGTCTATACTGCAAGACTAAGTGGCTGCTAACATAAACAGAACTATATTTGCACTCTCAATAGTCTTACATCTCACTGGTTGGCTTCTGTTTCATGCAGGGAGGTGGTCAGAATTTTCTGACTTCTTGCTATTCCCTCTCCAGATGTTCTTCTCTCCCCTTCCACCTGGAAAGCTTAAACAGTGATCCCAGCAGGCAGTGGGAGAGGTTGTTGGAGTGGTTTTTAGTTTTAGTTTGGTTTGGGTTTTGTGGTTTTTGTTTGTTTGCTTTGCTTTCCCCCAAAAAACAGGGGTTTGAAACGTCCAGAAATGCCTCCTGGAAGACGGATGCAAGTTCATGTATCTGGGAGACAGACAGAATGTGTTTCCTCTTTTCCACCCATCAAGAAATTCTGAGCTACCAGCCACTAACACTCCTGAAAATGCTTTATTGGTACTTAAATGCTCATCATAATTGAGATTTTATTTTTATTATTTTCACATAAAATTAATTTCACATTTAGTAATCACATATCCAGAAAGTCTTAATTCAAGGGAACAACTGCTTTTCCAATAAAATCACAATACTAGAGCTAGGGATTCAGGAGTTATAAAAAACACCCAAATAGTAGTTTTCACTACAAGTTTTGAAAAACATCCTCTCTAAACCCAAGACATTTTCATTGCATTAAAAATGTTAGCAAAGCTCTAGTATTTTAAGACTTTGGTTTGTAGGTTGTTATTCCCACATATATAAACATCCCCAGTATTATAAATCAAGTAAGTGCAACATTACACAAACTGGGAACTTATACTCAACAGTATTTCATTGAACACACAAGAAAGGACAATTTCCAGGCAAAACAAATAATTTCCTTAAATGTTTTTTGTGGATATCTAAGGAATCATCAGATTAATAAAAAAAGAACAGAATGGCTATGGGGTTTATGTCCCCATAAAAAATATGTTTCAGAGAGTCTAATTTCTTTTGTTATGGCAAAAGAAGTTGTTATTAAACAATTGCAATTTGATTTTATGCTTTCAAGAGGAGTACTTATGTACGAAGCTAGTATGCTGCAGCTTGTTAGCTTTACTGAAGTGTGCATGCATAATATATAGTTGCTGGAAGTAAAAGAACTGCTTAACTAAACAGGTGGGAAAGAGCTGGAAGGAGAGAATAGAATGAGAGAAAGACTAAAGTGTCTTTAAATGTTGTTAAAAATATATCAAAAGTCTGTACATAAATATATATAAAAGTTTGTAATGCCCTTGGCTGTACAAAGTTTTATGTTGTTAAAGGCAGATTTAGAAAAGTAAACTTTTTAGTAAAAAATCAACCTCCTCTTCCAAACAGAAAGCAAATTCTGATATTTGACTCTATTCTGCTGTTATTTCACCAAGATTTAACAGGCATAAACCAGGGAATTTGCTTTCAGACCTTTCTGATTTGTTTGACTCTTTCTGCCTTCCACACTTCCTTATTCACCTTTATTTTCTCTCCAGGATTCCCTTTTCTAACTCCCAGTCCGGGAACAGATTCTTGTGATGGAAATATTCATGAGAGACAGGATATCATCCTTCCCTGCCACAACTTTTTTTTTTTTTTTTTAAAGTTCTTTTTACTCTTTGATATGTTTTCATGCAATAACATGAAACTTTTACAAACTCTTGAAGGTGCACACAGGGCTTTTTAAACATAAATTTTGGTAATTAGTCCATGCTGCACTAGAGCTATCAATCTGCCAGTCTTATCCTCTCCTGTAGTACTTTTTTCAGTCTTCTTCTTCTCTGGATTGAGAAGGGCAGACCAGTAGGCTGTGTACCAGGAGAGCTCATGGAGGATTACAAGCTTGAGAAGGACAGGATCTTCCCCAGAAAGACAGGAACAGAAGGGTGATATCATTACTGGGGTGGCAGCTTCACAGTCATGAGCAGTCATTAACACACATTAAAAATGTATATTTTACCCAGTCCCTTTGAGGGACTCAGTAGAATGGCAGACATAATTGTGATGTTGCTAAGAAACTGCAGGTCATAGACTATTCTGGAATGGACTTCTCTTTTATCATTAAAATTTTTCTCCTTTCTATCAACACATGCCAAAATTTTAATTGGAATGGTGAAAAAAAAGAAAATTCGTCTTCCACTTCTAAGCTGAACAACTTTGTTGCTTACCATTTAATTTACCATTAAATTCACCATTAATTTACCATTGTCTTCCTGCATGAATTGCAAGGCAGAAAAGTTTCCCTCCTAACTGCCTGTGGTTGAAAAAGCCTGGTCACTGAAGGATCTTTAACATTTATTTAGGCTCTAACCTTTCATGGCTTTGCAGATTTCCAGACACCAGGCACTGGCACTGTAAATATACTTTGTTATATACTTGTGTAACTTTTTTTTTTTTTTTTGGGGGGGGGGGGGGGGC